>OX451735.1:358276872-358733236 GCA_948472305.1 Vicia faba
GTCTAACTATAAAGCCTAGTAACATTATGGTAAGGGCTTTTGATGGATCGAGGAGAACGGTGCACGGGGAGGTGGACATCCCTGTCAAAGTGGCTTCTCAGACTTTTGGGTCCACTTTCTATGTGATGGATATCAGGCCGTCGTATTCTTGTTTGCTGGGTCTTCCTTGGATCCACGAGGCTGGGGAAGTAACCTCCACACTCCACCAAATGTTGAAGTACCCAGTAAAAGGAAAAATCGTCATAGTACAGGGTGAAGAAAAATATATGGTGAGTCACCTCAACTCCTTCCGCTATGTAGAGATGGACGGGGAATTTATCGAAACTCCTTGTTAGAATTTTGAAGAGGTCCCTTAGATCTTGGCTTCGACTGAAACTACCAACAATAAACCTCCTTTGAAGATGGCTTCTCTCAAGGACGCCAGGTCGTGGTTGAAGAAGGTGGGTGTGCCAATTGGGGTCAGCTCCCTGATTTCACTCATAAAACTGACAAATTTGGTTTGGGTTTTACTACAGGGGCTCAAAGGACCGTTAGACACGCTCGGGCAGGAGGACCTCCCCTACGCATCATCAATTGTGGGATTAACGCCATTAAAGACAATGAAGAGGACTCAGACATTGACAACTGGATCTACCCGACTACCAATGGAGGACCGAGTAACTGGACAGCTAGGGACTTCATACCCGTTTCTTTTGTTCCACAGTAATTGACTTATTTGTTTTAAGATTTGTAATAAACAATGTTAAACTTTACGGCCTGGTGCCTTGCTTGGGGCACTTTGGCTTTGCTTGTGAGGGCTATTATTTGTCATTTCATAATCATTATTAAAGCATTGGACGTTTATGGCATACAAATGTTGCGCTCTCTGTTTTTCTTTTCTGTTTTTTCACTTTAGCAAAACAACTATGCTCTTACACACACTCACATATCATAATGCAGATCCATATCCACTTTGGACCCCATTGATAACAGCTCTGCTATTTCCAGTTATGACTTCAAAAATCCGATCAACCAAGCCGAGGACGAAGGTGAGGATGATTGTGAGGTGCCTGGAGAACTTGCTAGACTATTACAGCAGGAGGAAGGGGCCATACAGCCGCATGAAGAGCCAGTTGAGTCAGTGAATATGGGTACAAAGGAAAACAGGAAAGAGGTCAAAATAGGTGCGAATCTGGAGCTTATTATCAAACAACGGTTAGTACGGATGCTGCACGACTATGTTGAAATCTTCGCCTGGTCCTATGAAGACATGCCTGGTTTGGACACTGATATTGTGGTACATCGCCTGCCGACTAAAGAATACTGTCCTCCAGTTAAACAGAAGGTCCGTCATATGCGCCCTGAAATGTCAGAGAAGATCAAGGCAAAGGTGATGAAACAGTTCGATGCAGGATTCTTAGCTGTCACTTAGTATCCACAGTGGGTTGCCAACGTTGTTCCGGTACCTAAGAAGGACGGTAAGGTACAAATGTGTGTGGATTATAGAGATCTGAACAGGGCAAGCCCCAAGGATGACTTCCCACTTCCTCATATTGATGTTCTGGTCGACAACACCGCGCAACATAAAATCTTCTCCTTTGTGGATGGTTTCTCTGGCTACAACCAGATCAAGATGGCTTCTAAAGACATGGAGAAGACAACCTTCGTCACACAGTGGGACACCTTATGCTACAAGGTGATGCCTTTTGGATTGAAGAATGTTGGGGCAACTTATCAGTGTGCCATGGTCGCTTTATTCCATGATATGATTCACCATGAGATCGAAGTTTATGTTGATGATATGATAGCCAGGTCTCAGACTGAGGAAGAGCACCTTGATCATCTCCAGAAATTGTTTGACAGATTGAATATATATAAGATGAGGTTAAATCCGAACAAGTGTACCTTCGGGGTAAGGTCTGGTAAGCTTCTGGGTTTTGTCGTCAGTGACAAGGGTATTTAGGTAGACCCTACAAAGGTAAAGTCCATACAAGAGATGTTGGTTCCCTGCACAGAGAAAGAGGTTAGAGGTTTCTTAGGACGTCTGAATTATATCGCCAGGTTCATTTCACATCTGACTGTTACTTGTGAGCCAATCTTCAAGCTGTTGAAGAAAGATCAAGTGGTAAAATGGAACGATGAATGCCAGACCGCTTTCAAAAGAATCAAAGAATACCTTCAAGAACCTCCAATTCTGATGCCTCCAGTTGAAGGAAGACCTTTGATATTATACTTGATAGTGCTAGACAATTCAATGGGGTGTGTGCTGGGGCAGCATGACGAGTCTGGACGAAAAGAGCACGCCATTTACTACCTTAGCAAAAAGTTTACCGACTGTGAGACACAATACTCATTGCTCGAGAAAACTTGCTGCTCTTTGGCATGGGCTGCTTGCCGACTGAGACAGTATATGCTGACTCACACTACCTTGTTGATATCAAAGATGGATCCGATCAAGTATATTTTCGAGAAGCCTTCTCTCTCTGGAAGGATAGCAAGGTGGCAAATGATCTTAATTGAGTACGACATACAATATACAACCTAAAAAGCAATCAATGGGAGTGTATTGGCCGATTATTTGGCTCATCAGGCCGTGGATGACTACCAGTCCATGAATTTTGAGTTCCCAGATGAGAATATTATGTCGATGACTGACTACGAAGAACCTGGACCGGATGAAGGACCTGAGGAGGGATCCTGATGGTCTATGTATTTTGATGGAGCCTTAAACGCGTTGGGTAACGACATTGGCACTATAATCATATCTCCCGAGGGCTGTCATACTATGTTCACCACCCGATTATGTTTCAACTGCACCAACAACGTGGCGGAGTATGAAGCATGTATCATGGGTCTTCGAACTGCTATTGACTTGAGGATCAAGTTCTTGAATGTATTCGGGGATTCTGCTTTGGTGATAAGTCAGATCAAAGGCGAGTGGGATACGAAGCACCCAAATCTCATTCCTTACCAAGAGTATGTACTGACATTGCTCCCACACTTTGAGGAGGTAACCTTTGAACATTTCCCACGAGAGGAGAACCAGTTGGCGGACGCGCTAGTTACCATGTCTTCTATGTTCAAGGTTAGGTGGGACAATGAGGCTCCTCAAATTACCATTGAGAGGTTGGATGAACCATCACACTGCTGCGAGATCGACACCGAAGAATTGGCAGACAAACCCTGGTTTCACGATGTCAAAAGGTTTCTCGAGGCTCAGGAATATCCCGAAGGGGCACCTATCAATGATAAGAAGTTTCTGAGAAGGTTCGCTGCAAATTTCTTCCTTAGTAATGGGATCCTCTATAAACGCAACCATGACTCCACACTGCTACGGTGTGTAGACAAGAGCAACATGGAGAGGATCATGACAAATCTACATAAAGGCACTTTCGGAACCCATTCTAGTGGACATACCATGGCTAAGAAGATCATACGAGTAGGATATTACTGGTCCACTATGGAAGCCGATTGTTATCAGCACTCTCAAACCTGTCATAAGTGTCAAATCTACACTGATAAGGTGCATGTGCCTTCAGTTCCTTTGAACGTCCTGACAGCTCCTTGGCCCTTTGCAATGTGGGGCATCGACATGATCAGCGAGATTAGACCTACTGCGTCTAATGAGCATCGTTTCATTCTGGTAGCTATTGATTACTTCACAAAGTGGGTTGAGGCAGCCTCTTTTGCTACAGTAACCAAGAATGTCGTGGAGCGGTTTATCCGACACAATCTGATCTGTCGATATGGTGTACCAGAGAGAATTATTACTGACAATGGTACGAATCTCAACAACACAATGATCACTGAGCTCTGCAAACAGTTCAAAATACAACACCATAATTCTTCTCCTTACCGGCTAAAGATGAATGGCACTGTTAAAGCAGCTAACAAGAATATCAAGAAGATTGTACAGAAGATGACAATGACATATAAAGACTGGCATGAGATGTTACCGTTTTCTCTTCATGGGTACTGTACCTCAGCACAGACGTTGATAGGGGCAACACCCTACTCTCTGGTGTATGACATGGAGGCAGTCCTACCCATCGAAGTCCAGATACCCTCTCTCAGGATTATGAAGGATGCAGGTTTGAACGAAGACGACTGGATCCAGACCCGGCTTGATCAGCTAAATTTAATCGATGAAAAGAGACTTACGGCTATCTGCCATGGTCAAACATATCAAAAGTGAATGATCAAGGCTTTTAACAAGAAAGTCAAGCGTCAAGAATATCAAGTCAGGGATCTGGTGATCAAACGCATCATACTGCCGCAAGGTGATCCCAGGGGCAAATGGACTCCCACATACGAAGGGCCATTTGTGGTTAAGAACATTTTCTCTGGAGGAGCCATGATTCTAACCAACATGGATGGGGACGACCTTCCTCACCCTGTCAATGCAGACATAGTGAAAAGATACTACGCATAATCAAAGACCCGCTAGGTTGACTGGCCTAGGCAAAAATAAGGGCTTCCCGACAAACCAAAAGGGTTCGGGCAAAAGTAAGGGATGAAAATGGAAAATCTGTACACCTGGCAAGTCGAAAACCCGAAAGGGAGGCTTGGGCAAAAAAGGGTATCCCAGTGGATTGAAAACCCGAAAGGACAATCCAGGAAAAAGTTAGGGATTAAAGCGTATCATTATGTCTCATTGGATCATCTTGCGACCAAACTTCGGTATCAGCTATCAAGCTCAGACGGCGCCAATCAATCTGATCAACCTTCGGCCAAGTAGCAAAGTGATGAGACGCTTGAAGATATAAAGACAATAGTAGAGTTGGAACCCAATGGGGTTGTTTCACGTAGCTGTTTTTCTTTCTTTTGCACAAATTGTAATTTCTTTCGGCGGCGTTCTCTTACTAGGACGTCATCCTCCTTGTATAAAACGCCTATTACAGGCCAATTTCAAAATCAATACAAGTCATTTTTACAAAACTTCAGTTTGTTTCTTTTTTATTTTTCTGTCTTGTTTTGCAAGAACGTCCAATGATTTATTTTTGATATATGCATTTGAAAATGATTGTTGCTCATAAATATTTGCATAAGAAACAAAAGAGAATTACTCATAATTCCAGAAACAGGGAAAATAAGAAGTACCAAACCCTACAGTCACTTTGTCCCGCAGGTATCATGATAGAGTCATGCTTGGGAACATAATTATTGGTATGCACACTCCCCACAAAGTAAAAATATCCAAAGGCATTGATGTCAGCTTTCCCGAAACAGGACATAACTATCCCCAGCCGAGGTTCGTAATCGCAGGCGAGTCAATAAATTTCATTCCCTAAGCGAAGTCTATTTCTACAGATACAGAAGCTCAATCTCCAACAGAGCTCATCACTTCCAACAACAAAATTTCATCCCCAGCTGAGTTTATTCCTCCAAGACGGCAGGTATACCAACAGAGTATCTCTTCCCCCAAAGTCTGGTCCTCGCAGAGTTATTTCTCCAACACCTCTTCCCGACAGAATATTTGCGAATCTCCAGCAACAATCAGGGATTTATTTTCCCAGACGCGAGCATACCCCGATAACATTTCATGAACACATCATGACAGACGCATACATATCATATACAACATAATCTCATTTATTTTGAGAACATCATCTCACCCTGCATTTCATGCATCGCATACAACTAACCCTGATATCTTTTCAGGAAGAGACAATTAGCTTCAACGAATCCAGCAGTTATATCGATCACATCTACAGACAACTAATGGAAACTCAGTTCCCGAAATCAAACGGGTCAACTAATCTACATTATCAGATCAAAGTAAACTTACCCCGGTTCCTTCTGAAGTTTTACACAAACTTATAACCTTACCCCGATTCCTTCTGAAGTTTTACACAAACTTATCTCAAAGTAACCTTACCCTGGTTCATTCTGAAGTTTTACACAAACTTATCACAAAGTAACCTTACCCAGGTTCCTCTTGAAGTTTTACATAGACTTAGCCTAAAGTAACCTTACCCAGGTTCCTGCCGAAGTTTTACATGGACTTATCCCGAAGTAACCCTACCCAGGTTCTTCCTAAAGCCCTACACAGACTCCTCATAAAGCAACCTTACCCAGGTTCCTTCTCAGTTCAGATGTAGTTTTACCCAAACTCCTCACAAAGTAACCTCACCCAGGTTCCTTCTCGGTTCAGATGCAGTTTTACCCAAACTTCTCACGAAACAACCTTACCCAGGTTCCTTCCCATAAGCCCTACTATCCAGGTTCCTTCTCATAACCTTACCATCCAGGTTTCTTTTCTCTTATCTCTAGACGGCAGTCAACAACGCTGTAAGACCTGGACCTGATCAAACACGATCGGTTTCACCTTTCCACAGTAAGTCGCGGTGCAGCCTGTACATTGACCAGATATGCAGTTCACCTCCGGAGTTAATTCCCTAGTAGGGTAACGGACAACTGAAGCTCCTAAAATTCTATATCTCCCGAGACACATACCAACATTCCTCAGCAGATTCCTCCTCAACAACAACAGGGACTCTCGTCAAAGGAATATCTCAGGAAATCCACATTCTCTAGATGGCATCTTTAAGCCCATCTCAGACAATTCTCTGTCACATCCAGGATGGCCTCTTTAAGCCCATATCCGACAAATCTTTTATCATCAACCTCCAAATGGCATCTGTAAGCCCATTCCCGATGTCACAAGTCGAGTGCCACTTAATGCGAGTGCAAATTTCTGGGCACTTTAGTGTTCAATCATCTTCCACCTTCAGATTACGAAAGACAGACAAGCCAATCTACATCCGCATGTTTAAGAAGATTGAACAGGGGCAGCTGTTGTACCCCAAAATTTTCCCTCTCATTTTACTCAACAAATGTCAAGCGAGGTCCCCAATTTGCTCAAGGTTGTCCAAGAGTTCACCAGACAAACTCTCTCCTAAGGCAGTATACCCCAAATTAGGGTTTCTATTTTCATCAAGATGGGTGGACCACAAAGGTCTCATATGCTCTCCATGGTCTTAATATGTTCCCAAGATCATCCATGCCAAGTTTCATGCCTGGCATAAGAAGTTTGCTCAGTAAACTGCTCAGATGCTTGAGAATCGACTGTATTAGGTCAAAAGTCAACTGTGACCCACATAAAGTCAAACTTCAAGATTTTTGGTCAACATCAACATTTTGAAGTAACTTCCATCATTTGATCAAGGTTTGATCATGATTCCTCAATGGATGCTCCAAATTCATCAAAACCCAAAAGTTGCTAAATTAGGGTTTCTCAGTAAAAGTCAACCCAACTTTAACCAAGCATAACTTCATATTTTATCAAATTTTTTCCATCCAAAGCTTATTTAGAAGAGGATACAATTCCCTACAACTCATCTTCAGCTCACAAGTTCAAAATATGCACCCACGGAAAGATATGAATTTCTACATTATGGGTCATTTTGAAAAGTCAACAAAAACACCTTTTGGGTCAAAGCTTCATACATGAACATGGAAGATCCAATTGAGATTAAACAAAAAGGGTTGCTTAGGGGACACCCTAAGATTTCTAAAAAGTCAAAGAACACCCTCCTAGGGTCAAAATTAAGAGAATTGTGCATTGTCAAAGTTGGCAATTTTTGGAAAATTGTCAAAAGTCAATATTGATCAAATTTGCATTTTTTCCAAAGGGGCCCATGTTTTCTTGCTTGAAACATGTTTCTAATAGGACCCACGACCCCTGATCTCATTCCCTCTTATTTTATTATTTTTATCATTTATTTTGATTTTTTATTCATTTAAATCAAAATAAATCAAATTAAATGGTAAAATAATGAAAACAAAACAAATCTTGATATTTTTGTGCATATTTTGAGTCCATATACAGCTAGCATGCCGGGCAATTCGTGCAAGACTAATTAGGGTTGAAAAATATTAGATTGAAGCAAGTTTTGGAAATAAATCATACATGAAGCAAATCAAATCAAATCTCTATTATTTCTCAAGATTCATGTCAATTCTGTTGACCTAATTCAGTCTACTATAAGTGCATAACAATTCCAGATCAAGAGGACAAGGATTGGAGGCGTGAAACAGCAAGAACAAAATTGAAATTTTGGACAAAAAGTGTGAGATTAAAATCCACTCTAGAGCCATCCTCACGGATATTTAAAGGTTCCAATCTATTCTAGGACATCCCAGGAAGCTACCAGCACCATTTGTAGGCTTTAAAACATCAAGAATCCTCGCATAGAAGGATCACGGTTTGCACTAAGAACTCAAAATCGTTTACCATGTTTTACGTATCATAAGCATGTTTGAATTATATATTCTTGTTCATCATCTTGTTTGCAAGCTATTGGTACCATTTACTTGCATTTACAGCGCAGGAATCGCAATATGCCATAACTAGGGTTTCGAGCTTCGTGTTGGGGTTTCTTAACCTAGGAAAAATTAGGTCTGATAATGGGTACCATGATGATCAGGGCTTCAAACCCAGTTGATTCATGGTCCCCAAATTAATTTATATTGCGTGTGCTTAATTTTTGAAGGGTGCAGGGTTATAGCTACGAACAAACGTCCGTAGGTAAAAGTTTGAACCTAAAACAACAGTCCCAGCGAAGAAGACAATGACGTGGCTGGTCCATTCAAATTTCGCGTGTTTTTTTGGCAGGATACATGATTTGGCTTTTGATTTTATTTGTTTATTATGTTTACAATTTAACAACGCAGCACAAATGGTTGGAAGGAGCGCCTTTGATGCACATGTCCTGGGTTCGATCCCAGGTCTGTGCATTTTATTATTTTCCTAATTGTTTCAGGCAAATCCAATGCAATTTTCCCTCGCATGCCTTCCATACACACTCAACGTCTATCCATTAGATGCACTGCTGGCCAAATCTCATGCTTCTCCAATGAAGGTTCATGGTACTCCTCCAAGTCAATGCTACACCAGATCCCAAAGTTGACAGGACCTGGAGCTTCATGGGCCTAGGAATTCAGATTCATACCCCCCAGAATTGCTAACAACAGGCCCACTTGGTTATTTTTACTATTTTTTTCTTTAATTTCTTTTTTTCAATTATTTTGTTTTTTTATTAATAAAAAAATTATTTTATTAAACTAACCAATCAAAAATCACAAAAAGATTTATTTTCTTAATAAATATTTTTTTAATTAATTAGTTTAATTAATTTAGGGTAACTTTAATTTCTTTCATAATTTAAAACAAGTAGAATTAGGGTTTGAGATTTTGCACGATTTAATTAATTTTCTCTAAAAAATACATCAAAAATCATTCTTTCGTAAATATTTGTTTCTTTAATTAATTAGGTTAATTAGAAAATTAGATTAATTTATTTCCGTTCATAATTTAAAAACAATTAAAAATTTAGGTTTAATTAATTTGTGATTAACTATTTTCTTCAATAAAAATCCCAAAAAATACTTTTTCTCTCAAATTAGGGTTTTAAATTATTCCAATCGTCCTCGTACTTAATTTGCCGCACACTTGTTATTGTTTTTGCGATTATTTTGTAACTGTTTCAAGGTTGTAATAGTTTTAATTAGGGTTTTAAATTCCGTACTTTTATTTCCCATCAAGGCAATTATGTAACTGTCAAAGCCATGTAATAGCTAGGTTTATTTCTGCTTTTACTTTCAGCAAATTATTATCTGTTAGATGAATTAATAGGATTGTATGGCAAGAATGCATGAAAAATTAAAGAGGTTAGAAAACCCTAATGTGCAAAGATTAAATAACTGAAATAAATCACTCGCAGACGTTCACTCCTAGGGTTTACCTCACTTCGGTTGCCTTCGGTAAACAATCATTAAGCATAGGAGATTTTAGTGGTTGCCCTCCAGTCTAAAGAGATCAAATTGTCCCGTTTGAATGTTGCCTTGGAAATGTTGCCTCGGAAACGTTGCCTCGAAAAGATCTTAAAACTTTAGGGTTATTACTAAGGTTTTCTAACTATTGCTTTAGTGATTGTACTTGTTCCTTTCGAATGTCCCTTACAAACTCCAACGATGGTGCTACCTACTCCTTAGTAGTGGGATAGCGCTATCTAAAGGAAATAGAACAAAAAACAATCTTTTTTCGAGTAGGTAGATGCTAGTAGGTACTTGCTCAAAACAAATCTTTTCACACAAACACCTTTCAAAATAGTTTTCAAAACAACTTCATCACACTCTTTAGGACTGATACAAGGGTTATCACGAAGTAAAACATTTTCAAGACAAACACACACAAGCAATTTGAAAAATGAGCAAGTACCTAAGAGCTCGTAGATAACTACGGATAGAAAGAGTGCTAACACCTTCCCTTTCTATAATCTACCCCCCGTACTCAGAATATCTCGAAAAAAGGTTTTTTCTGTTCTTTTTCCTTTTCCATGATTGGATGAAATAAAAGTCGGTGGAGACTCTTGCTTACCGCAACATTTTCCGAATAAAAAGCACAAAACGCAAACCAGTATTAAACAGTCGGTTCTGCCACCGTATCACAGAGAGCACTAGTGGAACTTGTCATTTCTTTTCAAACTCCTTAGTAAGTTGGTGTGATACGGTGGGAGAACTGACTTGAAGGTTTTGCATTTTGTCGCAAATGTTGCGGTTAGCAAGAGTCGCCACCGACTTTTCTTTTATCCAAAAGGAAAGGTGAAAAAGCACAGGAAAGACCTTTGAGATTATTTCTTGAGTTTGGGGGTAGATTATGAAAAGGGAAGGTATTAGCATCCTTTTCATCCATGGTTTTCCATGGGCTCTTAGTTACTTGCTAGATCACTTGCTTTTGTTTGAAGTTGTGCTTTGTGTGGTTTTTGAAAGTATTTTATAAAGAGACCATTGTTTAGGCAATCCTTGTAATGATTCTCGTTTGTAAGAATGTATACAAAGATGTTGATCTTTTGAAAAATGTTTTCAAGTTTTGTAAGATGTTTGAAAGTGTAGGTGTTTATTTTGAAAATAGCAAGGGTGTTTTGTTTTGAAATTGGGAAAGTAATTAGGAGCATTCTAACTACTCAAAAGTCTTTCATGTTCATTTTCCTTTTCCTTTGACATTGTTATCTTACCATTGATTTGGTAAGTAACCCTGTCTTTGGATGTAAACGGGACAGGCGTGGGTCATCGTATGACCATGATCAGCAATGGTGCAAGGTATCTTAGCACTCTCTTTTAGGGACTAAGATCATTTACAAGGAAACATGGATAGCATCATCGAGGGACTATGATCTTGTATTTTTACTTGTTTTTGCTAAGATACCTCACATGCGTAATATGGCCATTTTGTAAAGGCAACCAAGTGGATTTACCCTAGGGGTGCTTGTGTGCAAGTGTATTGATTTTTATGCTTGTTTTTGTCTTGAATTAGGGTTTTCTAAGCATTGGTTTTAGTCTTCCCATACAAACCCTAATTACTAGCATTTGTATATAAAAGTGATAAATTGCGGAATTTAAAGTTACTACGCTATTACAATACTTATGGGAGGGGGTGTACAAATTATAAATGGGGATTACAAGAAAATAAACCCAATTAGTCTATTACAACCATATTGAATTGGTACAAGAATTGAATAAAATAATGTATAAAATAAATAAATATGCAAGAATGTAAATGCAGAGAAAATGGATCTTTGTTTGGATTTCTTAAGGAAAAAGGGTTTTGATTTTAACTTAATTAATTAAAGGGAAAATAATTAATTAAAAGTAAAAACCTAAATTTACTAAGAAAAGATTTTAAATAAAACCCTAAATCTATTAATTGATTAAAAAGAAATTAAGTTTATAAGAAAAGTATTTTTAGTATTTTTATCTTGAAAATAAATTATAGTATTATAAAATATATTTGGTCCTTTTGTTGTTTTAAAATAATATATTTTAATGGTGTAAAATAAAATAACTAAAACCTATTTTTAATTAAATTTACAAAGTATTTAGTGAAATAAATAAAGTATGATAAAATAAAATAATTTTTTATAAGAAAAAATAAATAAACTATGTCAAAATATAAATCTACTATTTTTATGTTTTTTATGATTTTTTAATATTAGAAAAATATTTAAGAAAACAAATAAATAAAAAAATAAGAAAAAGAAAATAAAATTAGGCCAGGGGTGTGTAAATGAAACAAGGGGGTTAGCAAGCAAAAACAAAAAAACAACAAGGCCCAAGGAGGCCCAGCGCCTGCCAAAAAAGAAGTCAGAATGCAAAACAATATAAAAAATATCAAAAGGGTACCACTGGGGCTCAAACCCAGGTCCCTCTGGTTACAGGCGCGCGCTTCTACCACTGGAGTGTCTATACATCCGTTTATATAAATAAAACCATAAATATATATGGCAAACATGTTCCTGAGGCCAACTTCATCTTCAACCTCACGCCCAGCCAGAAGCTCTGTAACTCAATCAATCCTCAACAAAAATGAAAAGTGTAAACTAGAAACTCGTAGCAAATTTCCTCACGATTTCAGAAATATAAAGCATTAAAACTATAGATCAAAGACAAACATGAATTTCATTAGGCCTAATCTGAACCCTAAAAATCTCATAAATTTCAATCTTAAAATTCTCTAAGCTCAAACAAAATTAATGAAAACTATGGACATGGTTAGCTTTAGGGCAGTGATATCTACATGTTTTATTCATAAATAAATCATTGATGATGCCTGTATGAAAATTTACAAAGTTAGAAAACTTACCTTGTAAGAGGGTATCGGGTTTGGAGTTTGAGAAGCTTTCAGTGAGTTCCAATGACTGGGTTAGCTTCCTCAAGTTACCAGGAAGCTAATGGGATGCTTAGCTTGAGCTGAAAGTACCTGAGGAGTTTTGGAGAAGTCCAAGTGCAAAGCTCTAATTTTGAAAATGTAGGATGGTGTTAATGGTGTTACAGTCTTGTAACAGGGTGTAGGATCAGTTCTAAATGATGTTTTGAAGCTTTAGGAACCAAAAGGCTTGAAAACTCACGGGGAGTTATGAGTTTCAAGTTTTTGGTCAGTTTATGTGAAAATGGAGGTATGAGATGTGATTTTGAGCTCTTGGTGTTTTTAGGGGTCAAGCATGCGTGTGTTTTGTGGAAAATGGTTTGTCTATGTATAAGCAAAAGGTCTTGAGTGCATTGGCAAGTCAGAAGTACAAGTTTTTAGCTGTTTGCTATATTACTTGATTTTCAGGAAAAGTGAGAAACCAAGTTTCAATGTGAAATACAAGCATGGGATGGGTGATTGTAAGT
Source organism: Vicia faba (assembly GCA_948472305.1). NCBI lineage: Eukaryota > Viridiplantae > Streptophyta > Magnoliopsida > Fabales > Fabaceae > Vicia > Vicia faba. Next base: position 358,290,025 of record OX451735.1, read on the forward strand.
GTCTAACAAGTTTTTTATGGGTTATGGGACTTGTATGATCATAAGAGAACAAGTGCAAGGCTCAAGAACAAGTTTTGTACAAAAAGTCACTTTATCAAAATGGCAATGTACACTTTCTTCCCAAAATGGACATAAAGCATGGCCTTGCATTGAATGCTTGAAATGAGACCTCTAACAACTGTGCAAGAAATTAATTATGGAGTGCCTAGCAATTTTGAGGCCTGCAAAGTAGAGGTTATGCAACACAACTTTGAATTTTGAATTTGTTCATCACAAAATGACTTGTAATTCAAGTGATAAAACCCTAACTTCATCTCTTCGATTCTTCCTACTCAAAAATGATCTCAAGGATTTCTTGGACATTTTGGAAAGCTTGCAATGTTCTATACAACCCATATTTGAATTTATTTTGAATATTCCCCTTGGAACTATATGAAAAAGTGCCATGAAGTTGGGTCAAAATCCTGACCAAATTAGGGCAAAAATTTCACTAAGTGTTTTGTTTCATGACCATGTGTTCTTAAAATTATAACTTGAGATACAAGCACTTTTGGAAGGAGTTGTGTAAAGCAAAGTTGTAGATTTCATGGAGATCTACAACTTTAATTTTGGAAGTTTCTCTTTAATCATATTGCATCATGGTGAAAATTTTGCTCAAAGTTGTGAAAAAACATGAAATTTTCAACACTTAGAAAAATTTCTAAGTTTAGAAATTTTAAACTTTTCAAAATGAAATCTTGAATTTTTGATTTCTTGATGAATAAGTTTCATATTTTTACATGTTTTGATGAATTGTAATCTTTGGCATTTGATTTTGACCAAAAAGTCAAAGTTTGACTTTTCAGTATACAATTGACTTTTGATCAGTTGACTGAAAATTCATTTGTCAATTCATTGGACTTGAGCAATGCTTTGAGCTATGTCATTAGGTCAAAATGATGCAATTGGACTCTTGAGATCATGCCTTAAACCAATTTATTATTTGCTAGGTCAAAAATCAGAAATTGCCCTTTCCCAATCAAAACCCTAATTTTGACCATTTTGCCCTTTTGAAGATTTGATCAAATTTCTTGAGGAATTGTGGTCCAAACTTGATAAAATGATACATATGAGTTTAAAATGTTGACGTGGATAAAAAATTATGAAGTTTGACTGTAAATTTACCATAATTGACTTTTTCCCCAATACAGCTGATTTTTAGGTCAACTGCTCAATTAATTGAGCAAAAGTGTGATCCAAGGCTTGAAACTTGGCATGAGTAAACTTGGCATGAAAGTCATATGTATCATTGAAAGTTCAAATATCCTTGTGCAATCTCAAACCCTAATTTTGGTCATCAGTGCTTAAGGAGGTGTCTTGAGCTTATCAACCCTAGTGCAGTCTTGAGCCAAGGGAGATCTTGTGAGCAAGATTCTTGATAAGTGAGAGGGAAAATTTTGGGGTACAACAGTTGGCATAGTAAAACGAAATTTTCTGTTGCTTTATCAACCGCCGAGGAAAAATACGTTGCAGTTGGTAATTATTGCGCCCAAATTTTGTGGCTCAAACAATAATTGCTCGACTTCAATGTTAAACTTGAATGCATTCCTATTTTTTTGACAACACAAGTGCCATTAACCTAACCAATAATCCGGATTTGCATTCACGCACAAAACATATTGAGATTATACATCATTTCCTTATGGATCATGTAGAAAAAGGTGACGTTGTATTCAAGCACGTTGATAGAAAAAATCAACTTGTCGGTATTTTTACAAAACCACTCGCGATGGAACCTTTCTTCCACGTCCGTAGGGAACTTGGTGTTCTCGATATCTTGGATAGGTTGCAACTTGACTAAGTTGCATTCTCTTTATTTTATGATTGTATATTCCTTCATAATCTACTATATCTAATGCAAGCATTGGTAAGGGCATTCATCTTCAATCATCCATGGAGGTAATACCGTTCTTATCTATTTGACCACTCTTGATCATGTGTAAATGTTAAACTTGCTTTACAATATGTATTTTTCATCCTTGACATAATTGATGTATGTGTAGGCTTTCTATTTATTGTATGAATGGCATGAAATAACATGAAATTTTTTTAAATTAAAATTTGGACTGCATGAGTCGACTCATGAGCTGCAGCGGACGACTCATACTGAAACATTTATTGTTCTTAAATTTTTATCTAAGTGCATCGATGCATGACCTATTTAGGTCGACGCACCGCTGGTGTACTCAGCCTCCTTTTATGCGTTTTTATCCATTTTGTATGGTTATTTTCTCTTTTATATCTCTTTCCTCTACTCTCATCCTCTCAAACCCTAAGAACCCTTTCCTCTCTCAAACCCTAAAAATCCATTCTATCAACATCCATCAAGAGATTTTTCTATGGCTTCATCAAGAATAACTAGGAAAAGAACTTTCAGAGATAGCTCTTCTCAAGGTCAATCCGACATTTCGATAACTGCTCTATCTCTTCTCTCTGATGATCTTGTAGAAACTTATGAGGAAAAGTTTGGTAAAAGGAAAAAGTTAAACAAATTGTGCTTTATATGAAAACTGTTGGCCATATGCATCTTCCAGAAGTTATTGAACTACTTAGTTTTCAAAATTTTCATCTATTTCTAGAGTGTGATACTCATTATAATGAAGAGTTGGTTAGGTTGTTCTATGCGGGTGTTCAAGGAAAGTTTGAGGAATTTGAATTTAAGTATAATATTAATAACAAGACTTTGAAGGTTGATTTTAAAGTCAGGAAAGATTTATTTGGCATGTGGCCACAAGAGTCTGATGCAATTAAGATTACTGACACTGAGCTTGCTCATGGTTATGAGTTTAAGACTGCTTTGAATTCCATGCTAAAAAATTCTTTCAGTGATATGGTGGTTGTTAGCAATTTGTTTCCTAGGTCTGTGACTATTGGAGCTCTGACTCCTCTAGACAAAATTCTCTTTTGTATCATGTGTCACATTATTCGACCCAAAAAGGGAGGTCATTCCCAGGTGGATAGACCTGAAGTTCAACTGGTATATGTGCTCAAGCACAAGATTAGGGTTCATTGGACTTATTATTATGCAAGTAGGATTTTTTATTTGAAGTAATTAGGTAGCGGCAATGTGTTATGCTATACCTCATTTATTCAAAGGCTAAACTGAGAAAATGTTGGTGTTCTTGGAATTCCCTATGTTGCTCTGTCTACTGATCAAGAATTCACTAAAAATACTCTTACTCTGATGGGTCATCAGTGGGATCCTAAAATACATAAACATAGGTATATTGTAAGGTGTACCTCGGTAAAGCTTCTGGATAGTGATGATGAAGAAGATGGGGAAGAAGATGAATCACAAGAGGAATAAGATGATATGGAAGCTATGGAGGAGGACACCCAAGTGCCTCAAGGTAACAATGCTGATGTGTTGGCACTATTAGAAAGTATGCAAATTCAACAACAAGAGAATGCATCTCTTCAAACCGAAAGACTCATAAACTTCTACAATCCAGTTCGGGTTCAAGGTGAAAATTTTGCTGCCTATACCACTATTCAAGTGCAAAGGTACTCCACTCTACATGGCATGATACAAACACATACTAAAAAATTTGCTTCCTTCATTTCTACCTACATGCAACACTTTCCTATCAACCAACCATCAGAGGAACCACAAAACCAAGGAGATGAGAACCTAGAGAATTGACTTGCTTTGGTGCTTTGTAGTGCATTTTGTGACTTTCATTGTTTACATGTCTTGCTTATGTTATTGGTTACTTTATTTTCTTAAGAACTTATTTTGTGTTCGTTATTTTTATTGTTTAACTCATTTGGTGTGTAATGAACTTAATGGGTTTGATTAATTATGTCCACTATCATATGTTTTGCACTAGCTTCATTTTATGTGAATGATTGTTAGTGTTTGTTTGGTGCAAAGTATATGATTATTGTTGTACCCCAAAATTTGCCCTCTCATATTTCTCAAGACATTGCAAGAATAATCTCCAAGTTGCTCAAGATTGCTCAAGAATTGGACAGTCAAATCATCTCCTAAGGCAGTCAACCTCAAATTAGGGTTTTGTGTTGCATCAAGGTCCTTACATCCAAATGACCTGAAGTTATCCCCAATGTCCTAAGATGTTCTCAAGATCATCCATGTCAAATTTCAAGCCTTGTAGAGGAAGTTTGGTCAGTCAATTGCTCAAGAGGTCCAATAATCGACTGTGCTAGGGCAAAAGTCAATTGTGACCCAAATACAGTCAAACTTCAAGATTTTTTTGTCAAAATTCTCATTTTTAAGGATATTTCATCATTTGATCAAGGGTTGATCATTATTCATCAAGGATTGCTCAAAATTCATCAAGACTCAAAAGTTGTTAAATTAGGGTTTTGTAGGAAAAGTCAACTCAACTTTGACCAAGCATAACTTTCTCATACTTTATGATAAATGACCCATCCAAAGCTCATTTTGAATAGGATTCAATTTACTACAATCCATATTCATACCCCAAGATCAAGAAATGCACTCACAAAAAGTTACAAATTTGGACATTATAGGTCATTTTTGAAAGTCAACAAAAACACCTTTTTTTTCCAAAGCTTATAACTTGGGCATGGTATATCAAAATGAGATGAGACCAAAAGGTTTGGTTGGAGGACATCTCAAGCTTTCTAAAAGGTCAAGAACACCTCCAAAAGTTCAAAATTAAAGAAGTTATGCATTGTTGAAGTTGGGCATTTTTGCAAAATTGCCAAAAGTCAACTATCCCCAAAACTTCAAATTTTGTCAAATGGGACCATTCTTTTCCACTTGATTTGATCTTATCACACTACACACGTGTCCTAGCTTCATCCTCATGACCATTTATAAATTTTATTATTTAATTTGATTTTTTAATGAATTATTGCATTTTAAATCAATTTAAATCATATAAAATCCAAACATTGATTATTGGATCTCCTTTTGGCTATTTCAGGACCTAATCATCATCATAAAGTTGATCAAATTCGTATCTCACCATATCATGAACAAAAAGATAGATTTTGGACAAAATTGGAAGCTTTTTAATGGAGGATCAAATCAAATCTCCAAGCCATAATGCACAAAGATTCAGTCCATAAAACTTGACCTAATGCATTGCTTTATACATATACAAGTGAGAGGCACGAGTTTCAGAGGTTAGAGGCTGCAAAATCACAAGAACAAAACTTGAGAAAACTTGAAAAAAGCTTGAAACTGAAATCACTCCTAGAGGCCAATTCAGAACCAAAACTCAACGTGAATCACTTGCTGGACATCCACTGAGTCAGAAGCAATCAAAAGCACACTCTCATACCCTCTCAATTGCGCTGTAAGTCCCTCTGAAAACCGCTTGACATTTGAAATCGCAACCTCTCATTCTGGCATTTTCTTGATAAATCATTGACATATTCATGATCCTTGAGTAATTTCTAAACTTTCTGCATTATTTAATTGTGTTTATATGACCTGTAGTGCCATACCCGAATCTAGGGTTCTTGGTCTTTGTTTTTGGGCGTTTTATTTGCAGGAAAAATTGGGGCCATTAATGGACATAGACATGCTCAGGAGGCCTAGACGATCATAACTATGGTCTTGGAATTAATTTTCATGGCCTAGGATAGATTTTAGGATGCAGCTATGGATTTAGCTGCGGATGTAAACCCGCAGGTAAATAACCAGGTCCAACAAAGAAGATGAATACGTGCCTCCCCCCATTGGACCATTCATAATTTCGCGCTTTATTTTTTATATTTCTGGCATATTAATTGTTTTCTCATATAATAATTGTTATCCATTATAATAACGAATGAGGCGTAGTGGTGCAATGGCAAAGGCGAGCGTTCAATACCAATAGGACCTGGGTTTGAATCCCAGGTCCCCATATTACTTTGTATTATTTTGCAACAGGTAATTCAGTGTGAAACCAAGTGCGTGATGCATGATGTTCCCTCACTCAGATGCTTGCCAGATGGCCCCAGGCCAGATCTGGTGGCCCATAATGAATGCCCATCATAAGACCAAGTCAAAGGCGTACAGGGAATCAGGAAAGTCAACCAGGCCAGTGGACAAATGGGCCTTGGAATTGCTGAATGAACCTCCTATACAGGCCCAAATCTCTAACTCTCTCTATTTTTATTATTTTCTTTTAATTAATTAATTGTTATTATTTTTATTATTTAACTAACTAATTAAACTTTTTTTCTCATAAAATCAAAAAAACCAAAAAAATATTTTGTTCATTAAATTAATTTCAGTATTTTATTTTTGTTAATAAATATTAATTCAATTAATTTAGTTTTAACTAGGTATAACTTTTAATATTTTTGCAATAATTAAAATTAATTTAGATAATTAGGTCTTACTAACATTGATTGATTTATTTTTATTTCTTTAAACATCCCAAAATCCAAAAATATCTTTTTTTAATTAATTAATTAATTAATTTAATTAACTTAGTTTATTTCCTTTAAATTCAAAAAATAACCAAAAATATATTTTCTTCAAAAAAAACAAAAAGGGTCAAAACCCTATAAAACTCGCATTCGATTTAATTTTCTGCACGCGATCCATTTTACCATATTGATGTAATTGTTTCCCGGAATGTAATAGTTTAATAGGACCTTTACTATTATTTTATCGCTTTATTTATTTTCCGCATTTTAATTTCAAGGGTTGTCTTTGGCGATGTAAATACCTGACGCCTTGTAATAGTTAGTTTTAATTTCCGCAATTTAATTTCTGCAACTTATAAACTATTAGATGTTTGATAATAGGGAATGCATGACAAGATCAAATGTTTAAACCTAAAATCAACATAGATAACCATAACATGTATAAAGATAAAATTAACCAAAACAACACACTCGCACATGCGCACTCTTAGGGTACACCTCACTTGGTTGCCTTCGAACATGGTCATTGAGCATAGGAAGTTTTAGAGGTCGCCCTCTTGTCCAAAGATCATAGTTGCCTCGAAACGGTTGCCTCGGAAAAATGATCTAAGACATTAGGGTTACCGCTAATGCGTCCTAACATTGCTTAAGTGACCGCACGTCCCTTAATCGAATTGACCCTTAAACTCCAACGACGACGCTACCTACTCATCAATAGTGGGATAGCATTGTCTAAAGGAAGATATCATAGAACGAATCCTTTTTCGAGTAGGTAGATGGTTCTTAAGTACTTGCTTTTTCAAAACAAAACAAATTTTCACACTTACACCTTTCAAACAAAGACTTTTTCAAACCCACAAACACAAAGAAAAGCAATTTTGAAAACACTATGAGCAAGTACCTAAGAGCCTGTGGATAACCACAGATAGAAAGGGTGCTAACACCTTCCCTTTCTATAATCTACCCCTCGAACCCGAGAAATATCTCGAAAAAGGAATTTTTCTGTGCTTTTTTCCTTTCCTTGTTGGATAAAATAAAAGTCGGTGGCGACTCTTGCTTACCGCGACATTTTGCAAAAACAAACGCAAAACGCAAACCAGCATTCCAAAAACAGTCAGTTCTTTCCCACCTTATCACAGAACTGGCGACTCTGCTGGGGACGATTTTAAAGTGGGGTGTACCTTAGGATTAGATCATTGTGTTTTCAATTGTTTGCTCTATATGCTTTATATTTGTGGGCTTGTATCAGAGTTTCTATAGATCCTAACCCGGATCTGGGGATACCCTTTAGGTAAGTAGAAATAAATTGTGAGGGAACAGTACGACGTAGACCGATACGGTTGAAGCAGTAGCTACGTTGGTGTGGCACTTTAGATTGTACCGATATCCCTTGTGTTAGAACGAGGAGAATATGGGTCATCTAAGGGGTCATTAAGCACCAACTGACCTTAGAACCTTTAAATTGACCAACTTGGCCATAGAACAGTAGCAGTATGCTACACTCATTGAGGCTAAACTCTCGCGATGATTCCGACCGCAAGAAAAGGTTGCTAAACTGGAATTATGACCGATCGAGGGTAGTTAGTGATATTGAGATCCTCTAGAACTCGGTTACTATTTTTAGGACAGGTTTAAACCAACTGAACTGAAAGAGGGTAGTACCTAAGCTCCTTGCCAGCCTGAAATCTAAGGGCTCTCTGTGTGACTTCTGTGCCTTTACCATGTTTGCTATTTGTGGATACTTGTGATGTGCTTTCAATCATGACATCATGACATCATAACATTGCATACATCTTGCACGGGACTAACCTATTTCAAAGACATGAGGGATTCATCTTTGTTCTGTTTTGTAGGTCATGATGCCCATGCGTAGGAATACCATTCGGATCAACTTTGTCCAGGTTCCCACTGTGCTTAAAGATTTGATTGCAAAGATGCCTAATACTACCTCCTTCCTCAGAAGACATGGTTACCTTCTCAGTTTGGTTACCTCCAAATTGGACGAGCAGATGATGAGTGTTTTGGTCCAATTCTATAAGGGGTTCTTCCTACCATTCTCCATCCTTACATGCCCACTGGCATTGGGGCACTGAAAAGGTCTTGGATGCAATTGAGGGAAGAATGGGATGCTTACCGAGAGAAGTTCAACGAGCAAGAGAAGAAGATCCAGAAGTTGACTAGACAGCTGGAGAACAAGCGGATTCTCAATGACTATGTCCGCACCGACAAGAATTGACCATGGGAGCACTGATTGACCTATGATTATTTCCTTTCCAGTTTTTATTTACTTTTCAGTATTTCCATTCTTGTAACGCCTTAAGGGCAATTTGTTGAACAATTTGAATTTCAAAGTTTATCTAATAAAGTGTGTTTCCTTTCTGGTTTACAAATTTGAATCTCTCGATTGTCTTTGAAATCATGTCATATGCATTTCATCCCCTGCACTCCATAACAGGTACCCATTACAGGTCTCTTATCTTCTTCGCTGTTTATTTCAGCACTCATCATATCTGCTGAACCTTCAACTGAGCAAGCCATCAAGGCCCTACAAGCCCAGAATGCCCAATTCCAAGAGCTGTTCATGAATCTAGCTAAGGGTCAGCAAGATCTGAAGACCCTGATTCTGAAAGAGAAGAAGAAGAAGAAGAAGAGGACAATCCTGTTTAACACAGGCACAGGTTTAGAAACAGACTTCAGAATGAAGTTGATTTGACCACCTCATATGGAGGGAAAGATAGTCAGGAAGAAAGGAGGGCTCCTAGCCCTGTGGTCTCCGACAACGAGACAAACTTCGATGAAGACCAGTATCCTCCTGCCGAGGATAGATACAAACAACTGGAAGACCGGTTGAGTGCTATGGAAGTTCAGAAAGTGCATGGTCTGGACTTTGGTGATTTGGGTCTATCATCTGGGGTGGTGATTCCTCACAAATTCAAGGCACTATCCTTTGCTAAGTATGATAGAGTTTCTTGTCTGAAGCTGCACCTCCGGTCATATGTGAGGAAGATTCAGCCGTACACCGCTGATAAGAACCTATGGATCCATTTCTTTCAAGACAGTCTCTCAGGGACTCAGCTTGAGTGGTTCTACCAGTTGGACGGAGCCAGTATCCGCAGTTGGGAAGATTTGGCTACCGCTTTCTACAGGAAGTACCAGTACAATTCCGACCTCGCTCCCACGTGTACCCAACTCTAGGGTATGTCAATGGGAACGAGTGAAGGTTTCAAATATTATGCTCAGAAGTGGAGGGACCTCGCCGGAAGAGTACAACCACCCTTGGCTGATCGGGAGCTTGTGGATATGTTCCTGGGGACCTTGTCAGGTCCATTTTTCAACCATCTGATTGGAAGCTCTTCGTCTGGGTTTACAGAGCTAATTATGACCGGTGAAAGGATTAGGGCTGGTATTAAGGCTAGTAAGATACAAAAGGGTGCCTCATCAAGCACCGAGAGGAAACCTTTTAAGAAAGAGTCTAGTGCTGTCTATAGTTCGAAAAGCCAGAATAGACCGGAACGCCGCCAGGCTGTTAATGCGGTTGTTATTTCAAAACCTGCTGGTGCTCCTCAGCACAACAATCAATAAAAGGATGAGAGACCTCGAAGGCAATTCACCCGTCTCAACATGACCTTATCTCAGATTCTGCCACAGTTGCTGAAGACCAATATGGTGATTCCAAGGGAAGCCCCGAAGAATCCAAATACAACATCACCGAAGTATAACCCTAATGCCCGCTATGCTTATCACTCTGATAGCCCGGGGCATAATACAGATGATTGTTGGACTTTGAAGAATAAGATACAGGACTTAATTGATGCTAAGGAGATTGAGTTCGAAGCGCCTGAAAGACCTAATATTGTGTCTGCTCCTATGCCCAAGCATGGAGTGAATTCTATAGATGAAGACTCGTTTGTGGTTTCTGTGAACGATATTGTTACCCCTTTGATGACTGTGAAGAAGAACCTTTTGCTAGCCGGTTTATTTCCGGGCTGCGACGAAGGTTGCCGTATGTGTTCTGTTCTACCTACCGGTTGCCCACTTTTGAAATCAGGTGTCCAATGCCTGATGGATAGTAAAGAAATTCTGTTTGAGAAGACTATTGTTCCCGTAGTTCATACTGAAGAAGTTGCCATCATTACCATTTTCGACAATTCTTCCAAGGCTCCCTCGAGGAAACCTGTTAGAATTACATCTGTTCCGAGAATCGCACCTGTGATCATCACTGTTCCGGGGCCCATCCCCTATACCTCTGATAAAGTTGTCCCTTGGCACTATGGGGCTGATGTTTATTTTCATGGAGTTAAATAAGAGTTAGATGCTGATACTGACGTCAGCAATATTGTTGGACCTGCTAAAGTCACCCGCAGCGGAAGACTTTTCTCACCTGATATCTCTCCACCAACTGCCCGAAAGCCTGTTGTTATCACACCTGCCAGTATACCTTCTACCATTCCCGTTCAAGTTCCTATTCTTACCCCTGTCGCCGAGTCCTCTGACGCTCGGGGCAAAGGGATCACCAGTGAGCCTGCCCGGACGGAGGCACCAAAGGCGATTACTGTTGAAGCTTCTAAACAAGAGATGGAAGAGATTCTGAAAATCATCAAAAAGAGTGACTACAATGTAGTTGAACAGCTGGGGCAAACCCCGTCCAAGATTTCTATGTTGTCACTGTTGCTATGCTTAGAGGCCCATGCCAAGGCTCTGATTACATTTCTGAAGACTGTACACGTACCACAAGAGACATCAGCTGATCAGTTTATAGATTGCGTGGCTAATCTGACAGCTGATAATGGGTTGGGTTTCTCTGACGCCGACTTAACTGCTAAGGGGAAGAATCACAATGATGCCCTGCATGTCTCCATTAAATGCAGGGGAACTACTCTTGCACATGTATTGGTGGATACTGGTTCCTCATTGAATGTTTTACCGAAGAAAGCTCTGGACCGGTTGGACTGTGAAGGGTTGGAATTGAAACCAAGCAACATTGTCGTCAGGGCCTTTGATGGGTCTAAGAGGATGGTGCACGGAGAGGTTGATATTCCGATTAAGGTTGGTTCTCAGGTTTTCAACTCTACATTCTATGTGATGGACATTCGGCCATCTTATTCTTGTTTGCTGGGTCGTCCATGGATCCACAAAGCTGGGGCCATAACCTCAACGCTCCACCAGAAGCTGAAGTACCCGGTCAAAGGGAAGAGTGTGACAGTGCAAGGAGAGGAAGAGTACATGGTTAGTCACCTCAATTCTTTCCGATATGTAGAGATGGATGGGGAGTTCATTGAGACTCCATTCCAGCATTTTGAAGAGGTTCCCCAGACACTGGTGTGATCGGTGGATCTGGAACTGACTGTTTAACGCTGGTTCGCGAAATGTCGCGGAAGCAAGAGTCGCCACCGTCTTTTATTTTCTCCAAATGGAAAGGACAAAAGCACAGAAAAATTCCTTAAAGAGATTGCTCTCGGTTCGGGAGGTAGGTTATAGAAAGGGAAGGTGTTAGCACCCTTTCTATCCATGGTTATCCATGGGCTCTTAGATACTTGCTCATTGTGTTTTCAAAAATGGTTTGTTTGCTTTTCAATTGTGGGTTTTAAAAAGTTTCTTTGAAAATTCCAGTTCGACTCTTGTATCGGTCCTCAAGAGTGTTTGAAAAATTGCTTTCGAAAGCTTTTTGAAAAGGTGTCAGTGTGAAAAGAGTTTTTGATTTGTTTTTGAAATTAGAGCAAGTATCTAGAGTCGTCTACCTACCCTAAGGAATTCGTCTGTGTAGATGTCCTTTAAAGTAGTGCCATCCCACCATTGAGAGGTAGGTAGCACCACCGTTGGAGGTGTTCGGGTCAATTCGAAGTTCGGGACATGGTGATCACCAGAGCAATGGGAAGATACCTTAGAAGCTACCCTCATGCCAGGTTCCCGGATCATGAGGACTTACTAAGACATCCTCTACTCGACGATCACCTTTCGAAAGGCAAGGCAACAGTGAGGCGTACCCTAGGGGTGGTGTGTGATTTTGTGTGTCGTTTTCAGATATTTTTGTCTTTTGTCATGTCATAGGTGGTCTACGCGTTTGTTTTCATTTTTTGCCATTCATTCTTGCATGCAATTTATTAGCAGTTAAAGAAAAGTGCGGAAAGATAAAATTCCTAAACTATTACAAAGGCGCGGGTCCACATCGCCAAAATTAAAGTCCAGGACCCGATTTGACAGGAAGTAAATAAAGTGCGAGAAATAAAATGTCCGAGTTTACAAGGCTTTGGGAGAATTACATTAATATTATAAGAAATAAAATAAAATGCACGAATTGGAATTAAAGTTGGAAGCGAGGGCGTTGGACCCTTTTTAATGAAATTAAATTATATTATTAAATTAATTAAATTAAAATGAAAAAAGAAATTATTTTGAGATTTTTTGGATTTATGGTTTTTATGTGAATTAAATGAAATTAAGAAACTAATTAACCCTAATTCTACAACTTTTATTTGTTAAGAAAAACATGTTAAAATTAAACCTAAAATTAAATTAATTAATTAATGGCAATTTGATTTATAAAAATAAATAATTAATTATTAGTGAAAAGAAAAGAAAAAGGATAAAAATTGATTAAACCTAATTCTACAAGTTTTTAATTTATTAAGAAAAATATTTGAATTAAACCTAAATTTAAATCTAATTAATTAGTGAGATTTATTTACAAAAATATTAACTAAATAAAATATATTTTGAATTTTGCCTTTTCTGATTTTTTTGTTATTTTTTATATTTTATGAAAATAAGTTAAATTAAAGGAATTAATTAAAAGAAATAATTGAAATAAATAAAATAAGGAAAAGAAAGAAAATACAATACCTTGGGGGGTCTGTCCCCAAATTGGAGGTAAAGTCCAGTAATTCTGGCCCACTTGTTTATGGCCTCATTTGACTTTGACGTTGGCATGCATGTGCGTTGACTAACGTCCATGATGTTCTTCAAATTATGCCCCTTGGATCGGTCTTAGTAAGCACGTGGAAGGCCTGGATGTGGAGAGTATGGTGGACCCTTATAGTGAAACTACACAGAAGCATCATTAGCAAAATAATATGGAAATAGAGGGGGGACCTGGGATTCGAACCCAGGTCCCAGGGATTACCATACACATGCCTGACCAGTGGAGCTACCAACGCGTTTTGATTATTATGTAACTAAAGAACAATATAATATAAAACAACAGTTAGTGGGAAATTTAGCGCGCAAATTTAAATGAGCCACTTGCTATCCCACACGTCATCGTCTTCTTCATGGTTTGTATTTTCCTGAAACATAAACAAGAATTAGCGGGGGTTTTGAACCCCCCCAAAACATGCAGTTTTCCAAAATAACGATTAGGCCATATGGCCACATAAATTAGGCGCGACTATGGCAATCAATTTGTCCAAGCTTCCTGATTCCAAACATGGCACTGAGGTTCTCTAATTTTACAGTATTTAGAAACGCCTAATTTGAAAGTCCTGTAACCCTAGCGTGCATCCATGGTGAAATCACGCACAGTGCTTAAAAACTCAATTAAATCATGTAGTTAGCTTCGTAATGAGTCAAATAACACAAATCAAATGTTAAAAACTACAGAAAACGCATGAGTCATGATGCAAGAATGTAAAAAAAATTCTGTACAGGACGCGATTGTTCTCACGTTTCTTGGTGTTAGAGCTTATGGTTTTGATTCAAACTCCTTCCTTGAAGCTTCAGGAACACAATGGAATAAGTATTTGGCCTTGAATCGCACTGTAACCTAGTTTTCAGTTTTGGAATTTTTGTCAAAAAACTCAAGTTTGGTTATGGATGTATGGCGCAGCTGGGAGGTCCTGATCACTAGGGTTAGCATGTATATATATGTATGAGTGATTAGGGTTGAGAAATTGATCCAAAGAACCTTTGTATTGATGAAGAGATATTTGATTTTTATGGCATATATTTTCCAATCTTTTTCACGCAAATTTGCTTCAAATCATGTCCAATCACCATGATTCTTTCCAAATCTGATCATGCACGAAATATTGAGTGTATTCCATGCATAAAAAGATTTAAAAACTTAGGTTTAGTATTTTCCACATATTTATTTTAATTAAATGAATTATTAGCATTTAAAAATTCAAATAAATAAATAAAAATGATGAAAAACTTCCCTTTGGGCCAAATGGTCGTGCACATGCCTTGGATAATGATTCTTGGAAGAAAAAGAGGCCCATTAGCATTTTTAAGACATTTGAAGCAATGTTGACTTTTCAAAATATCCAAAAATTTCCCAACTTCCACAAGGCATATCTTGCTCAATTTATAAGCTTTGCTCATGTTCTTGGACATTTTGGAAAGGTCTGTGAGTCCTCTAACCAATGTATTTGGTCCCATGTCATTTTGATTTACCAATCTCAAGTTATGGCCTTTGACTTAAAGTCCCTTTTTGTTGACTTTTGAAAATGACCTATAATGTTGAAATTGATAACTTTTTGTGAGAGCATTTCTTGGACTTGAAGTGTGAAGAGGAGTTGTAGGAAATGTCTTTCTCTTCAAAATGAGATTTGGATGGAATTTTTCTGATAATCCATGTGGAAGTTATGCCTTGGTCAAGTTACAGTTGACTTTTTCAACTGTCCAAATATGGAAACTTTTGCATCTTGAGACTCTTTGAGCCAAGCTTTGAGAATCATGATCAAGCATTGATAAAATGATGTTTGTGGCTTCAAAATGATATGCTGACCAAAAATTTGAACTTTTGACTGTCAAATGACCATTTTGCCCCTACAGTTGACTGTAGTGCAATTAGGTTTTTTTGACTGTGCAATTTTGTGCTGTAAGTCTTGAAACTTGGTATGAGGATGCTTGACCATGTTTATAAGCATGTGGGACTTGATTGGGCCCTTGGAAACTTCATTTTCTTTGTCAGAACCAAAACCCTAGTTCTTGACTGTTAGGAGGCCCTTGAACTGTGCAACCCTTGGGGAGATTTTGAAGCTTTGACTTGGAAAATTTGAAGAATATGGGAGGGCAAATTTTGGGGTACAACAGTTGCCCCTGTACAATCTTCTTAGACCTGAGGATGCAGATTGGCTGACGTGCCTTTCGTAATCCGAAGGTGGAAGATGATTGAGCACTAGAGTGCCCAGAAATTTGCGCTCACATAGTTGTGTGATGTGGAATGGGCTTATAGATGCCATTTGGAGATTGATGGATAGGATGATGGGCTTATAGATGCCATGCTAAGAGGAGATGGAAGGTGGATGGGCTTATAGATGCCATGCTAAGAGATGATGCCTGGTGGATGGGCTTATAAATGCCATCTGGATGTTGATCGTGTAAGAGATTCCTTAGCGAGAACTTGCGTAACTGCAAAAGAAAATGATTACCTGACATGTTACAGGAGCTGGTCTTCAAACTCTTTGTATAGATGTGTCCTGACTGGTTACAGGAGCTGAATCTGGAGCTTCAAAAGGTGATGAACCAGGGGTGGTTACTACCTCAACAGGAACGCTGAGAGAACCTTAGACGATTACTACCTCAACAGGAACGCTGAGAGAATCTTGGATGACTTCAACCTCAACAGTAATCATTGAGAGAATCTGGGGACGATTACTACCTCCGCAGTAACGGGGAGAGAACCATAGGCGACTTCAACCTCAACAGTAATCATTGAGAGAATCTAGGGCGACTTCAACCTCAACAGTAATCATTGAGAGAATCTTGGGCGACTTCAACCTCAACAGTAATTATTGAGAGAATCTGGGGACGATTACTACCTCCGCAGTAACGGGGAGAGAACCATAGGCGACTTCAACCTCAACAGTAATCATTGAGAGAATCTTGGATATCTTCTACTGAGTCTTTATTAGTAAAATCTGTTAGGGGTCGATTTAACTGGACTAGAGAAGGCCTTGGACTGGATAAGAAACAGAAAAATCTTAGGGTCGATTTAACTGAACCAGAGAAGGCCTTGAAATAGCTGAGAACTTAACTGGATCTTTCCTGAAAGGTAAAGGTCAGTCATATGCCATGCATGATATGGATCAAGCAATGATGTTCTCAACATAAATGAGATTTGTAAGATATGATGCGTATATGCATGCTAGAATGATGGAAATGTTTATGAATGTATCTTTGTTGTCTAGGAAAGTAAATCCTTGACGTGTGCCGAGAAGTCACTCCTGGGCTGATAGTGAAGAATAGATTTTTGCTTCCACTGGGGATGATAGTTGCAAGAATACCAGTAGGAGAAGATAACTCTGTTGGGGAATAAACTTGGCGAATGGATTACTCTACAGGGAGAAAAGTACTCTAACGATCTTGCTGGGAAGCAATACTCTGAGGGGAGAGAGGTACTTCGTTGAGTTGTTGATAATAACTTGCTGGGGATAAGAAGACTTAGTCGAGGACGATCTTTCCGTGGTTTTTGACTGAGGATAACCCAGTTATATCCTGGTAAGGAAATAACTCTTTTAATAAAGCCGGGAGACGCGTTCGTGCTCTGCAGGGAAGAAGCTTCCAGAATCTACTAGGGACAAGCTTACTGCTTGGGGAGATGTGTTCCAACTTTTCCTGGAGAAACTGGATTGGACTCTCCTGGGGAGCTTTTGAGTTGTAATTTTTGTAAGCTGAAAGAGGGAACCTATGTGGGGTTGCCTGATGATGTGCTCGTGTAAAAAAAACCGCATCTTGGAAAGAAGGGCACCTGTGTAGGGTTACTTTGAGGTTGGGCTCGTGTGGAGCTGCACTTGGAGTTGAAGGAAACCTGTGTAGGGTTTACTGGCAATGAGTCCGTAAAGCTGCATTTTGGAAAATAGAGGACCTGTGTAGGGTTTCTAGGTGACGAGTCCGTAAAGCTGCGTTTTGGAAAATAGAGAACCTGTGTAGGGTTTCTGGGTGACGAGTTCGTGTAAAACTACATCCTTAAAAATAGAGAACCTGTGTAGGGTTTCTGGGTGACGAGTTCGTGTAAAACTACATCTGGAGTTTTGAGAAGGAAACCTGTGTAGGGTTTACTGATGACGAGTCCATGTAAAACTATGTCTGGAAAGAGATAACCTGTGTGGGGTTACTTCGGGATAAGTTCGTGTAAAACTTCTGGAGGGACCGGGGTAAGGTTACTTGGGTAAGTTCGTGTAAAGCTTCTTGATGAACCGGGGTTAGGTTATCATGAGATAAGTCCGTGTAAGACTTCTGGAGGAACCGGGGTAAGGTTACTACAGGATAAGTTCGTGTAAAACTTCTTGATGAACCGGGGTAAGGTTATCTTGAGATAAGTCCGTGTAAGACTTCTGGAGGAACCGGGGTAAGGTTACTACAGGATAAGTTCGTGTAAAACTTCTTGATGAACCGGGGTAAGGTTATCTTGAGATAAGTCCGTGTAAGACTTCTGGAGGAACCAAGGTAAGGTTACTACAGGATAAGTTAGTGTAAAACTTCTTGATGAACCGGGGTAAGGTTATCTTGAGATAAGTCCGTGTAAGACTTCTGGAGGAACCGGGGTAAGGTTACTACAGGATAAGTTCGTGTAAAACTTCTTGATGAACCGGGGTAAGGTTATCTTGAGATAAGTCCGTGTAAGACTTCTGGAGGAACCGGGGTAAGGTTACTACAGGATAAGTTCGTGTAAAACTTCTTGATGAACCGGGGTAAGGTTATCTTGAGATAAGTTCGTGTAAGACTTCTGGAGGAACCGAGGTAAGGTTACTTGTGGAGGGGGAGTCCGGGTAAGACTTCGTCTGAAAATTGAGAAGGAACCGGTGTAGGGTTACTGGATGATGATCAAGTGGATGACTGTCCTGTTTGGTTTCGGATGTTAACCCACGATATGGAATTTGTAAAGGTAGACGGTAATCATCTTTGTATTAACCTTTCCTTGGTACTTTGGTTGGCAGAGCAACTAGATCGCCTGGACGATTCATTATTGCCCCTGTTTCTGAGGTGAGGGAAAAGATACCTGTGGAGGTGCTTGATGACTGCCGATTGACAACTCTTCTTTTGGTAGGCAAGTGACGAGATGTCGGGCCATAGTCGTATGCTTTAGTCCCTAACTTTTGCCTGGACCGCCCTTTCGGGTTTTCAGTCCACCGGGATACCCATTTTTGCCCAAGCCGCCCTTTCAGGTTTTCGACTTGCCGGGTGTACAAATTTTTCATTTCATCCCTTCATTTTGCCCGAACCCTTTTGGTTCGCCGGGAAGCCCTTATTTTTGCCTAGGTATGTCAACCTAGCGGGTCTTTGATTATGCGTAGTATTTTTTTCGACTATGTCCGTGCTCTCAGAATGTAGGGAGTTGCCCCTGTTAGAAGTGTTTTGTCATGCCACCAGAAGGTGTTTGATCAGGCAAGATTCGTTGTTGGAATGCCCCAAGTGACTCAGGCGGAGATTTTCCCCAGGCTATTTGGCCTTTGAGAGATTCTCCGAATCTTGACTTAACTGTCCCAGATGATGGCCAATGCTCATGCCGTGCCCCTTGCTTGGAAGTGTTCTTTCCACTTGAGGTGACTCTTTTGTGGAGAAGACCTTTATTCATCAGATATTCGTCATGCGAATTTCTTTGCTGTTCAAACAAATGATCATATGCAGACAATATTATTTTAAGAATGCGAAACCCTATGTCTGTCTTGAATTTTAAGAATGCATTTTTTATAAAAACAAATGAAACCCTTTTGTAAACTGTGATGTCAACTCAAGATTTTACCGCGAGCCTTAAGGAGTCAGGATACCTTTCGTAACAGTATGCTTTCGAACTAACCCATGCTTCAGCTAGGACTTTTGAGGGTTATAACGTGGCCTGGTTCACGGTTTAAGAAACAAAGGATAAAGGCTCAAATTATTTGTACCCACCCGCTCTTCGTGATATTCTCCAAACCTAAACTCAGTTGATCATACATTAGACCTTGTTTGAGTCTTTGCTCTGATTTTCCGGTGATGATTCGGATGTTGATAGTTTATTTGGAATAGGCAGTCATTTTTGTTGTTGAGGGTTTGTAGGACCTCTTTCTTTTTCTTTCATTATCCCTGTTTTTTTCCTGAACTGTTTCTTTTTGGAATTACAGTCAGCGGGATGCCCCAGTTTTGTAAGTCTCCTTCATAGGTTTTGACTTATTGGGTTCTTATTTTGAAAGATAATGACTGCCTTTCTTTATGATTGTTCGGAACCATCACCGTCTTCTCTTTTGTAAGGACCTCTTTGGTGCCATTTGTTATGCACTTGGATCAACTGAGAGAACTACCCTGCCCCAGATTATGATAAAGGGTTTTAAATTTCGAAAAGAAAAACTCCTACTTCTTTGGCTCAGATGGGTTGACGAGGGATTATCATCCTTATAACTCCAGTGTTTAGGGATTGAAACAATGCCTGTACCTCATCAGCGGGGTCTGTTCAAAAGCATACTGTAGATTGTGGTATCGTTTTCGTCATCCTCCCTCAAGAGGCTTAGAATTTTAGATCAAGAGTTGACATCAGAAAAATATGAAAACAGTTTGCATATAGTGAATATAATTAATTCAAGACAGACACATGTAATGCATTCATGAAATAAAAGAGTTTAACATGACAATTGTTTATTTGAACAGGAAAAGAAAAATACAACTTGAATTCAAATGAACAAAAATCTCTCAATCCTAGCCATGTTTTGGCAAAGGGGCAGTGGTCACATTCGGAGTCTCAGCAGGCTCGAACTCGATCTCCTTAGCGTCGATCATATTCTGAATCTTATATTTCAGCGCCCAACAGTCCTCGGTATCGTGCCCCAGGCTATCAGAATGATAAGCACACCTCGCTTCTGGGTTGTAGCTTGGAGAGGAGGTTTTGGGATTTGCAGGAGGGTTGATCACCGTAATCAGATTCATCTTCAACATATGCTGCAATGCTTGTGACCACGACATGTTGATGTTGGTGAATTGTCTTTTAGGCTCGTCCGGCCTTCGCTGATTTCCCTTTTGTGGTTGTCGGCGTGGTGCAGAACCAGAGATCATGATCGCCCCTGCCTGTTGGTCACGACGACTCTTTTGACCGTATGCAGCATTAGACTCTTTCTTGCCCATGTAAGGCTTTTTGTGAGTATCAGAATGTGTGGCCTCTTGGATCTTCCCACTCTTGATACCAGCTTCAATTCTTTCCCCAGTCAGAATGAGGTCGGTAAATCCTGCAGATGAATTACCAATGAGATGATTGAAGAACGGCCCGGACAGGGTCCCCAAGAACATATCAACGAGTTCCCGGTCAGTTAATGGAGGCTGCACCCTGCCAGCCAGATCCCTCCACTTCTGTGCATACTCTTTAAAACCTTCACTTGACCCTAACGACATACCCTGGAGTTGGGTACGTGTAGGGGCAAGGTCGGAATTATATTGATACTGCTTGTAAAAAGCAGTAGCCAACTCCTCCCAGTTACGAACTTTGGTCCCATCCAGCTGATAGAACCATTCGAGGTGAGTCCCTGAAAGACTCTCCTGGAAGAAGTGGATCCACAAGTTCCTGTCCACAGTGTATGGTTGAATCTTACGCACGTAAGATCTGAGATGCAGCCTGGGACAGGATGCCCCATCATACTTAGCAAAAGAAGGAACCTTGAATATGTGTGGGATCACCACACCAGAAGATAGACCCAGGTCTCTGAAATCTAACCCAGACACTTTTTGAATTTCCATGGCATTCAGACGATCCTCTAGTTGTTTGTACCGGTCCTCAGCTGGAGGGTACTGCTCATCATTGAATTCCGTCTCGTTGTTAGAGACCACTGGACTAGGCACCTCTCTCTCATGGTGACTGCCTTCCCCCACAGATGGAATGGTCCTCTCAGCTTCATTCCGTAGTGTGTTCCCAGATCTGCGTCTAAGGCTGAACAAAACAGTCCTCTTCTTCTTCTTCTGAATCAGAGTCTTCAATTCCTTTTGACCCTGAGCTAGGTTCGCAATCAACTCCTGGAACTGGGCATTCTGGGCCTGGAGAGCCTTGATGGATTGCTCAGTAGACGATTCAGGATTCATGACGATTGGCTGAAATAAACAGCGAAGAAGGTAAGCAACCTGTCAAAGGGTACCTGCAATGCAATGATATGGATGTATGCATGCAATGTTTTCAAGGATCTCGCAGGGTAAACAAGAAAATTTGTTAGCATTTGAAACTGGTAACTTGATTGAAGGAACTGCATGTTGTTGAGAGTCCTTCTTCCAAGGTCAAAGGCTCACCATATCCAGTGGGTCATATCCCCTGACAACCTCGGCTAGAGGAAAATAAATCCTCTTTGCCCCTTGCTAGATAGTTGGTTCATTATGACCTGCATCACAAGCCCTTGAGATCCTTGAAATGGATTAGGATGTATGCAATGGTATGATGTTATGGTATGCATGGGGTAATGTAGGTAACTCTGTTATGAGTCCCAATTAAGGACTGTAAACAAAACCTGCAAGAAACTTAGTAAACCCTGTTATGAGTCCCAATTAAGGGCTATAAACAAAACCTGCAGGGAACTCAAGTGTCAGATAACAAGCATGCAAATAGTCAAGTTGGAAGGCACACAAGTCACACAAGAGAAACCCTTAGAGTTTAGGCCAGCATGAGGTTTGGGGTACTACCCTCTTGAAGTTGGTGGGCTCAACCTGTCCTATCAGAAGTAACCGGGTTCTAAGGGTCCCAATATCACTGGATTGCTTTCATTGTTCATCGTTTCGATTTAGCCACTGAACTGGCAACCGAAATATTCCAGGAAAGCAACCCTCAATTGAGTGTAGTATCGAGTATCAACCAACCTCGGACTGCACCAAAGTCAGTTATCTCACTACCCTAAAGAGGCCAAGATAGTTCAATTAAGGTTCCTAAGGTCAGTTGATGCTTCACGACACCACGCGGAGGCCCCGTACTCTCCTTGACTGAACTCAAGGGTTACCGGTACACACCAAAGTGCCACATCAACGTAGCAGACTGCTTCAACCATGTCGGTATACCCCGCACAGTTCCCTCACAGCCTTGTTGCTACTTTCTAAGAAGGTATCCCCCAGATCCAGGTTAGGATCTATAGAACTCCCAAGCAACCCACAATTTAAAGCAAGCAAGTCAATACAATTGAAAACACATGTTATGAACTAAGCCCTAAGGTACACCTCACTTTATAAAGATGTCCCCAACAGAGTCGCCAGTTCTGTGATCGGTGGATCTGAAACTGACTGTTTAACGCTGGTTCGCGAAATGTCGCGGAAGCAAGAGTCGCCACCGTCTTTTATTTTCTCCAAATGGAAAGGACAAAAGCACAGAAAAATTCCTTAAAGAGATTGCTCTCGGTTCAGGAGGTAGGTTATAGAAAGGGAAGGTGTTAGCACCCTTTCTATCCATGGTTATCCATGGGCTCTTAGATACTTGCTCATTGTGTTTTCAAAAATGGTTTGTTTGCTTTTCAACTGTGGGTTTTAAAAAGTTTCTTTGAAAATTCCAGTTCGACTCTTGTATCGGTCCTCAAGAGTGTTTGAAAAATTGCTTTCGAAAGCTTTTTGAAAAGGTGTCGGTGTGAAAAGAGTTTTTGATTTGTTTTTGAAATTAGAGCAAGTATCTAGAGTCGTCTACCTACCCTAATGAATTCGTCTGTGTAGATGTCCTTTAAAGTAGTGCCATCCCACCATTAAGAGGTAGGTAGCACCACCGTTGGAGGTGTTCGGGTTAATTCGAAGTTCGGGACATGGTGATCACCAGAGCAATGGGAAGATACCTTAGAAGCTACCCTCATGCCAGGTTCCCGGATCATGAGGACTTACTAAGACATCCTCTACTCGACGATCACCTTTCGAAAGGCAAGGCAACAGTGAGGCGTACCCTAGGGGTGGTGTGTGATTTTGTGTGTCGTTTTCAGATATTTTTGTCTTTTGTCATGTCATAGGTGGTCTACGCGTTTGTTTTCATTTTTTGCCATTCATTCTTGCATGCAATTTATTAGCAGTTAAAGAAAAGTGCGGAAAGATAAAATTCCTAAACTATTACAAAGGCGCGGATCCACATCGCCAAAATTAAAGTCCAGGACCCGATTTGACAGGAAGTAAATAAAGTGCGAGAAATAAAATGTCCGAGTTTACAAGGCTTTGGGAGAATTACATTAATATTATAAGAAATAAAATAAAATGCGCGAATTGGAATTAAAGTTGGAAGCGAGGGCGCTGGACCCTTTTTAATGAAATTAAATTATATTATTAAATTAATTAAATTAAAATGAAAAAAGAAATTATTTTGAGATTTTTTGGATTTATGGTTTTTATGTGAATTAAATGAAATTAAGAAACTAATTAACCCTAATTCTACAACTTTTATTTGTTAAGAAAAACATGTTAAAATTAAACCTAAAATTAAATTAATTAATTAATGGCAATTTGATTTATAAAAATAAATAATTAATTATTAGTGAAAAGAAAAGAAAAAGGATAAAAATTGATTAAACCTAATTCTACAAGTTTTTAATTTATTAAAAAAATATTTGAATTAAACCTAAATTTAAATCTAATTAATTAGTGAGATTTATTTACAAAAATATTAACTAAATAAAATATATTTTGAATTTTGCCTTTTCTGATTTTTTTGTTATTTTTTATATTTTATGAAAATAAGTTAAATTAAAGGAATTAATTAAAAGAAATAATTGAAATAAATAAAATAAGGAAAAGAAAGAAAATACAATACCTTGGGGGGTCTGTCCCCAAATTGGAGGTAAAGTCCAGTAATTCTGGCCCACTTGTTTATGGCCTCATTTGACTTTGACGTTGGCATGCATGTGCGTTGACTAACGTCCATGGTGTTCTTCAAATTATGCCCCTTGGATCGGTCTTAGTAAGCACGTGGAAGGCCTGGATGTGGAGAGTATGGTGGACCCTTATAGTGAAACTACACAGAAGCATCATTAGCAAAATAATATGGAAAGAGAGGGGGGACCTGGGATTCGAACCCAGGTCCCAGGGATTACCATACACATGCCTGACCAGTGGAGCTACCAACGCGTTTTGATTATTATGTAACTAAAGAACAATATAATATAAAACAACAGTTAGTGGGAAATTTAGCGCGCAAATTTAAATGAGCCACTTGCTATCCCACACGTCATCGTCTTCTTCATGGTTTGTATTTTCCTGAAACATAAACAAGAATTAGCGGGGGTTTTGAACCCCCCCAAAACATGCAGTTTTCCAAAATAGCGATTAGGCCATATGGCCACATAAATTAGGCGCGACTATGGCAATCAATTTGTCCAAGCTTCCTGATTCCAAACATGGCACTGAGGTTCTCTAATTTTACAGTATTTAGAAACGCCTAATTTGAAAGTCCTGTAACCCTAGCGTGCATCCATGGTGAAATCACGCACAGTGCTTAAAAACTCAATTAAATCATGTAGTTAGCTTCGTAATGAGTCAAATAACACAAATCAAATGTTAAAAACTACAGAAAACGCATGAGTCATGATGCAAGAATGTAAAAAAAATTCTGTACAGGACGCGATTGTTCTCACGTTTCTTGGTGTTAGAGCTTATGGTTTTGATTCAAACTCCTTCCTTGAAGCTTCAGGAACACAATGGAATAAGTATTTGGCCTTGAATCGCACTGTAACCTAGTTTTCAGTTTTGGAATTTTTGTCAAAAAACTCAAGTTTGGTTATGGATGTATGGCGCAGCTGGGAGGTCCTGATCACTAGGGTTAGCATGTATATATATGTATGAGTGATTAGAGTTGAGAAATTGATCCAAAGAACCTTTGTATTGATGAAGAGATATTTGATTTTTATGGCATATATTTTCCAATCTTTTTCACGCAAATTTGCTTCAAATCATGTCCAATCACCATGATTCTTTCCAAATCTGATCATGCACGAAATATTGAGTGTATTCCATGCATAAAAAGATTTAAAAACTTAGGTTTAGTATTTTCCACATATTTATTTTAATTAAATGAATTATTAGCATTTAAAAATTCAAATAAATAAATAAAAATGATGAAAAACTTCCCTTTGGGCCAAATGGTCGTGCACATGCCTTGGATAATGATTCTTGGAAGAAAAAGAGGCCCATTAGCATTTTTAAGACATTTGAAGCAATGTTGACTTTTCAAAATATCCAAAAATTTCCCAACTTCCACAAGGCATATCTTGCTCAATTTATAAGCTTTGCTCATGTTCTTGGACATTTTGGAAAGGTCTGTGAGTCCTCTAACCAATTTCTTTGGTCCCATGTCATTTTGATTTACCAATCTCAAGTTATGGCCTTTGACTTAAAGTCCCTTTTTGTTGACTTTTGAAAATGACCTATAATGTTGAAATTGATAATTTTTTGTGAGAGCATTTCTTGGACTTGAAGTGTGAAGAGGAGTAGTAGGAAATGTCTTTCTCTTCAAAATGAGCTTTGGATGGAATTTTTCTGATAATCCATGTGGAAGTTATGCCTTGGTCAAGTTACAGTTGACTTTTTCAACTGTCCAAATATGGAAACTTTTGCATCTTGAGACTCTTTGAGCCAAGCTTTGAGAATCATGATCAAGCATTGATCAAATGATGTTTGTGGCTTCAAAATGAGATGCTGACCAAAAATTTGAACTTTTGACTGTCAAATGACCATTTTGCCCCTACAGTTAACTGTAGTGCAATTAGGTTTTTTTGACTGTGCAATTTTGTGCTGTAAGTCTTGAAACTTGGTATGAGGATGCTTGACCATGTTTATAAGCATGTGGGACTTGATTGGGCCCTTGGAAACTTCATTTTCTTTGTCAGAACCAAAACCCTAGTTCTTGACTGTTAGGAGGGCCTTGAACTGTGCAACCCTTGGGGATATTTTGAAGCTTTGACTTGGCAAATTTGAAGAATATGGGAGGGAAAATTTTGGGGTACAACAACTGGCGTCAGCTGAGACTGTTGTTGAAGATTCTCCTATGAAGATGGCTTCCTTTAAGGATGCCCGGGCTGTTGTTGAGAAAGGTGGGTGTGCAAAGTGGAGACAACTCCCTGATTTTACACAGAAGACTAACAAGTTTGGTTTGGGTTTCACTGCAGAAGCTCAAAGGGCCGTTCGGAATGCACAAATCGAAAGACCTCCCATGTTCATCAGCAACTCGGGAGTGAATGCCATTGAAGACGATGTGGAAGAATCTGAATTCGACAGTTAGATCTACCCTACGACCGACGGTGGACCAAGCAACTGGACAGCAAAGGACTTTATCCCTATTACTTTCGTTACCCAGTAATGAAACTTTTGTTTGAATTTGTAACAGACAATGTTTTAAACTTTACGGCCGGTGTCTTACCCGGGGCACTGTGACTTCATTTGTGAAGGCTTTATGTGTGTCATTTTCATATATCATTAATAAAAGCATTGGACGTTTTTTGCATTTCAAATCTTGCGCTCCATGTTTTTCTTTTATTATATATTGCAAAACAGCTATTTTACGCACACTCACGTACACAGGTCTACATCCACTCTAGATCTCACTGGTAACGACTCTGCTACTGCCATTTATGACTTCGAAAATCCGATCAACTTAGCCGAAGACGAAGGTGAAGATGATTGCGAAGTGCCTGGTAAACTTACAAGACTGTTACTTCAGGAAGAGAGGGCCATTCAGCCGCATGAAGAGCCGGTGGAATCAGTGAATCTGGGTACAGAGATGGACAAGAAAGAGGTCAAGATCAGTGTAAATCTGGAGCTTAGTGTGAAACAACGGTTGATTCAAATGCTGCATGACTATGTTGAGATCTTTGCCTGGTCTTACAAAGATATGCCTGGGTTGGATACCGATATTGTGGTTCATCGACTGCCTACCAAGGAAGACTGTCCTTCAGTGAAACAAAAGGTCCGCTGAATGCGCCTAGAGATGTCTGAGAAAATCAAGGCTGAAGTTATGAAACCGTTTGACGCTGGTTTTCTAGCAGTTACTTCTTACCCTCAGTGGGTGGCCAACGTGGTTCCTGTGCCAAAGAAGGATGGTAAGGTTCGAATGTGTGTTGACTACAGGGATCTGAATAGGGAAAGTCCCAAGGATGACTTCCCCTACCTCATATCGACGTTCTGGTTGACAACACTGCTCAGCATAAAGTCTTCTTCTTTATGGATGGTTTCTCCGGTTATAATTAGATTAAAATGGCTCCCGAAGACATGGAGAAGACAAATTTTGTTACTCAGTGGGGTACTTTTTGCTACAAAGTCATGCCTTTCAGATTCAAGAATGCTGGGGCAACGTATCAGCGTGCCATGGTTGCTTTGTTTCATGACATGATCCATCATGAGATTGAAGTATACGTCGACGAAATGATTGCAAGATCTCAAACTGAGGAAGAACACCTTGACCATCTGCAGAAGCTGTTTGACAGGTTGAAGTTGTACAAGTTGAGGCTAAACCCGAACAAGTGCACCTTCGGGGTGAGATCTGGTAAGCTACTGGGTTTCGTCATGAGTGACAAAGGTATTCAAGTGGATCCTGCAAAAGTGAAGGCCATACAAGAGATGCCAGCTCCCAGAACAGAGAAAGAAGTCAGAGGCTTCCTGGGACGACTGAACTACATTGCCCGATTCATCTCGCACCTGACTGCTACTTGTGAGCCAATATTCAAGCTACTTAAGAAAGATCAAGTGGTACGTTGGAATGATGAATGCCAGACCGCTTTCAAAATAATCAAAGAGTATCTCCAAGAGCCACCTATTCTGATGCCTCCAGTTGAAGGGAGACCTTTGATCTTATACTTGACAGTACTCGACAACTCAATGGAGTGTGTGCTGGGTCAGCATGACGAGTCTGGCCGAAAAGAGCATGCTATTTATTATCTTAGCAAAAAGTTTACCGACTGTGAGACCCGATAATCACTGCTCGAGAAAACTTGCTACGCTTTGGCATGGGCTGCTCGCCGGCTGAGACAGTATATGTTGACTCACACTACTCTATTGATATCAAAGATGGATCCAATCAAGTATATCTTCGAAAAGCCTGCCTTGTCTTGAAGAATAGCAAGATGGCAGATGATCTTGACTGAGTATGACATCCAATATACGACCCAAAAGGCAATTAAGGGAAGTGTGTTGGCAGACCATTTGGCACATCAAGCAGTGGATGATTACCAGTCTATGAACTTTGAATTTCCGGATGAGAATATCATGTTGGTAACTGATTGTGAGACACCTGGACCGGATGAAGGACCTGAGGAAGGATCCCGATGGTCTATGTACTTTGATGGAGCTTCAAACGCTTTGGGTAATGGCATTGGCGCCGTGATCATATCTTCTAAAGGCTCTCATACTCCATTTACCGCCCGACTATGTTTCAACTATACCAACAATATGGCGGAGTATGAAGCATGCATCATGGGTCTTCGAGCAGCAATTGACCTAAGGATTAAGTTTCTAAGTGTCTTCGGAGATTCCGCTCTCGTGATCAGTCAGATCAAAGGCGAGTGGGATACGAAACACCCAAATCTTATTCCTTACAAGGAGTATGTGTTGATGTTGCTTCCCCATTTCGAGGAGATAACCTTTGAACACTTCCCTAGAGAGGAGAACCAGTTGGCGGACGCGCTGGCTACAATGTCTTCTATGTTCAAAGTCAATTGGGACAACGAAGCTCCCTAGATTATCATTGAAAGATTGGACGAACCTGCACATTGCTGTGACATTGTGACTTAAGAGGTAACAGAAAAGCCCTGGTTTCACGAAGTAAAGAGGTATCTTGAAGCTCAGGAGTACCCCGAGGGTGCATCTGTTAATGACAAGAAATTTCTGAGGAGGTTCGCAGCAAAGTTCTTCATCAGCAATGGCATCCTTTACAAGCGTAACCATGATTCAACCTTACTGTGTTGTGTAGATAAGAATGAAGCAGAAAAGATCATGGAAGATTTACACGAAGGTACTTTCAGAACTCATTCTAGTGGACACACCATGGAAAAGAAAATCTCACGGGCAGGATATTACTGGTCCATAATGGAAGCCAACTGTTATCAGCATTCTCGGACATGTCACAAGTGCCAGGTCTATGCTGATAAGGTGCACATACCTCCAGTTCCTCTGAATGTCTTGACGGAACCTTGGCCTTTCGCAATGTGGGGCATTGATATGATCGACGAGATCAGACCTACGACATCCAACGGGCATCGTTTCATCCTGGTCGCTATTGATTAGTTTACAAAGTGGGTTGAAGAAACTTCCTTTGCTACTGTAACCAAGAACTTCGTGGCACGGTTCATTCGACACAATCTGATCTGTCGATACGGCATACCAGAGAGGATCATTATGGACAATGGTACCAATCTCAACAACAAGATGATCACCGAGCTCTGCGAGCAATTCAAGATACATCATCATAACTCTTCTCCCTACCGGCCGAAGATGAATGGGGCTGTCAAAGCGGCTAATAAGAACATTAAGAAGATTGTGCATAAGATGACAGTGACATGCAAAGACTGGCATGAGATGTTACCATTTGCTCTTCATGGGTACCGTACCTCAGCGCGGATGTCAATAGGGGAAACACCCTACTCCTTGGTATATGGCATGGAGGCAGTCTTGCCCATTGAAGTTCAGATACCCTCTCTTCGAATTATGAAGGATGCAGGTTTGAGCGAAGATGACTGGATTCAGACCCGACTTGATCAGCTGAACTTAATCGACAAAAAGAGACTTACTGCTATTTGTCATGGTCAGACGTACCAAAAACGGATGATCAAGGCATTTAACAAAAAAGTCAGATGACAAGAGTATCAAGTTGGGGACCTGGTTATCAAGCGCATCATATTACCTCAAGGTGATCCCAGGGGCAAATGGACCTCTACTTACGAAGGGCCATTTGTGGTTAAGAATATTTTCTCATGAGGAGCCATGATTCTAACCACCATGGATGGTGACGACCTTCCTCACCCCGTCAATGCAGACATAGTGAAAAGATACTACGCATAATCAAAGACCCGTTGGGTTGACTGGCCTAGGAAAAAATAAGGGCTTCCCGGCGAACCAAAAGGGTTCAGGAAAAAATAAGGGATGAAAATGAAAAAAATCTGTACACCCGGCAAGTCGAAAACCTAAAAAGGCGGCTTAAGCAAAAAAGGGTATCCCGGTGGACTGAAAACCCAAAAGGGCGGTCCAGGAAAAAGTTAGGGATCAAAGCGTAACACTATGTCTCATTGGATCACCTTGCATCTAGACTTCGGTATCGACTATCAAGCTCGGACGACACTAATCAATCTGATCTACCTTCAACCAAGTAGCAAAGTGATGAGATGCTCGAAGACATAAAGGCAATAACAGAGTTGGAACCCAGTGGGATCATTCACATAGCTGTTTTGTTTTCTTTTCACAAATTGTATAAATTCTATTTGTTCGGCGGCGTTCTCTTACTAGGACGTTAGCCTCTTGTACAAAAACGCCTATTTACAGGCCAAACTTCAAAATCAATACAAATTCATTTTCAGACAAATTTCAAACTGTTTTTCCTTTATCTGTTTTATTTTGCAAAGAACATCCAATGTTCATTTTTGATATATGCATTTGACATTAATTGCTGCTGATAAATATTTACATACGAAGCAAAAGACGAATTACTGGTAATATCAGAAACAGGGGCAATAGAATTGTCCAAAGCTGTATAGTTGCTCTGTCCACCAGGTACGACGGTAAATTCAGCTGAAGAATATGGATAAGATACCTTCACTCCCTGCAGAGTAAGACAGTAATGGTAGCTCTCCCCCAGCTGAGACTTGCAACTATGAACGAATCAGCAATGCTCTCCCCAAGCAGAGTTTATCTACCATCAACACTAAAAAAGGGCTTGATATCCCCGGCAGTCTTAAATATTCCCCAAACGGAGTATAAGAATGTTCCCTGGCAGAATACAAGATTCCCCCCAGTGGAGTCAATACTTCCCCAGCATGGTCTGAAAAAGCTTCCCCATAGAGTTGGATCATCATCCCCAGTAGACTCTGGAAGTCTATCCCCAGCGGAGTACAAAATAAATCTCCCTAGTCGAGTTCAAAGGATCATTCCCAGCAGAACTCAAAGGATTATCCCCACAAGAGTCTAACAGGGTTATCCCCAGTAAGTTGCAACTAAAAGATCGTCCCCAGCGAAGTTCTTTCTGTAATTGCAAGCTTCTCAAGTCATATTTAAAGCATGTGTTTTGATGACGACAACATGGACATCAAGTTTCAAAGGATGTGCAAAAAGCTTATCAACATCAAATTAAAGTCTTGAAGATTATTGAAGAATTATTAAAGAAATCATCAAATGTCAATATGGTATAAATAATTCTTAAAACCTTGAATATAGATGTTCACAATATGCATTCATCAACATATACATATT
Source organism: Vicia faba (assembly GCA_948472305.1). Taxonomy (NCBI): domain Eukaryota; kingdom Viridiplantae; phylum Streptophyta; class Magnoliopsida; order Fabales; family Fabaceae; genus Vicia; species Vicia faba. The sequence goes on from OX451735.1 coordinate 358,321,699, forward strand.
CCATAACTTTAACATCAAGAAAAACTTTGTTTGAAATATTTTTCAAAAAGTATTTTTGAAAATAATCCTTTAGGAACCGGTTCCTCCCTAACAGGGAACCGGGTTCCAACTTTTCTCAAAAAACATGTCCCTGGTTTTTGTACCAGGAACCGGGTTGTACCAATAGGGGAACCGGTTCCTGCGTGATAAATTTGAATTCCAAATTATAACGTTCACTAAGAACTGGGTTCTGTCAGTGTCGGAACCGGTTCCTAGCGAACCAATGCAGCTTTTACTTTGTTTTTTGAAAATTTTTCAAGTGGTATCTTTTCATGAATGCATTGCAACTTTTCATATGAATTGGCATGAATGAAGAGGTTCTTACAACTTTATAAAATGCAGATTTTTTCAGATTTTAAAAACAAGGAACACAATAACATTTTCATATATGTTCAATGTTCAATACTTCAACTTTCAAATTAACAAATATCCTTCTTCATTAACAATTTTCTCATTTACTCACATTTGAAATTATACTTTCATGTGTTCATAATTTTTTGAAACTTGCCATATACTCTTTCATTATCATTTCAAGTTTCATACATACATTGTGAACATTTATATACATTGTTGAGAATTGTTTTTATCTTGAAGAAGAAGATCAATTGAAGATTGATAAAGCTCTCCATATACTTCAAAATTAATCATTGTATTACTTAAAGATTTTTCCCTTACTATCCAGGATTGTTGGAAGTAAGTGTTGTGATTTGAAGAGGATTGTTCTTCATTCACATTAGTGTTTGTTTGGTCTTAAAGGTGTTAAGAACCTTTGATCACCCTATAGGTTAGATAGTAAGCATAGGCTGTACAATCATTCTAACTATAGTGAAATCTCTTTCGTGTTGGAAAGGGGACTGGAGTACTCTCGGATTGTGAGGGGAACCAGGATATATCATCGTGTTCTTTACTTTTCCGCATTTATCGCTTTCATCACCATAATCGAGAAAAGATAAAGATATAATCAAAACCTTCAAACACTTAACCAAAAATTACTACCAAGCATTCTCATAAAACCGAATAAATTGTTATAAGACCTAATTCACCCCCCCCCCCCCTCTTAGGCACTCTGAGACTTACAATTGGCATCAGAGCAAGTTATAGGTAACTTGTTCCTAAAGATCCAGAATGGCTTCCGCAAATCATCAACCAATCTTCAGAGATGGTGGTAGTAACAACAAGCCTCCTCTATTCTGTGGTGAATATTTTGACTTCTGGAAAATACGCACGAAGGCGCATTTAGAAGCACAAGAAGAGGAAGTATGGGATGCTGTTGAAAATGGTCCATTTATCCCGATATCTGTTATCAATGGCATTGGTTCTGTAAAGCCCAAAACTGCATGGGACGACGATGATAAAAAGAAAGTTCTCTATGACAAAAAGGCAATAAACCTTCTTCAAGGTGCACTCAGTATGGACGAATTTTTCCGTGTCTCGAACTGCAAGACAACAAAAGAAATATGGGATACCCTTGTTCAAACTCATGAAGGAACGGCTGAAGTAAAAAGATCAAGGCTAAATACCTTGAGTCAAGAATATGAACTATTTCGAATGCAGCCCGGAGAATCCATTCTTGACTTACAAAAGAGATTTGTGCATTTGACAAATCACTTAAATGCTCTTGGTAAAACCTTGACAAATGATGAACTCAACTTGAAAATCCTTAGATCATTGACTAGGGAATGGCAACCAAAGGTAACGGCTATCTCGGAAAAGAAGAGTCTCTCCGCAATGACTTCCGCTACATTAATTGGCAAACTTCAGGAATATGAAACGGAACTCGGTAGACTTGAAAAACATGAAAATTTAGAGAAGAAATCCAAAGGCATTGCCTTGAAAGTTGATTCAAAGGAAAGTCAAGATAAAGATGCATCGGAGGAAGATGAAAACTTCTTGCTTCTTGTAAAAAGATTAGGAAAATATTTTGGTCATAAAAATAATCTTCATAATGCTAACTTTGTCAAGAGGAAGAAATTTTATAATCACAAAGATAAAGAAGCCTCCACATCAACACAAGATGTCACATGTTATGAATGTGGAAAGCAAGGTCACATAAAGCTGGATTGTCCAAAACTCTCCAAGAAAAATGGGTTCAAAGGCAAGAAGGAGTTCAAGAACAAAAAGGCTTATGTTGCATGGGAAGATAATGAGATAAGTTCTTCATCCGATTCGGAAAGCGAGGAATGTGCAAATCTAGCATTAATGGCTTCACATCACTCCGACAATGAAGAAGAGGTTAGTAATGAATTTAATCTTTTTGATGATGATGTTCAAGATGCTATTGATGAACTCTTGAGAGAATGCAAAAGTTTATACAAAAAGGTGTCAAATCAAGAAAAAGAACTTCTAAGTTATTTAGAAAAAATTGACACCATGACTAAAGATTTTGAACTTCAAAAACAGAATTTTATTAAAGAAAAAGAAAACTTTGCATGCTCCAAGTGTGAATCAAATATCGTTCAAATTGTTCAATTGAAAAGAGTCATTGAACGATATGAAAAAGGACAAATAGGATTGGAAGGATTACTAAGACAACAACGTTATCCAAATGATAAAAGAGGTCTTGGTTATGTGAATACTAAGAAACCAAGTAACAATCCCACTGTTTTTGTAAAGGCTAGTAATAGTTCCAATCCCAAGAAAGTAGAAAAGAAGCAAGTTGCTCATAATCATCAAAAGAAAAAGGCTAATGTATCGAAAAAGAAAACATTTCCTAAGAAGAAATCTTATCCTTCTAGATATAGAAGTAACTTTGAACCTACTTGTTTTTATTGTGGTATTAAAGGCCATACACCTAATGCTTGCTATGTTAGAAACTTTAGTATAGCAAGTGGGCATTATGTGTGGGTTAAGAAAGGAACTAACTATGATGAACCCAAAGCACATTGGGTACCAAATCAAACTTAATTTGTTTTGTAGGGATGCTTGAAGACCACATACAATATTTTGTATCTTGATAGTGGTTGTTCAAAGCATATGATGGGAGACATACACTAACTTTCAAATCTAGTTCAAGTCCAAGGATTATTTCATATGGAAAATACCTTAAAGGATGAATTCTTGGCATTGGCAAAGTTGATACACTAACTTTCATATCCATTGAAGATGTACTTTATGTTGAAAAACAAAAGACAACTTCTAAGTACAAGTCAACTTTGTGACAAAGGCTTCAAGATCAAGTTTACAAAAGATGAACACTTGATTATTGATGAAGTCACCAATGAGGTAAAACTCAAACGTATAAGATCTAACAATATTTTTTATGATTATATTAAATGTATTTATTTCTCTCTTTTTTCCCCATCCTTTTTGATGTTAACAAAGGGGGAGAAGAGTATGCATGTATGTTGTTTTGTTTCAAAGAAATTGCAGGCCCAAATATATGTCAAACTCTCTCCAAAATTCAAAGAATCATGGACTTAGGGGGAGCATACAATTTAGGGGGAGCCTTGCATTTGCTCAACATGTTCGCTACACAAAACAACATGAACATTTCAAGAAATCATTTTCAAGACTTGGTTGTCATCATCAAAAAGGGGGAGAATGTAATTGCAAGCTTCTTAAGTCATATTTAAAGCATGTGTTTTGATGAAGATAACATGGACATCAAGTTTCAAAGGATGTGCAAAAAGCTTATCAACATTAAATTAAAGTCTTGAAGATTATTGAAGAATTATTAAAGAAATCATAAAATGTCAATATGGTATAAATAATTCTTAAAACCTTGAATATAGATGTTCACAATATGCATTCATCAACATATACATATTCCATAACTTTAACATCAAGAAAAACTTTGTTTGAAATATTTTTCAAAAAGTATTTTTGAAAATAATCCTTTAGGAACCGGTTCCTCCCTAACAGGGAACCGGGTTCCAGCTTTTCTCAAAAAACATGTCCCTGGTTTTTGTACCAGGAACCGGGTTGTACCAATAGGGGAACCGGTTCCTGCGTGATAAATTTGAATTCCAATTTATAACGTTTTCTAAGAACCGGGTTCTGTCAGTGTCGGAACCGGTTCCTAGCGAACCAATGCAGCTTTTACTTTGTTTTTTGAACATTTTTCAAGTGGTATCTTTTCATGAATGCATTGCAACTTTTCATATGAATTGGCATGAATGAAGAGGTTCTTACAACTTTATAAAATGCAGTTTTTTTTCAGATTTTAAAAACAAGGAACACAATAACATTTTCATATATGTTCAATGTTCAATACTTCAATTTTGAAATTAACAAATATCCTTCTTCATTAACAATTTTCTCATTTACTCACATTTGAAATTATACTTTCATGTGTTCATAATTTTGTGAAACTTGCCATATACTCTTTCATTATCATTTCAAGTTTCATACATACATTGTGAACATTTATATACATTGTTGAGAATTGTTTTTATCTTGAAGAAGAAGATCAATTGAAGATTGATAAAGCTCTCCATATACTTCAAAATTAATCATTGTATTACTTAAATATTTTTCCCTTACTATCCAGGATTGTTGGAAGTAAGTGTTGTGATTTGAAGAGGATTGTTCTTCATTCACATTAGTGTTTGTTTGGTCTTAAAGGTGTTAAGAACCTTTGATCACTGTGATCAGTGGATCTGGAACTGACTGTTTAACGCTGGTTTGCGAAATGTCACGGAAGCAAGAGTCGCCACCGTCTTTTATTTTCTCCAAATGGAAAGGACAAAAGCACAGAAGAATTCCTTATAGAGATTGCTCTCGGTTCGGGAGGTAGATTTATAGAAAGGGAAGGTGTTAGAACCCTTTCTATCCATGGTTATCCATGGGCTCTTAGATACTTGCTCATTTGTGTTTTCAAAATTATTTGTTTGCTTTTCAACTGTGGGTTTAAAAAAGTTTCTTTGAAAATTTCAGTTCGACTCTTGTATCAGTCCTCAAGAGTGTTTGAAAAGTTGCTTTCGAAAGCTTTTTTGAAAGTGTCGGTGCGAAAAGAGTTTTTTGATTTTGTTTTGAAATTAGAGCAAGTATCTACGAGTTGTCTACCTACCCTAAGGAATTCGTCTGTGTAAATGTCCTTAAAGTAGTGCTATCCCACCATTGAGAGGTAGGTAGCACCACCGTTGGAGGTGTTCGGGTCAATTCGAGGGTTCGGGACGTGGTGATCACCAGAGCAATAGGAAGACACCTTAGAAGCTACCCTCATGCCATGTTCATGGGCATGAGGACTTACTAAAACATCCTCTACTCGACGACCACCTTTCGAGGGGCAAGGCAACAGTGAGACGTACCCTAGGGGTGGTGTGTGATTTGTGTGTCGTTTTCAGATATTTTTGTCTTGTTCATGCATTGGTGATGTACGCGTTATTTTTATTTTTGACATTCATTCTTTCATGCGAATTATTAATAGTTAAAAAGATGCGGAATTAAAAGTCATACGCTATTACAAAGGCGCGGATCTACATCGCCAAATTAATCCAAGACCCGATTTGAATAAAAAAATAATACGGAAAGATAAATGCCTAATTAATCTATTACACGGCTTCGGGGAAATTACATTATATTCACAAAAAAAGAAGAAAATAAAATGCGAGAAGAAGTAAAATCGAGAGCGCGAGGGCGTTGGACCCTTTTAAGGAAATTAAATTGCAATTAATAAATTAATTAAGTTAAATGAGAAAAGGAAATTATTTTGGAGTTTTTTGTATTTATGAATTTTAGTAAGAAAATTAAATGAAATAAAAAAAGATAATTAACCCTAGTTCTAACTATTTTTAATTTATTAAGAAAGTGTTTAAATTAGACCTAGTTTTAATTAATTATTCACATGGCAATTTATTGATAAAAATAATTAATATTTACTAATGATAAAAGAAAAGAAAAAGAATAAAAGTATTTAAAACCCTAATTCTACATTTTTTAGTTTATTAAAAAAATATTAAAATTAAAACCTAGAATCAAAACTAAATTAATTAATAAGATTTATTTACAAAAAAATGTTAGTGAATTAAATATTAAAACATATTTTTTATTTTCATAGTTTCTGATTTTTGTTATTTTTATGTTATGAAAAGTTAATTTAAAGAATTAAAATAAAACTAAATAAAACAAATAAAATAGAAAAAATAAAGAGAATAAAAAATACAAACCAATGGGGGGTGTTGACCCTAATTTGGAGGTTATGTTGTGAGCAATTAGGCCCAATTATTGGTGGCCTGGTTGACTTTTAGTGGTCACGTGTGGACCCCTGGACTGAGGTGCACCATGGAAATCATGCCTTGGCTTTTGGATTGATCTCAGTGGCCATGTGGCACGCTTGGATAATGGACGTATGGTGTACCCCTGGAATGCACGCTGCGTAGGAACATGGAAAACAAAATAATATGAGAAAGGGAGGGGACCTGGGAATCGAACCCAGGTCCCATTGCTTACCAAACCACATGCCTGCCAACTGAGCCATTAACGCGTTTTGTGTATAATATGGAAAGTAAAGAATATAATATACAACGATGCTGAGTGGTGTTTTTCGCGCGAAATTCAAACGTGCCTGTGAGCCATGGACACGTCCTCCATCTTCTTCATGCTGCCTGCAAAATAAAAAGAGATAGCGGGGGTTTTAAACCCCCACTAAATGGTAAACGTGAAAATAGCGAATACGCCATGGTTGCTCATAAATTGAGCGCGACTAGTGGTTCTGAACCGTGTGAAGCTTCTGATTCTAATGGCATAAGTCTTGTGTCTCAATTTTTCCAGAATAAGGAAGCCCCAAATTTAAACCTCGGAAAACCTAGAAGATGTTAATGGTAGATTCTCGTACAGGGCATAAAAATTCAATTAAATGATGCCAAAAGTTTTAGAATGATTGGATTAGTACAAATCAACAGAAAAAATGCAATGAGGATGCGTATAAATTGAAACACGAATTTGACAAATGCTAAGAACAGGACGGCATCATGTTACCAATTCTTTGCGTTAGAAGCGTGGAAAAGGATTCAGTTAGGTTCAGTGATGTCTCAGAAAGCTTTTTGAATTGGTTAGAAGCTTTGAATCACGCTCTATGTGTGAAATCAGTTTTTGAATTTTTCACAAAAATTGCCAAGTTTGTTCTTAGGTTTGGGCGCAGCTTCCAGGTCTTGTGACTAGGGTTATCATCTGCTTATGTATGCCAATGGATTAGGGTAGAAATTTGAGTCAAAAAGCCTTTGCATTGATGTATCAAATATTTGATTTTCAATGAATATTTTTTCAATCTTTTTCATGTCTTTTGATGCCAATCATGGCCAAATCTTTCCTTTTTTGATATGCACGAGATCTTGAGGTTTTGATGAGTGATTATACTGCATAAAAAGATTCAAACACATTTGTTTAGTATTTTTGTCATATTTTATTTAATTAAATGAATTAATGGTGATAAAAATTCAAATAAATAATAAAAAATGATGAAATAAATCCCCTTTGGGTCAAATGGTCGTGCATAGCCTTTGGATAATGATTCTTGGAAGAAAATGTGGCCCATTAGCAATTTTGAGGCATTGGAAGCAAAGTTGACTTTTCAAAATTCCCAAAAATTTCCCAACTTCCACAAGGCATATCTTGCTCAATTTTTAAGCTTTGATCATGTTCTTTGACATTTTGGAAAGGTATTGAAGTCCTCTAACCAATGCCTTTGGTCCCATGTCATTTTGATTTACCAATCTCAAGTTATGGTCTTTGACCTAAAGTCCCTTTTTGTTGACTTTTGAAAATGACCTATAATGTTGAAATCGATAACTTTTTGTGAGAGCATTTCTTGGACTTGAAGTGTGAAGAGGAGTTGTAGGAAATGTCATTCTATTCAAAATGAGCTTTGGATGGAATTTTTCTGATAAACCATGTGGAAGTTATGCCTTGGTCAAGTTACAGTTGACTTTTTCAACTGTCCAAATATGGAAACTTTTGCATCTTGAGAATTTTTGAGCCATGATTTGAGAATCATGATCAAGAATTGATCAAATGATGTTTGTGGCTTCAAAATAAGATGTTGACAAAAAATTTGAACTTTTGACTGTCAAATGACCATTTTCCCCCTGTAGTTGACTGTTGAGCAATTAGGGTTTTTGACTGTGCAATTTTGTGCTGTAAGTCTTGAAACTTGGCATATGGATGCTTGACCATGTTTATAGGCATATGGGACTTGATTGGGCCCTTGTAAACTTCAATTTCTTTGTAATAATCAAAACCCTAGTTTTTGACTGTTAGGAGGCCCTTGAACTGTGCAACCCTTGGGGAGATTTTGAAGCATGCTCTTTGCAAATCTTGAAGAATATGGGAGGGCAAATTTTGGGGTACAACAGTTGCCCCTGTTCAATCTTCTTAGACCTGAGGATGTAGATTGGCTGACGTGCCTTTCATAATCCGAAGGTGGAAGATGATTGAACACTAGAGTGCCCAGAAATTTGCGCTCACATAGTAGTGTGATGGTGGGAATGGGCTTACAGATGCCATTTGGAGATTGACGGATAGGATGATGGGCTTATAGATTCCATGCTGAGAGGTGATGGATAGGTGGATGGGCTTATAGATGCCATCTGGATGTCGATCGCGTAAGAGATTCCTTAGCGAGAAGTTGCGTACCTGAAAAGAAAATGAGTACCTGGCCTGTTACAGGAGCTGGTCTTCAAACTCTTTGTATAGATGCGCCCTGACTGGTTACAGGAATTGAATCTGGAGCTTCAAACGGTGATGAATGAACCAGGGATGGTTACTACCTCAACGGGACGGTGAGAGAACCTTGGACGATTACTACCTCAACAGGAACACTGAGAGAATCTTGGGTCGATTACTACCTCAACAGGAACGCTGAGAGAATCTTGGGTGATTACTACCTCAACAGGAACGCTGAAAGAACCATAGGCGACTTCAACCTCAACAGTAACGCTGAGAGAATCTTGGATGTCTTCTACTGGGATAAGAATCAGGGAGATCTTAGGGTCGATCTGACTGAACCAGAGAAGGCCTTTTACTGGATAAGAATTAGGAAAATCTTAGGGTCGATTTAACTGAACCGGACAAGGTCTTGGAATATCTTCAACTGGGTAAGAATCAGGGAGATCTTAGGGTCGATCTGACTGAACCAGAGAAGGCCTTTGACTGGATAAGAATCAGGAAAATCTTAGGGTCGATTTAACTGAACCAAGCAAGGTCTTGAAATCTTCAACTGGATAAGCATCAGGGAGATCTTAGGGTCGATCTGACTGAACCAGAGAAGGCCTTTGACTGGATAAGAATCAGGAAAATCTTAGGGTCGATTTAACTGAACCGGACAAGGTCTTGGAATATCTTCAACTGGATAAGAATCAGGGAGATCTTAGGGTCGATCTGACTGAACCAGAGAAGGCCTTTGACTGGATAAGAATCAGGAAAATCTTAGGGTCAATTTAACTGAACCAAGCAAGGTCTTGAAATCTTCAACTGGATAAGAATCAGGGAGATCTTAGGGTCGATCTGACTGAACCAGAGAAGGCCTTTGACTGGATAAGAATCAGGAAAATCTTAGGGTCGATTTAACTGAACCAGACTAAAGTCTTGAAATATAGATGAGAATTTAACTGGATCCTTCCTGAAAGGTAAAGGTCAGTCATATGCAATGCATAATATGGATCAAGCAATGATGTTCTCAATATAAATGAGATTTGTAAGATATGATGCGTATATGCATGCTGTAATGTATGAAAATGTGATGTTTATGAATGTATCTTTTCGTCTTAGGAAAATAAATCCTTGACGGGTGCCGGGAAGTCACATCCTGGGCTGATGTTGGAGAAACATGCTTTGTTGTTTCCGCTGGGGATGATAGTTGCAAGAATACCGGTAGGAGAAGATAACTCCGTTGGGGAATAAACTTGGCGAATAGCTTACTCTGCGGGGAGTGAACTCTAGCGATCTTGCTGGGGAACAATACTCTGTGGGGAGAGAGGTATTTGCTGAGATGTTAAGGATAACTCCGCTGGGGATACCGTTCTTACGTTGGAAGTGTTAATAGACTTCGCTGGGGATAAGAAGACTTCGCCGATGATCTTTCCGTGGCTTTTGGCTGAGGATAACCCAGTTATATCCTGGTAGGGAAATAACTCTTTGAATAAAGCTGGGAGACACGTTCGTGCTTTGTAGGAGATAAGCTTCCAAAATCTACTGGGGATAAGCTTACTGCTTGGGGAGATGGATCCCAACATTCCTGGGGAAACTGGATTGGACTCTCCTGGGGGAAATTTGAACTATATTGGGGAAGTGACTCCATTGAATGTTTGATATACCGCTGGGGAACAATCTTAGATCAAGATTGCCGGGGATGCTTGTTAGGAATGTTCGTATATTGTACTGGGGAATGTTGAGATCTGCTGGAGGATACCCAACTTCCTTAAAGCTGATAATAGCTTTGCTTGGGGAGAGTGCACTGACTTGCTGGCTCACTCTCTGGGGAATTAAGATATGCTGGCTATGTTCTTCAGCCGAACTCACCTTGGTACCTTGGTGGACGGAACAATTAGATCGCTTAGACAACTCTTTATTGCCCCTGTTTCTAATGTTACCTGTAATTAATCCTTTGTTTCGTATGCAAATATTCATGAGTTAGCAAATTATTGTCAATGCATATATCACAAATTGATCCTTGGACGTTCTTCGTAAAACAAAACAGAAAAGGAAAAAACAATTGGCAATTTTAACTGAAAAGTGTTTTTATATTGATTTTTGAATTTGCCTGTAAATAGGCGTTTATGTACAAGAGGCTGACGTCTTAGTAAGAGAACACCGCCGAAATGAAAGAGTTTATACAAATTTGTACAAAGGGAAAACAAAACAGCTATGTGAAATGAATGATCCCACTGGGTTCCAACTCTGCTATCGCCCTTATATCTTCGAGCGTCTCATCACTTGATGACCTAGTTGACGATGAAGCTGATTGATCGATGCCGTCTGAACTCGCTGTAGATACCGGATTCTGGATGCACGGTGATCTAATGAGACATAGTGTTACGCTTTATCCCTAAATTTTTCCTGGACCGCCCTTTCGGGTTTTCAGTCCACCGGGATACCCATTTTTGCCCAAGCCGCCTTTTTAGGTTTTCGACTTGCCGGGTGTATAGATTTTTTTCATTTCATCCCTTCATTTTGCCCGAACCCTTTTGGTTCGCCGGGAAGCCCTAATTTTTTCCTAGGTATGTCAACCTAGCGGGTCTTTTTTCATGCGTAGTATCTTTTTACTATGTCTGCATTGGCGGGGTGAGGAAGGTCGTCACCATCCATGTTGGTTAGAATCATGGCTCCTCCTGAGAACACATGTTTAACCACAAATGGCCCTTCGTACGTAGGGGTCCATTTGCCCCTTGGATCACTATGAGGAAGGATGATACGCTTGATTACCAGATCCCCAACTCGATATTCTTGTGGTCTGACCTTTTTGTTAAATGCCCTGATCATCCTTTTCTGATACGTCTGACCATGACAAATAGCAGCAAGTCTCTTTTCGTCAATTAAGTTTAGCTGATCAAGTCGTGTCTGGATCCAATCATCTTCGCTCAGATCTGCATCCTTCATTATCCGGAGAGAGGGTATCTACACTTCGATCGGTAAGACTGCCTCCATACCATAGACCAAGGAGAAAGGAGTTGCCCCGGTTGACGTCCTTGCTGAGGTACGGTACCCATGTAGAGCGAACGGTAACATCTCGTGCCAATCTTTATAAGTCACTGTCATCTTTTGCACGATTTTCTTAATGTTCTTATTTGCTGCTTCTACAGCCCCATTCATCTTCGGCCGGTAGGGAGAAGAGTTGTGGTGCTTTATCTTAAACTGCTCGCAGAGCTCAGTGATCATCTTGTTATTGAGATTGGTACCGTTGTCTGTAATAATTCTTTCTGGGACGCCGTATCGACAAATCAGGTTATGCCGAATGAACCGTGCCACGACATTCTTGGTTACAGTGGCGTAGGAAGCTGCCTCAACCCACTTCGTGAAGTAATCAATCGCCACTAGGATGAAGCGATGCCCGTTGGATGCCGTAGGTTTAATCTCAACGATCATATCTATGCCCCACATCGTAAACGGCCAAGGCTCAGTCAGAACATTTAGAGGAACTGGAGGAACGTGCACCTTGTCTGCATATATCTGGCATTTATGGCATGTCCGAGAATGTTGGTAGCAGTCAGCTTCCATTGTGGACCAGAAATACCCTGCCCGAAGGATTTTCTTTGCCATAGTGTGTCCACTGGAATGTGTTCCGAAGGTCCCTTCATGTAGCTCTTCCATAATCCTTTCTGCTTCTGTCTTGTCCACACAACGCAGTAAGGTCGAATCATGGTTTCGCTTATACAGGATGCCGTTGCTAAGGAAGAACTTCGCTGCGAACCTTCTCAGAAACTTCTTATCGTTGACAGATGCACCTTCAGGGTATTCCTGAGCTTCCAAGTATCTCTTCACCTCATGGTACCAAGGCTTCTCAGTCACCAATTCAGTTTCAAGATCACAACAGTATGCCGGTTCGTCCAGTTTCCAGATAGTGACCTGGGGAGCCTCATTGTCCCATTTGACTTTGAACATGGAAGACATCGTAGCTAATGCGTCCGCCAGCTGATTCTCCTCTCTTGGGAAATGTTCAAAAGTTATCTCTGTGAAGTGGGGGATCAAGGTCAACACACATTCTCTGTAAGGAATAAGATTCAGATGTTTCGTATCCCACTCTCCTTTGATCTGATTGATCACGAGAGCGGAATCTCCGAAGATACTCAGAAACTTGATCCTTAAGTCAATCGCAGCTTGGAGACCTATGATGCATGCCTCATACTCCGCCATGTTGTTGGTGCAGTTGAAACATATCCGGGCAGTAAGTGGAGTATGAGTGCCTTGAGGGGATATGATCACAACGCCGATACCGTTACCCAAAGCGTTGGAGGCTCCCTCAAAGTGCATAGACCATCGGGATCCTTCCTCAGGTCCTTCATCCGGTCCAGGTACTTCACAATCAGTCACTATCATGATACTCTCGTCCGGAAACTCGAAGTTCATTGACTGATAGTCGTCTACCGCCTGATGTGCCAAGTGGTCTGCCAATACACTTCCCTTGATGGCTTTCTGAGTCGTGTACTGGATGTCGTATTCTGTTAAGATCATTTTCCATCTTGCTATTCTCCCAGACAGAGCAGGCTTTTCAAATATGTACTTTATAGGATCCATCTTTGAGATCAACAAGGTAGTGTGAGTCAGCATATACTGTCTCAGCCGGCGAGCAGCCCATACCAAAGCGCAACAAGTTTTCTCAAGCAGTGAGTATCGGGTCTCACAGTCGGTAAACTTTTTGCTAAGGTAATAAATGGCGTGCTCTTTTCGGCCAGACTCGTCATGCTGCCCCAGCACACACCCCATTGAGTTGTCAAGTACTATTAGGTATAGTATCAGAGGTCTCCCCTCAACCGGTGGCATAAGGATGGGTGGTTCTTGGAGATACTCTTTGATTCTGTCAAAAGCGGCCTGACATTCATCATTCCAACGTACTACCTGATCTTTCTTCAGCAGCTTGAAGATTGGTTCACAAGTAGTAGTTAGGTGCGAGATGAACCGAGCAATGTAATTCAGGCATCCTAAAAAGCCTCTGACCTCTTTCTCTGTCTTAGGAACTGACATCTCTTGAATAGCTTTAACCTTGGCAGGGTCCACTTGAATACCCTTATCGCTTACAACGAAGCCTAGCAACTTTCCAGATCTGACCCCGAAGGTGCACTTGTTCGGGTTCAACCTCAGCTTGTACAACTTCAGACGGTCAAACAATTTCTGCAGATGATCTAGGTGTTCTTCCTCAGTTTGGGATCTTGCGATCATGTCGTCAACATACACTTCTATCTCATGATGGATCATATCATGAAATAAAGCAACCATGGCACGTTGGTAGGTTGCCCCAGCGTTCTTCAGTCCAAAAGGCATGACCTTGTAGCAGAAGGTGCCCCACTGAGTAACAAAGGTAGTCTTTTCCATGTCTTCCGGAGCCATCTTGATCTGATTATACCCTGAAAAACCATCCATGAAAGAGAACACCTTGTGCTGAGCAGTATTGTCAACCAGGACATAAATGTGAGGTAGAGGGAAGTCATCTTTGGGGCTGGCCCTGTTCAGATCCCTGTAATCAACACACATTCTGACCTTTCCATCTTTCTTCGGTACCGGCACCACATTAGCAACCCACTGAGGGTAAGAAGTCACTGCAAGGAAACCGGCGTCAAACTGTTTCATAACCTCGGCTATGATCTTCTCAGACATCTCTGGACGCATACGGCGGACCTTTTGCTTGACCGGAGGGCAGTCTTCCTTGGTAGGAAAATGATGGACCACAATGTCAGTATCCAACCCGGGCATGTCTTCGTAGGACCAGGCAAAGATCTCCACATAATCATGTAACATCTGAGTCAACCGTTGCTTCACGCTGAGCTCTAGGTTGGCACCAATCTTAATTTCCTTTCTGTCTGCCTCAGTACCCAGATTTATTGTTTCCACCGGCTCTTCATGTGGTTGAATTGCCCTCTCTTCCTGGAGTAACAGTCTTGCAAGCTCGCCAGACACTTCGCAATCATCTTCACCTTCGTCTTCGGCTAAGTTGATCGGATTTTCGAAGTCATAACTGACAGTAGCAGAGTCGTTACCAGTGAGATCCAGAGTGGATTGAAACCTGTATGAGTGAGTGTGTGTAAATACAGCTGTTTTGCAATATATAGAGAAAGGAAAGAAAGAAAAGGAGCATAAGATTTGAAATGCGAGAAAACGTCCAAGGTCTTTATTCATGATATATGAAATGACAATTAATATACCCTCACAAATGAAGCCACGGTGCCCCGGGTAAGACACCGGGCCATAGAGTTTTAATTCATTATTTATTACAAATACGACAACAAAAGGATTCATTACTCAGTAACAAGAGAAACAAGTAGGTTGTCCTTTGCAATCCAATTACTAGGTTCACTGTCGGTTGCCGGGTAAACCCAGCTGTCGAACTCAGCTTCATCTACTTCATCATCCTCCCTGATAGCATTCACCCCATGAGCAGGCAGGGGAGCTGTCACTACATTAGGCTTCTCAGATGCCTCAAACTGTACCTCCTTCGCATCAATAAGGTCCTGCAGCTTGTTCCTTAAGGCCCAACAGTCATCAGTGGAATGCCCCGGGCTATCGGAGTGATAAGCACAGCGGGCATTTGGATTGTATTTGGGAGAGGCAGTGTTCATAACCTTCGGGGCCTCTCTAACAGTCACCAAATTGGTGGATAGTAACTGCGGCAAGATTTGCGATAAGGTCATACTTAGACGGGTAAACTCCCTTCTGGGTCTTTCAGCCCTTTGTGGATTGGTTTGCCGAGGAGCGGCAGCAGGCTTAGCAATCATTACCGCGTTGACAGACTGGCGGCGCTCTGGTTTATCATGTCTTCTAGACCCATATACAGCACTGGCCTCCTTCTTAAAGGGCTTCTTCTCTGAATTTGACGATGCCCCCTTCTGAATTTTGCTGGACTTCATTCCAGCCTCTATTCTCTCTCCAGTCAGAATAAGATCAGTGAACCCTGCAGATGAGTTACCGATAAGATGATTGAAAAATGGCCCAGATAGGGTCCCCAAGAACATGTCTACCAACTCCCGGTCAGTTAACGGAGGCTGCACCCTGCCAGCCAGATCCCTCCACTTCTGTGCATACTCTTTAAAACCTTCGCTTGATCCTAGCGACATACCCTGGAGTTGGGTACGCGTAGGGGCAAGGTCGGCATTATATTGATACTGCTTGTAAAAAGCAGTAGCCAACTCCTCCCAGTTACGACCTTTGGTCCCATCCAGCTGATAGAACCATTCGAGATGAGTCCCTGAAAGACTCTCCTGGAAGAAGTGGATCCACAAGTTCTTGTCCACTGTGTACGGTTGAATCTTCCGCACATAAGATCTGAGGTGTAGCTTGGGACAAGACGCCCCGTCATACTTGGTGAAAGAAGGTGCCTTAAACTTGTGAGGAATGATCACACCAGTAGATAAGCCCAAATCTCCGAAATCCAGCCCAGGCACTTGTTGGATCTCCATGGCGTTCAGTCTGTCTTCCAACTGCTTGTATCTGTCTTCAGCCGGAGGATACTGTTCCTCATTGAAGTCAGTCTCGTTGTCAGAGACTACCGGACTAGGACCTTTTCCCCCTTGGGGACTGCTCTTGCCAATAGAAGAACCAGCCTCTTCATTCTGCAGAGTATTGCCAAACCTTCGGCCCGAGTTGAAAAGAACAATTCTCTTCTTTTTCTTCTTCTCCTTCTTCAGGAGTAAAGCCTTCAGCTCTTCTTGGCCTTGAGCCAAACCCATGATCAGCTCCTGAAATTGCGCGTTCTGCGCCTGAAGAGCCTTGATAGACATCTCAGTTGATGATGAGTCAGGGTTCATGATGCTGAAATAAACAGCGAAGAACAGTAAGCAACCTGAAAAGAAGAAAACCTGCTATGCACATGATGAATGGAATGCGTATGATTTATGTTTTCAAAGACAATCGGGAATCAACTTTGTAAACAAAAAGGAACACACTTCATTAGATTCAACTTTGAAACTTAAATTGTTCAACAGATTGCCCTTAGGCGTTACATAAAAGGGAAATACTGAAAAGGGAAATAAAACAGTAAAAGAACATCCAGAGCTCCTTATTGATCCCATGGTCTCCTCTTCTCAGTACGGATGTAGTCATTCAGAGCTCGCTCATTCTCCAACTGCTTTGTCAGCTTCTGGATCTTCAATTCCTGCTCGTTGAACTTTTCCCGATACGAATATCGTTCTTCTCGCAGTTGCGACCAAGACCTCTTTAATGTCTCATAATCAGTAGGTATCTGAGGAGGGAGGACAGTTGGAGGAGCCCCATCTTTGTCAGGATACTCAAGAATGACGGGTCTGACAGCTTCGTACGGCATACCTAACTTCTGAGCACGGACGCGAACCCATTTGTAGTAGGCTTCCATAGGTAGAGAAGTCTTTGGCCCCAACTCTTGTAGATCAGCTTTATGAACTTTGTCCCAAGCCTTGATGAACCTACGACGCAGCTCGTCACTATCCACCTGAAACTCAAAACTGATGTGAGGCACCAACATCTCATGAGGCCCTGCTCTTCTGGCTCTTCCAAACTGACGGAGCGCTAGACATGGATTGTAAGAGATCCCTCCTTGGGTACCAATCAACGGAACATTAGGGTATTCTCCGCAACGATTAATAACAGCTATCTCATCCAAACCTCTGAAAGTCCAAATGATGTCTTTATCAGTGAGAGACATTAACCTATGAGCCCAACCTCTTCCTTCTTGGTTCTTCAGCACGAACTTAGGGAGGTGCGAAATAAACCACCTCACCAACAAAGGGATACAACACCACAGGGTACCTCGTCTTCGGATAGTACGAGTATAAAGTTGTTGCAGGATGTCACCCAAGAGAGTGGGCACAGGGTTCTGAGACATGAAGATCCTTATGGAAGTGACATTGATGAAGTTGTCAGGATTAGGAAACAAGACTAGCCCATAGATTAAGAGAGCCAAGATGTCTTCATATGCCCTAAAGTCTAAGTCATTCCAGAAATTGTTAGCTTTACCAACCAGAAACTTGGCCAAGAAACCCTTAACCCCGCTTCTAGTCACCCAGTTATCCATTACTTCTTGATGGGTCAAAGGAAGAGCTGCAGCAACCTCCTCAAGCCTGAGGGTCTTTTCCCAATCAGTGTAAGGAGTTTGATCCAAGATAGGGATGCCAAGCAAATCAGAAAACTCTTCCAGGGTAGGGACCAGCTGGAAGTCTTGAAAGGTGAAGCACTGGTACAGAGGGTCATAGAATTGGGTCAGGACACTCATCAACTGTTGATCCCACTTTGCAGTGACTAAACTGAGAAGAGAACCATGCCTCTGGATGAAGGAAGTGGTATTTGGAATCCTGCTAACCAACTCTTCAAGCAACTCAGGTGGGTGAACGAAGTTGAACCGGATAGTATTCCTTCGCACAGGCATCATGATGTCCTACAAAACAGAACAAAGGTGAAACCCTCTTGTCTTTGAAATGGTCAGTCCTTATGCAGGATGCATGCAATGCTTATGATGTTATGATGTTATGATAAAGCACACCACAAATATTTACAAAGGCAAACATGGTAAGGCACACAAGTCACACAAGACAAGCCCTTAAAGTTTAGGCCAGCATGAGGTCTAGGTATTACCCTCTTTCAGTTTGTTGGTTCATACCTGTCCTATCAAAAGTAACCGGGTTCTTAGAGGATCCTAATATCATTGACTACCCTCAATCGGTCATAACTCCAGCATCACAATCTTTTCTTGCGGCCAGAACCATCACGAGAGTTTAGCCTCAATGGGCGTAGCATACTGCTACTGTTCTAATGGCCAAGTTGTGTCATTTAAGGTTATAAGGTCTGTTGGTGCTTAATGACTCCTCAGAAGACCCATATTCTCCTCGTTGCAACACAAGGGATATCGGTACAGACCAAGATGCCACACTAACGTAGCCACTGCTTCACCCGTGTCGGTCTACGCCGGACAGGTCCCTCACAGCTTATGCTACCTAAACAGGGTATCCCCAGATTCAGGTTAGGATCTATGTAACTCCCATGCAACCCACAATTTAAAGCAAGCAATTCAATACAATTGAAAACACAGTTATGAACTATCCTAAGGTACACCTCACTTTATAAATTTCCCCAGCAGAGTCGCCAGTTCTGTGATCGGTGGATCTGGAACTGACTGTTTAACGCTGGTTCACGAAATGTCGCAGAAGCAAGAGTCACCACCGTCTTTTATTTTCTCCAAATGGAAAGGACAAAAGCACAGAAAAATTCCTTATAGAGTTTGCTCTCGGTTCGGGAGGTAGATTTATAGAAAGGGAAGGTGTTAGCACCCTTTCTATCCATGGTTATCCATGGGCTCTTAGATACTTGCTCATTTGTGTTTTCAAAATTATTTGTTTGCTTTTCAACTGTGGGTTTAAAAAAGTTTCTTTGAAAATTTCAGTTCGACTCTTGTATCAGTCCTCAAGAGTGTTTGAAAAGTTGCTTTCGAAAGCTTTTTTGAAAGTGTCGGTGCGAAAAGAGTTTTTTGATTTTGTTTTGAAATTAGAGCAAGTATCTACGAGTTGTCTACCTACCCTAAGGAATTCGTCTGTGTAAATGTCCTTAAAGTAGTGCTATCCCACCATTGAGAGGTAGGTAGCACCACCGTTGGAGGTGTTCGGGTCAATTCGAGGGTTCGGGACGTGGTGATCACCAGAGCAATAGGAAGACACCTTAGAAGCTACCCTCATGCCATGTTCATGGACATGAGGACTTACTAAAACATCCTCTACTCGACGACCACCTTTCGAGGGGCAAGGAAACAGTGAGACGTACCCTAGGGGTGGTGTGTGATTTGTGTGTCGTTTTCAGATATTTTTGTCTTGTTCATGCATTGGTGATCTACGCGTTATTTTTATTTTTGACATTCATTCTTTCATGCGAATTATTAACAGTTAAAAAGATGCGGAATTAAAAGTCCTACACTATTACAAAGGCGCGGGTCTACATCGCCAAATTAATCCAAGACCCGATTTGAATAAAAAATAATACGGAAAGATAAATGCCTAATTAATCTATTACACGGCTTCGGGGCAATTACATTATATTCACAAAAAAAGAAGAAAATAAAATGCGAGAAGAAGTAAAATCGAGAGCGCGAGGGCGTTGGACCCTTTTAAGGAAATTAAATTGCAATTAATAAATTAATTAAGTTAAATGAGAAAAGGAAATTATTTTGGAGTTTTCTGTATTTATGAATTTTAGTAAGAAAATTAAATGAAATAAAAAAAGATAATTAACCCTAGTTCTAACTATTTTTGATTTATTAAGAAAGTGTTTAAATTAGACCTAGTTTTAATTAATTATTCACATGGCAATTTATTGATAAAAATAATTAATATTTACTAATGATAAAAGAAAAGAAAAAGAATAAAAGTATTTAAAACCCTAATTCTACATTTTTTAGTTTATTAAAAAAATATTAAAATTAAAACCTAGAATCAAAACTAAATTAATTAATAAGATTTATTTACAAAAAAATGTTAGTGAATTAAATATTAAAACATATTTTTTATTTTCATAGTTTCTGATTTTTGTTATTTTTATGTTATGAAAAGTTAATTTAAAGAATTAAAATAAAACTAAATAAAACAAATAAAATAGAAAAAATAAAGAGAATAAAAAATACAAACCAATGAGGGGTGTTGACCCCAATTTGGAGGTTATGTTGTGAGCAATTAGGCCCAATTATTGGTGGCCTGGTTGACTTTTGGTGGTCACGTGTGGACCCCTGGACTGAGGTGCACCATGGAAATCATGCCTTGGCTTTTGGATTGATCTCAGTGGCCATGTGGCACGCTTGGATAATGGACGTATGGTGTACCCCTGGGATGCACGCTGCGTAGGAACATGGAAAACAAAATAATATGAGAAAGGGAGGGGACCTGGGAATCGAACCCAGGTCCCATTGCTTACCAAACCACATGCCTGCCAACTGAGCCATTAACGCGTTTTGTGTATAATATGGAAAGTAAAGAATATAATATACAACGATGCTGAGTGGTGTTTTTCGCGCGAAATTCAGACGCGCCTGTGAGCCATGGACACATCCTCCATCTTCTTCATGCTGCCTGCAAAATAAAAAGAGATAGCGGGGGTTTTAAACCCCCACTAAATGGTAAACGTGAAAATAGAGAATACGCCATGGTTGCTCATAAATTGAGCGCGACTAGTGGTTCTGAACCGTGTGAAGCTTCTGATTCTAATGACATAAGTCTTGTGTCTCAATTTTTCCAGAATAAGGAAGCCCCAAATTTAAACCTCGGAAAACCTAGAAGATGTTAATGGTAGATTCTCGTACAGGGCATAAAAATTCAATTAAATGATGCCAAAAGTTTTAGAATGATTGGATTAGTACAAATCAACAGAAAAAATGCAATGAGGATGCGTATAAATTGAAACACGAATTTTAAAAATGCTAAGAACAGGACGACATCATGTTACCAATTCTTTGCGTTAGAAGCGTGGAAAAGGATTCAGTTAGGTTCAGTGATGTCTCAGAAAGCTTTTTGAATTGGTTAGAAGCTTTGAATCATGCTCTATGTGTGAAATCAGTTTTTGAATTTTTCACAAAAATTGCCAAGTTTGTTCTTAGGTTTGGGCGCAGCTTCCAGGTCTTGTGACTAGGGTTATCATCTGCTTATTTATGCCAATGGATTAGGGTAGAAATTTGAGTCAAAAAGCCTTTGCATTGATGTATCAAATATTTGATTTTCAATGAATATTTTTTCAATCTTTTTAATGTCTTTTGATGCCAATCATGGCCAAATCTTTCCTTTTTTGATATGCACGAGATCTTGAGGTTTTGATGAGTGATTATACTGCATAAAAAGATTCAAACACATTTGTTTAGTATTTTTGTCATATTTTATTTAATTAAATGAATTAATGGTGATAAAAATTCAAATAAATAATAAAAAATGATTAAATAAATCCCCTTTGGGTCAAATGATCGTGCATAGCCTTTGGATAATGATTCTTGGAAGAAAATGTGGCCCATTAGCAATTTTGAGGCATTTGAAGCAAAGTTGACTTTTCAAAATTCCCAAAAATTTCCCAACTTCCACAAGGCATATCTTGCTCAATTTTTAAGCTTTGATCATGTTCTTGGACATTATGGAAAGGTCTTGAAGTCCTTTAACCAATGCCTTTGGTCCCATGTCATTTTGATTTACCAATCTCAAGTTATGGTCTTTGACTTAAAGTCCCTTTTTGTTGACTTTTGAAAATGACCTATAATGTTGAAATCGATAACTTTTTGTGAGAGCATTTCTTGGACTTGAAGTGTGAAGAGGAGTTTTAGGAAATGTCATTCTATTCAAAATGAGCTTTGGATGGAATTTTTCTGATAAACCATGTGGAAGTTATGCCTTGGTCAAGTTACAGTTGACTTTTTCAACTGTCCAAATATGGAAACTTTTGCATCTTGAGACTTTTTGA
The DNA here is from genome assembly GCA_948472305.1 of Vicia faba. Taxonomy (NCBI): domain Eukaryota; kingdom Viridiplantae; phylum Streptophyta; class Magnoliopsida; order Fabales; family Fabaceae; genus Vicia; species Vicia faba. The sequence goes on from OX451735.1 coordinate 358,343,767, forward strand.
GCCATGCTTTGAGAATCATGATCAAGAATTGATCAAATGATGTTTGTGGCTTCAAAATAAGATGTTGACCAAAAATTTGAACTTTTGACTGTCAAATGACCATTTTGCCCCTGCAGTTGACTGTTGAGCAATTAGGGTTTTTGACTGTGCAATTTTGTGCTGTAAGTCTTGAAACTTGGCATATGGATGCTTGACCATGTTTGTAGGCATGTGGGACTTGATTGGGCCCTTGGAAACTTCAATTTCTTTGTCAGAATCAAAACCCTAGTTTTTGACTGTTAGGAGGCCCTTGAACTGTGCAACCCTTGGGGAGATTTTGAAGCATGCTCTTTGCAAATCTTGAAGAATATGTGAGGGCAAATTTTGGGGTACAACAATCACCCTATAGGTTAGATAGTAAGCATAGGTTGTACAATCATTCTAACTATAGTGAAATCTCTTTCGTGTTGGAAAGGGGACTGGAGTACTCTCGGATTGTGAGGGGAACCAGGATATATCACCTTGTTCTTTACTTTTCCGCATTTATCGCTTTCATCACCATAATCGAGAAAAGATAAAGATATAATAAAAACCTTCAAACACATAACCAAAAATTACTACCAAGCATTCTCATAAAACCGAATAAATTTTTATAAGACCTAATTCACCCCCCTCTTAGGCACTCTGAGACTTACACTTTCCTTTCATAAACAGGAGTTCAATCCTCAATAGATTCAGTATCACCAGCAACAGTAATCTATCCCCGGTAGAGTTTATCAGTGGAGTCCTCAACAAAGCATCTCTACCCCACAGAGTAATCTCCTCATCAGTTTATTCCCCAACGGAGTTCTCTTCTCCTGCAGGTTTATTCTCACAATCATCTTCGTTCACCATCCCCAACGTAAACGAAGAATTCAACTCTATTCTCCAGCAGCTGTCCGGAATTTATTTTCCCCAACTGAAACATTACATTTCCATACATCATGATACATGCATATATGCATCATATCCCACAATCTCGTTTATTTTGAGAACATTATTGCTTTACCCATATCATGAATTACATATAACTAACCTTTACCTTTCAGAAAAGATGCAGTTAAATTCTCAACTATATTCCAAGACTTCCTCTGGTTCAGTCAGATCGCCGCGAAGATCTCCCTAATTTGTATTCCGGTTGAAGTTATTCCAAGACCTTGTCTGGTCCAGTTAAATCAATTCCTAAAGATTTTTCTGATCCCGATCCAGTCAATGTTATTCCAAGACCTTGTCTGGTCCAGTTAAATTGATTCCTAAAGATTTTTCTGATGCCGATCCAGCCAAAGTTATTCCAAGACCTTCTCTGGTCCAGTTAAATCGATTCCTAAAGATTTTTCTGATGCCGATCCAGTTGAAGTTATTCCAAGACCTTGTTTGGTTCAGTTAAATCGATTCCTAAAGATTTTTCTGATGCCGATCTAGTCAAAGTTATTCCAAGACCTTCTCTGGTCCAGTTAAATCGATTCCTAAAGATTTTTCTGATGCCGATCCAGTTGAAGTTATTCCAAGACCTTGTCTGGTCCAGTTAAATCGACTCCTAAAGATTTTTCTGATGCCGATCCAGTCAAAGTTATTCCAAGACCTTGTCTGGTCCAGTTAAATTGATTCCTAAAGATTTTTCTGATGCCGATCTAGTCAAAGTTATTCCAAGACCTTGTCTGGTCCAATTAAATCGATTCCTAAAGATTTTTCTGATGCCGATCCAGTCAAAGTTATTCCAAGACCTTGTCTGGTCCAGTTAAATCGATTCCTAAAGATTTTTCTGATGCCGATCCAGTCAAAGTTAATCCAAGACCTCCTCTGGTTCAGTTAGATCGCCGATAAGATCTCCATGATTCATTTTCCAGTCGAAGTTCAGAACACCTATCAACAGTCTCCAAATGGCATCTGTAAGCCCATTCCAGACATCACCAGGCTGATACCACTTCATGCGAGTGCAAATTTCTGGGCACTTTAGTGTTCAATCATCTTCCACCTTCGGATCACGAAAGGCCCAAAAGCTAATCTATATCCTCAGGTTTAAGAAAATTGAACAGGGGCAGCTGTTGTACCCCAAAATTTTCCCTCTCATATTTCTCAAGACATTGCAAGAATAATCTCCAAGTTTCTCAAGATTGCTCAAGAATTGGACAGTCAAATCATCTCCTAAGGCAGCCAACCTCAAATTAGGGTTTTGTGTTGCATCAAGGTCCTTAGATCCAAATGACCTGAAGTGCTCCCCAATGTCCTAAGATGTTCTCAAGATCATCCATGTCAAATTTCAAGCCTTGCAGAGGAAGTTTGGTCAGTCAATTGCTCAAGAGGTCCAAAAATCGACTGTGCTAGGGCAAAAGTCAATTGTGACCCAAATACAGTCAAACTTCAAGATTTTTTGTCAAAATTATCATTTTTAAGGATATTTCATCATTTTATCCAGGGTTGATCATTATTCATCAAGGATTGCTCAAAATTCATCAAGACTCAAAAGTTGCTAAATTAGGGTTTTGTAGGAAAAGTCAACTCAACTTTGACCAAGCATAACTTTCTCATACTTTATGAGAAATGACCCATCCAAAGCTCATTTTGAAGAGGATGCAATTTAATACAATCCATATTCATACCCCAAGATCAAGAAATGCACTCACAAAAGGTTACAAATTTGGACATTATAGGTCATTTTTGAAAGTCAACAAAAACACCTTTTTTTCCAAAGCTTATAACTTGGGCATGGTATATCAAAATGAGATGAGACCAAAATGTTTGGTTGGAGGACATCTCAAGATTTCTAAAAGGTCCAAGAACACCTCCAAAAGTTCAAAATTGAAGAAGTTATGCATTGTTGAAGTTGGGCATTTTTGCAAAATTGCCAAAAGTCAACTATCCCCAAAACTTCAAATTTTGTCAAATGGGCCCATTCTTTTCCACTTGATTTGATCTTGTAACACTACACACGTGTCCTAGCTTCAGCCTCATGACCATTTATCAATTTTATTATTTAATTTGATTTTTTAATAAATTATTGCATTTTAAATCAATTTAAATCATATAAAATCCAAACATTGATTATTGGATCTCCTTTTGGCTATTTCAGGACCTAATCATCATCATAAAGTTGATCAAATTCGTATCTCACCATATCATGAACAAAAAGATAGATTTTGGACAAAATTGGAAGCTTTTTAATGGAGGATCAAATCAAATCTCCAAGCCATAATGCACAAAGATTCAGTCCATAAAACATGACCTAATGCATTGCTTTATACATATACAAGTGAGAGGCACGAGTTTCAGAGCTTAGAGGCTGCAAAATCACAAGAACAAAACTTGAGAAAACTTGAAAAAAGCTTGAAACTGAAATCACTCCTAGAGGCCAATTCAGAACCAAAACTCAACGTGAATCACTTGCTGGACATCCACTGATTCAGAAGCAATCAAAAGCACACTCTCATACCCTCTCAATCGCGCTGTAAGTCCCTCTAAAAACCGCTTGGCATTTGAAATCGCAACCTCTGATTCTGGCATTTTCTTGACAAATCATTAACATATTCATGATCCTTGAGTAATTTCTAAACTTTCTGCATTATTTAATTGTGTTTATATGACCTGTAGTGCCATACCCGAATCTAGGGTTCTTAGTCTTTGTTTTTGGGTGTTTTATTTGCAAGAAAAATTGGGGCCATTAATGGATATAGACATGCTCAGGAGGCCTAGACGATCATGACTATGGTCTTGGAATTGATTTTCACGGCCTAGGATAGATTTTAGGATGCAGCTATGGATTTAGCTGCGAATGTAAATCCGCAGGTAAATAACCAGGTCCAACGAAGAAGATGAATACGTGCCTCCCCCCCATTGGACCATTCATAATTTCGCGCTTTATTTTTTATATTTCTGGCATATTAATTGTTTTCTCATATAATAATTGTTATCCATTATAATAACGAATGAGGCATAGTGGTGCAGTGGCAAAGGCGAGCGTTCAATACCAATAGGACCTGGGTTCGAATCCCAGGTCCCCATATTACTTTGTAATATTTTGCAACAGGTAATTCAGTGTGAAACCAAGTGCGTGATGCATGATGTTCCCTCACTCAGATGCTTGCCAGATGGCCCCAGGCCAGATCTGGTGGCCCATAATGAATGCCCATCATAAGACCAAGTCAAAGGCGTACAGGGAATCAGGAAAGTCAACCAGGCCAGTGGACAAATGGGCCTTGGAATTTCTTAATGAACCTCCTATACAGGCCCAAATCTCTAACTCTCTCTATTTTTATTATTTTCTTTTAATTAAATAATTGTTATTATTTTTATTATTTAACTAACTAATTAAACTTTTTTTCTCATAAAATCAAAAAAACCAAAAAAATATTTTGTTCATTAAATTAATTTCAGTATTTTATTTTTGTTAATAAATATTAATTCAATTAATTTAGTTTTAACTAGGTATAACTTTTAATATTTTTGCAATAATTAAAATTAATTTAGATAATTAGGTCTTACTAACATTGATTGATTTATTTTTATTTCTTTAAACATCCCAAAATCCAAAAATATCTTTTTTTAATTAATTAATTAATTAATTTAATTAACTTAGTTTATTTCCTTTTAATTCAAAAAATAACAAAAAATATCTTTTCTTCAAAAAAAACAAAAAGGGTCAAAACCCTAAAAAACTCGCATTCGATTTAATTTTCCGCACGCGATCCATTTTACCATATTGATGTAATTGTTTCCCGAAATGTAATAGTTTAATAGGACCTTTACTATTATTTTATCGCTTTATTTATTTTCCGCATTTTAATTTCAAGGGTTGTCTTTGGCGATGTAAATACCCGACGCCTTGTAATAGTTAGTTTTAATTTCCGCAATTTAATTTCTGCAACTTATAAACTATTAGATGTTTGATAATAGGGAATGCATGACAAGATCAAATGTTTAAACCTAAAATAAACATAGATAACCATAACATGTATAAAGATAAAATTAACCAAAACAACACACTCGCACATGCGCACTCTTAGGGTACACCTCACTTGGTTGTCTTCGAACGTGGTCATTGAGTATAGGAAGTTTTAGAGGTCGCCCTCTTGTCCAAAGATCATAGTTGCCTCGAAACGGTTGCCTTGGAAAAATGATCTAAGACATTAGGGTTACCGCTAATGCATCCTAACATTGCTTTAGTGACCGCACGTCCCTTAATCGAATTGACCCTTAAACTCCAACGACAACGCTACCTACTCATCAATAGTGAGATAACATTGTCTAAAGGAAGATAACATAGAACGATTCCTTTTTCGAGTAGGTTGATGGTTCTTAAGTACTTGCGTTTTGAAAACAAAACAAAGTTTCACACTTACACCTTTCAAACAAAGACTTTTTCAAACCCACAAACACAAAGAAAAGCAATTTTGAAAACACTATGAGCAAGTACCTAAGAGCCCGTGGATAACCACGGATAAAAAGGGTGCTAAAACCTTCCCTTTCTATAATCTACCCCTCGAACCCGAGAAATATCTCGAAAAAGGAATTTTTCTGTGCTTTTTTCCTTTCCTTGTTGGATAAAATAAAAGTCGGTGGCGACTCTTGCTTACCGCGACATTTTGCAAAAACAAACGCAAAATACAAATCAGCATTCCAAAAACAGTCAGTTCTTTCCCACCGTTACACAGAACTGGCGACTATGTTGGGGACGATTTTAAAGTGGGGGTGTACCTTAGGATTAGATCATTGTGTTTTCAATTGTTTGCTCTGTATACTTTATATTTGTGGGTTTGTATCGGAGTTTATATAGATCCTAACCCGGATCTGGGGATACCCTTTAGGTAAGTAGCAATAAACTGTGAGGGAACTGTACGGCGTAGACCGATACGGTTGAAGCAGTAGCTACGTTGGTGTGGCACTTTAGATTGTACCAATATCCCTTGTGTTGGAACGAGGAGAATATGGGTCATCTAAGGGGTCATTAAGCACCAACTGACCTTAGAACCTTTAAATTGACCAACTTGGCCATAGAACAGTAGCATTATGCTACACTCATTGAGACTAAACTCTCGCGATGATTCCGGCTACAAGAAAAGGTTGCTAAACTGGAATTATGACCGATCGAGGGTAGTCAGTAATATTGAGATCCTCTAGAACCTGGTTACTATTTTTAGGACAGGTTTAAACCAACTGAACTGAAAGAGGGTAATACCTAAGCTCCTTGCCAGCCTAAAATCTAAGGGCTCTCTGTGTGACTTGTGTGCCTTTACCGTGTTTGCTATTTGTGGATACTTGTGATGTGCTTTCAATCATGACATCATGACATCATAACATTGCATACATCTTGCATTGGACTAACCTATTTCAAAGACAGGAGGGATTCATCTTTGTTCTATTTTGTAGGTCATGATTCCCATGCATAGGAATACCATCCGAATAACCTTTGTCCAGGTTCCTACTATGCTTAAAGATTTGATTGCAAAGATGCCTGATACTACCTCCTTCCTCAGAAGACATGGTTACCTTCTCAGTTTGGTTACCTCCAAATTGGACTAGCAGATGATGAGTGTTTTGGTCCAATTCTATGATCCGCTTTACCATTGCTTTACCTTCCAGGACTACCAGTTGGTTCCCACCCTAGAAGAATTCTCTGAGTTGCTCGGTATCCCTATTATGGAGCAGACCCCGTTTACTGGTTGGGAGAAGGTCCTTAGGCCCGAAGAGATTGCTGCAGCCCTTCATATGACCAAGGATGAGGTAATGGCTAATTGGGAGACTAGAAGTGGATCAAAGGGTTTTCTGACTAAGTTCTTGGTTGGTAAGGCTTATTATTTCTGGGATAGCCTAGACTTCAAGGCATTCGAAGATATTCTGGCTCTTCTGATATATGGCTTGGTATTGTTTCCGAACTCTGACTCCTTTGTTGATGTAAATGCAGTGAAAATCTTCATCTCTCGTAATCCTGTACCCACTCTCCTGGGTGACATTCTTCATCAGATTTATGCTCGTACTGCCCGAAAGCGGGGAATCTTGATGTGCTGTGCTCCATTATTGGCGGGGTGGTTTATTTCGCACCTCCCTAAATTAGTGCTGAAGAACAAAGAAGGCATGGGCTGGGCCTATAGGGTTATGTCTCTCTCTCATAATGACATCATCTGGACTCTCAAGGGTATGGACGAGGTGGCTATTAATGATCGATGTGGGGAATACCCCAATGTTCCACTGATAGGGACCAATGGAGGAATTTCTTATAATCCATGCTTGGCCTTACGTCAGTTCGGGAGAGCTAGAAGAGAAGGACCTCATGAATTGTTAATGCCTAGTATCATCTTTGATTTTCAAGGGGATAGCGACGAGTAACATTGCAGATTCATTACAAAAAGTTGGAGTTATAGATCTTCAATTGCTTCCGCGCTTGAAATATTCTCCGTCTCCAAAATTCTTCAAACTCACTCCTTCAACATGCAATTCTTAAATCATTCAAAAGGTACTGGTTTTCTTCTCAGAAAAAGGTTTAAATACTGTTAGGTCATTCCTTAGCTATGCCTAAATGTCCCAAATACCTTTTATGCTCCAATCCACTTAAAATTCCAAAAATCAGACATCTTGGCATTTTAACCGACATGTGCCGTGTCTTATGACACGGGAACCCATGTCATCCTCTACTTCTTGCTTTGTGTCATGCTTTCCATCAGGTGTTTTGACACGGGCCGTATCGTGTGACACAGGCGTCCGTGTCAGCTTTTGTCTCCTTCTTCATGGCACGCTCCATGCATGTGTTTTGACATGGGTCATGTCGCGTGACATGTGCACCCGTGTCAACCTCTGTATCTTCACCCAAATTGTAAGTTGTGCATCATCTCCTAACATGTCCCGTGTCAGGTGACACGCGTGGCCGTGTCAGGACCCCTGTAGCTCCAAAATTCTTCTTCTCAATATCAGGACTCCGATTTTCTTCGTGCAAGACCATTGAGATTTTTTCCTGAATCTGACAACATAAACCACTACCAAGAAAACACATCAAGTGCGACAAAAAGATATAAATGTATACTAAAAATACCGCAAGAAAGGAAAATCAGAAAAGTTAAAAATATATTAAAACAATAGACAAAAGAACCAAAGTGTTACCGATTTTCATGGATTCATGCCGAATAAATAGATGAAAACTATTAGAATTGGTAAATGTTGTACCCCAAAATTTTCCCTCTTATTTTATCAAGATTTCCCCTCACAAGGCTCCTTGAACTCCAGACAGGATCAGGGTTTTACATTGTCCAAGACATCTCCTTGCACTGATGACCTGAATTAGGGTTTAAGTTTGCACAGAGATTTTTGGGCTTCTAATGCTTAAAGTGACTTTCAAACTTCATGTTGTACTCATGAGTTTTTCCATACCAAGTTTCAAGCCTTGAATCAAAAGATCTCAAATGCATTGGATTGACAAATGAATTTTTCAATTAACTGATCAAAATTTGACTGTACACTGAAAAGTCAAACTTTGACTTTTTTGTCAAAATCAAGTGCCAAGGGTCATTTTTCATCAAGATGTGTCAAAACATGAAACTTGTTCATAAAGAAACCCATTTTTGCAAATTAGGGTTTAAAGTTGAAAAATTTCATAACTTAGAATTTTTCTAAGTTATGAAATTTTCTTAATTTTTCCTAACTTTGCCCAACATTTTCACCATGATGCAATTGGATTCAAACAAAACTTACAACATGAAAGTTGTAGTCCTCCACAAAGTATACAACTTTGATTCACAAAGTTTTCCCAAAATAAGCTTAGATCTCAAGTTATGATATTTGGAACAAGGGTCCATGAAACTTTTAACTTAGTGAAATTTTGCCCTAGTTTAGGCAGGATTTTGACCTATCTTCATGGACATTTTTCACATAGTTCCACTTGGAATATCAAATTGCATTTCTAAGATGGATTGTGGAGCATGTTGCAAGCTTTCCAAAATGTCCAAGAACTCTCCAAACTCATTTATGGTTAGGGAGAATCGAAGGCTTGAAGTTGGCAAAAACTCACTTTTCATCCATGGCATGTTCATGTTGATACAAGTTGCAAATTCAAATCAGCTTGCTTTGCACTAGATTACATGCCTCAAAACCATTCCACACTCAATAATTAAATGCAAATCCATTGGTCTAAGGCATTGCTTTGGTCATTAGAACATTGCACACAAGATTAATCTCTAAGTAGAAAAAGCAACATTTCCATTTTTGCTTAAATCTTGCTTTATGTCAAAAACTGAATCCTTGAGCAATGAGCCATATCTTGTGCAGCAAATCAGATCCACAAACTTGAGGGGCCAAGGGAAAAGTGTGCAAGCTGATGGATAGCCTGTACAGGCCTGCTTCACATCACTTCTCATACTTTGCTTCATAACCAAGATTTTGGTCCAAAACACTTGAACTTGAACATCAGCTAAAAACTAACTTGTGCAAGCTTTTGAAACAACTTTCTCACATCCCCTTGAACCAAAAACACGACCCCTTGATCCCTCAAACCTCCCATAGTGCAAAATCACCTTCCATTGGCAAAACAGGGCACTCCCTGCAGTTTGATTCCCATAACTCAAACCCCTCGTGCATTTTGTCTCAAATTGGTTCAAACACATTCCACATAACATATCCAAGCTATCCCAACCCTTAAACACCAACTGTAACTCCATTTACAGGGTTTGCCATTTTTAATTTCAGCTTGTGCAGGTTGAGTTCTGTAGGCTTGTTCAAGCATATTCAAGGCAAGCTAGGCAATAGAGAAGATCAAGGGAAGTTCAAGCAAGCTCCCAAACATCTCAGGCCTTGTTGAAAAGCCCCACATTGCCATACATGAAGTCAGCTGAAACAGGTTTTTATCAACTTCCTATCTCTCTATTTAGGAACATTTAGACTTAGGTTTGTGAATAAGAAATGTAGTATTCATAGCCATGAAGCTGTACATATGCTCAATTTTCATTTTAATTAAGCGTGCTAAGAGAATTTGGTCCATGAACATCCTGAAAAAATTAGGTTAGATTTTAGGGCCAGAGAAATTCTCTCTGGTCTTTGAGAGTTAGGACATGTTTTTTATATGGTTGGATTCGTCTTGGAAAACCCTACAACTTTGATGTTATGTGTTTTTGCAATAGAGCTCGTATGCAGGATGTTCATGTTTAGTACAGGCGCGCATGTTTTTTGAAGAACAAAGGTTGAAGATGAAGTGTGGTGGGCTGGGCTTGGTCCTGGCTCACTATTGACACCCCTCTTTTACTGAATGCACCCCCTGGCCCAATTTCCTTATATTTTATATTTTTGTATTTTTATTTTCATTTCTGATTTTATTTTATTATTTCCAAATATAAAAAATACTCAAAAATATTTTTATAAAATTTTCACATTTATTTTGCATTTTATTTTTATTTTTCTAACATAAAAAGCAATTTAATTAGTAAATACTTTATTTATTGAAAACTTTAAAATAAATATATAATAACCATTATACTTTTATTTTATTATTTTATTTACACTAAAAAATATTGTTCTAAATATATTTTTATTTCTTGTATATATTCTTATTTTTTATTGTACATATTTAATATGATTAATATTATATATACATAATTTTATTTTATTTAATAAATACTTTGGAATAAAAACATAAAAATACTATACTTTATTTTTATTATTATTTATACTTAAATAATACTCTTTTCTAAAACATATTGTATTTCTTGTATATTTTATTATATATAAATAATATATTTAATATATTGGTATTTTGAAAATAAATTAGGGTTTACCCTTAATAAAAAAAAAAAAAATCCTTTTTTATTATTCTCTTCTTTTTACATTAAATATTTCTACATACATAAAAAATAAACAAAACCTTTTTTTGCATATTCATGTGATTTTGGCATATTTATTTAATTTGTTTAAATATTATTCATTTGTTATTTATGCCATTTGATTCAATTTGGATGTAATAGTATAACTAGGGTTTTAATTTCTTGTCAAATATATCCCCATTCAAAATTGAATCCCCTCCCCATAATCATGTTGTAATAGTGGTAGATTTATTTTACGCATTTACGCTTTCAATTATGCCATGATTAGAGATTAGGATTTGTATGTAAAAATCCAAAATCAACAAGTAGCTTGACCTAATACAAAGACAAAAATGCATGAAAATTAATACATAATGCACACTTGCACCCCTAGGGTTTCATCCACTTGCTGCCTTAAAAATGGGCCATGTTATGCATGTTGGGTACTTTGGCAAAAAAAAAAAAAAACAAAGCAAAATATCATAGTCCCTCGATGACGCTATCTTGGTTGCCTAAACAAAATGATCAAGTCCCTCAGAAAATTTGCTAAAAATACTTGACACAATTGCTATCATGGTCTATACGATGACCCGCGCCTGTCCCGTTTAACATCCTAATACAAGGTTGTTTACCAAATGCAATGGTAAAACAACACTGTCAAAAGGGTTAAAAATGTAGGAAATACCTTTGAGTAAAATGGGGTAGATAGCTCTTAGTTACTTGATCAAAACTTGCAAAACATCCTTGCTATTTTCAAACATACTTCACAACACAATTTCAAAACATTTCCCAAATCAAACTTTCAAACATTGAAACATATTTTCAAAAGACAAATACATCTTTGTATACATTCAAACAAGAATCATTACAAAGGTTTCCACAACGATGGCCTCTTTTTAAAACATTTCCCAAAACCACACACAAAGCACCATTTCAAACAATTGAAAAGCAAAAGCAAGTGATCTAAACAAGTAACTAAGAGCCCATGGATAACCATGGATGAAAAGGGTGCTTGCACCTTCCCTTTTCATAATCTACTCCCCAAACCCAAGAAAACATCTCAAAGGTATTTCCTGTGCTTTTTGACCTTTCCTTAGGATAAAATAAAAAGTCGGTGGCGACTCTTGCTAAACCGAAACATTTGCAAACACAAACGCAAAACCTCAAGTCAGTTCTCCCACCGTATCACAGAACTGGAGACTCTGCTGGGGATAACTAATAAAAGTGGAGTAACCTTAGGGTTTAGATCACCTTTATATGCTTATCTTGTTTGCTTTGATTGCTTTACATTTGGTTCTTTTGTTTGGGTTTGAATCCTCCACCCGGATTTTGGGAAAACATTCATAGGTAAATAGAAATATGTTGTGGAAACTATGCGGGGTATACCGACATGGTTGAAGCAATAGCTATATTAGTGCGACATATTTGTGGGTACCGGTAGCCTTTGAGTCAATCAAAGAGAATACGGGGCCGCTGAGTGATGTCATGAAGCACTAATGAACTCTTAGAACCTTTACTTGACCATCTTGGCCTTATTAAGGGTAGTGAGATGACCGGCTTTAGTGCAGTCTGAAGTTGCTAGATACTCGATACTATACTCATTGAGGGTTATTTTCTTGGAATATTTCGGTCTCCAGTTAAGTGGCTAAACTGAAACAATGAACACAGAAAATAATCCAATGATATTGAGCTCCTTAGAACCCGGTTACTATTTATAGGACAGGTTGAGCCAACTAACTTCAAGAGGGTATTTACCTATGAAACCCCGTGCAAGCCTGAAACTAGGAACTTGTGTGACTTGCTTGTACATATGCTTGTGCATACATCATGGACATCATAAAGCATCATATGCATCCACTAACCATTTCAAGGGTTTGGATCTTCATCTTTGTTCTTGTTTTGTAGGTAATGGAATCTCTTCGCAGGAAAATAATCCAAGTCAACCTTGTAAGGATCCCTCCTCAACTCAAGGAGCTTACTTCCAAGATTTTAGAGAATTCTCTCTTCAGTGAAAGACATGGTAGACTCCTCAACTTGGTCAACTCCAACATTGAAGAAGACATGGTGAAAGTCCTCTTCCAGTTCTTTGACCCCCTACACCATTGCTTTACATTCCCTGATTATCAACTAGTACCTACTTTGGAGGAATTTTCTCAACTTCTGAGGATTCCTATTCTTCATCAACTACCCTACAACGGTACAGAAAGAGAACCAAAGCCTGAAGATGTTTCTCAAGACTTACACTTGCAACCATCTGATATCAAAGGTCATTGGGAAACCAGAAGTGGTGTCAAGGGTTTCTTGGCGAAGTTTCTGTTTGAGAAGGCACAAGACTGCTGGAATTCTATAGATCTGCAAGCTTTTGAGGAGATTGTAGCACTTCTCATCTATGGGTTGGTCTTGTTCCCAAATCCTGATAAGCTTATAGAGGTGAATGCTATCAAGATTTTCATATCTCGGAATCCTGTGCCTACATTGCTTGTGGACATCCTACACTCATTTCACACACGAACAATGAGGAAAAGAGGTGTTCTCATGTGCTGTACTCCTCTTCTAGCAAGGTGGTTTATTTCTCACCTTCCCCAATCAGTTTTGAAGAATGAGCAGGGTTTAAGGTGGTCACAACGGTTGATGACCCTCACACACTCTGATGTTCATTGGTGTTCTCGGTCCAGAGAAAATGTCATCATCATTGATCGTTGTGGAGAATTCCCTAATGTCCCACTACTTGGCATTAGGGGAGGCATTACCTACAACCCCTGTTTGACTCTGAGGTAATTTGGGTATGCCCGAAGGTATGGCCCTCATGATATGCTGATTCCTGACTTGGTTTTTGACTTCGACAATAACACTCAAGGACTTTGACAAAGGTTTATCCGAGCTTGGAGGATGCCTAACAAAGTGGATAGTAAGACACTGGGGCACAAGAATTCCATCCCCCTTGAGCCTTATCTCAAGTGGGTACAAACCCGCGCCCAGAGTCTTATGATGCCTTACCCTCACATTCTCCCCGTGATCAAAGAGCCTGTTGTGGAAGGAGAGGTTCCATACACCCTCCTGCATCCAGACATGCCAACATCATTGGAAGAATTTCCAAAGAGTTGGATACATCTCAAGGAAGAGCAGAACACTTTTGAAGCCAGCTTCTATGCCAGTGAGAAGAAGGTTTTGGAACTTACCCGCCGACTTCATGAAGAAGAGACTCTTAACACTTACATCGCGCCAAAAAGGATGCGCAACGTCTTTTTACATTAAGAAGCTTTGTAATATTTTGCCCATAGGGCTTTTATGTACTAACAAATTTCTTCTTATTAATATGACGTGTGTTCGTTTTGTTTGCAACAAATTTGAATTTCTGAATCCTTGAATGCATTACATCAATAACATATCATTCATCATATGCATAAACAGGTCTTCACACCAGGTTTCCTTATCTTTCTGCTGTTTATTTCAGCAAGATGGATATAGAGCAGACGGTCAAAGATTTGCAGGCACAGAATTCGCAATTCCAACAACTCCTCATAACCTTGGCAAAAGGTCAAGAGGATCTTAAAGCACTGTTAGAGAAAGAGAAGGAAAAGGAAAAGAAGAAAAAGAAAAGAATTGGTGTAGCCACTATGGGAAGAAGATTTGAGAATCAGGCTAGGAGAGTTCTGGATTTCCCCTCGACGTCTGACGAAGGGGTTGGTAAAGGAAAGGGAGTTGCAATGCCCTCCAAGTCTGAAGCTGAAGAAGAAGAAGAGGAAGAGGATGAAGATTACTCCGAACAGAAGTACCCTCCGACGGACGATAAGTATAAGAATCTTGAGGATCGGTTGGCAGCCATGGAGGTACAAAGGGTACCTGGGCTGGATTTCGAAGAACTAGGGTTGGTCACTGGGATCATCATTCCTCCCAAGTTCAAAGTGCCTACATTTGCTAAATACGACAGTTTGTCCTGTCCGAAGATGCATTTGCGGTCCTACGTCAGAAAGATCCAACCTCACTCTTCTGATAAGGATCTATGGGTCCACTTTTTTTAAGATAGTTTGTCGGGTACGCAATTGGACTGGTTCTATCAACTTGAGAGATCTGATGTTCATAACTGGGAGGATTTGGCTGCTCTTTCTATCGATAATACCAATATAACACAGATTTAGCGCCTACTCGTACTCAACTACAGAGTATGGGTATGGCCTCTAATGAGGGATTTAAGGAGTATGCCCAGAAGTGGCGGGATTTGGCTGGAAGGGTGCAGCCACCATTGTCGGATAGAGAGCTGGTTGACATGTTTTTAGGGACCCTGTCAGGTCCATTCTTCAATCACTTGATCGGGAGCTCATCTGCAGGGTTCGCCGAATTAATTCTGACCAGTGAAAGGGTCAAAGCTGGCATTAAAAGTGGTAAAATTCAGAAGGATGCCTCCGCTTCCACTGCTATCAAGAAGACCTTCCCAGCCAAGAAGGAAGTTTCTGCTGTTCACACCCATAGAAAGCAAGGGAGAATGGAGCACCGACCAGCGGTGGGGGCTGTGATGATCCAGAACTCCTCAGCCAATCAACCTCGAAGCAGTCAACCCAGAGCTAACCAGCAAAGGGTAGAAAGGCCACAACCACAATTCACCCGGATCAATATGACACCGGCTCAAGTCCTCCCTCATCTGTTAAAGTTAAACCTTACCAACTTGAAAGAAGCACCGAAAAACCCGAATACCTCTTCTCCCTATTATCATTCAAATGCAAAATGTGCATATCATTCGGACAGTGTGGGGCATGACACCAACAACTGTTGGGCCCTTAAAAACAAGATCCAAGATTTGATAGATGCCAAGGAGGTGGAGTTTGATGCCCCCGAAAAACCTAATGTGACATCCGCTCCTATGCCAAAACATGGTCATAATGTCCATGCTATTGTAGAGTATCTTCATGTTACCGTTGTTGATGACTTAATGACTCCTTTGCCAATGATCAAGATGAATCTGTTGAAAGCCGGGATTTTCTCGGGCTGTGAAAAAGATTGTTACTTTTGTTCAAACTTGCAATCCGACTGTCCGCTGTTGAAGTCAGGCATTCAACGCTTGATGGATACTCAAGAGATCCTCTTTCAGAAAACTCCTGTTGCTACTATCACTCATGTTACTCCTGTTACTCCAATCAATGATGTTGCTATAATCACCATTTCCTACAATCTTTCCAAGACCTGCAAAAGGCCTGTTAAGATTACACCTGATCCAAAGTTTGTACCACTGAAGATTACCATGCCGGGGCCTATCCCATATAAGTCCAATAAAACAATACCATGGAATTATGGAGGAGAGATCTTCTATCACGGTGTGAAACAGATTGAAGCAGTTGAAGAAAATTCCGATGAAGAGACTCCTGATGTGGGGAATATTGCGGGGACAAGTAAGATTACTCGTAGCGGAAGAATCTTCTCTCTGGAGATCGCTCCTCCACGGGCAGTCTTCAGACCCTTAAGTGCTCCTGTGCCTATCGAGATGTCTGTGCGAAGTCCAGTTATTGAAGAAATTGTTGCTCCCGAAGTTGTACCCTCTGTTGTTACTACTGATAAAGGTAAGGGGATCCGAGAAGCGCCCGTCAGGACGAGGGCTCAGACTTTGGTTATCCCCGAGACCACCCAAAAGGAGATGGAGGAGATTTTAAAGATAATTAAGAAGAGCGACTATGATGTCGTAGAGCAGCTGGGGAAAACCCCTTCAAAAATCTCTATGCTGGCTCTATTGCTCTGCTCCGAGGATCATGCCAAAGCCTTGATCAAATTTCTGAAGACAGCACACGTGCCTCAAGAAACTTCTGCGGATCAGTTTCAAGAGTGCGTGGCTAGCTTTACAGCCGACAATGGTCTTGGTTTCTCTGATGCCGATCTGACGTCTAAGGGAAGAAAGCATAATGATGCGCTGCATGTCTCGGTAGAGTGCAGAGGGACCACTTTTGCTCATGTTCTGGTTGATACTGGTTCATCTTTAAATGTCCTACCAAAGAAAGCATTGGACAGGCTAGACTGTGAAGGTTTGACCTTAAAGCCCAGTAATATCATTGTTAGAGCCTTCGACGGTTCTAAGCGGATGGTTCACGGAGAGGTGGACATCCCAATTAAGGTGGGAACAAAAATTTTCAACTCTACATTTTATGTGATGGACATCCGTCCTTCATATTCATGCTTGTTGGGAAGGCCATGGATCCGCAACGCTGGGGCAGTCACTTCTTCTCTACACCAGATGCTCAAGTACCCAGTCCAGGGTAAGATTATAACAGTTCATGGTGAGAAGGAGTATATGATAAGCCATCTTAACTCTTTCCGCTACGTGGATTTAGATGGTGAGTTCATAGAAACACCTTTCCAACACTTTGAAGAGGTTTCTCCTAAAGTTGCGGTAGCCAAGACAATGACTGATGTGTCCATCATTACCAAGCCTGTGTCCCGGATGTCATCCCTTAAAGATGCAGAGGCTGTAATCAAGGAAGGAGGAAGTATAATATGGGGTCAACTGCCAGATTTTCCTTACAAGACAGATAAGTTCAGATTGGGTTTTGCTGCTGCTAGTCAGAAGGATGTGCGTCGCTCCCGGGTTGGAGGACCACCACTGAAAATCACTCATCACGGAGTTCATGCTTTAGAGGATGATGAAGAAGGAAGCAATGTTGAAGACTTGATCTTTCCAACTATTGAAGGAGGACTGAACAACTGGGAGGCGAAAGACTTTGTTCCCATTACTTTCATCAATCAGTAATTTATCTTTTGAACATTTCCTGTTTGGTCTATAATAACTATTAAACAATTCGTACAATCTTTTTGCCTTATGCCTTACCCGGGGCATATAGGTTCATTTGTAAGGGTTTTGATTCTTCATTTTCATATGCCATTTTTAATGAATCATGGACGTTTTCATTTATAAACTTTTGTGTTCATTTTCTTTCTTTTTACATTTCATTTTGTTTAAAGATGGCTATCCCTTACACACACCCACACTCACAAAATGCAGGTACCCATCCACTCCGGATTCCATGGGTAACAATTCTGCTATGGCCTTCAGTGACTCTGAAGATCTGGTCAATCGTGCCGAATACGAAGGTGATGAAGACTGTGAAGTGCCTGGAGAGTTGGCTAGACTTTTTCAACAAGAAGAAAGGGCTATTCTTCCCCATGAAGAGTTGTTGAAGACTATCAATTTGGGTACTGCCGATGACAGAAAGGAGGTTAAAGTGGGTGCCAACCTAGATCCAAGTGTCAAAGAGCGCTTAGTTCAGCTGTTGAATGAATATGTTGAGATCTTTGCTTGGTCCTATGAAGACATGCCGGGACTGGATACAGATATCGTGGTTCACCGTCTCCCTACAAGAGAAGACTGTCCACCAATCAAACAGAAAGTCCGCCAAATGAGGCCCGATATGTCTGAAAAGATCAAAGCTGAAGTGATGAAACAGTTCAATGCTGGCTTTCTTGCTGTTACTTCCTATCCACAATGGGTTGCTAACATTGTGCCCGTGCCTAAGAAGGACGGCAAAGTCAGAATGTGTGTGGACTACAAAGACTTAAACAGGGCTAGCCCTAAAGATGATTTTCCACTGCCACACATTGACATCTTGGTTGACAACACAACTCAACACAAGGTATTCTCTTTCATGGACGGATTTTCAGGGTATAACCAGATCAAAATGGCCCCCGAAGACATGGAGAAGACCACTTTTGTTACGCAATGGGGTACCTTATGCTATAAAGTGATGCCATTTGGACTGAAGAATGCCGGGGCAACCTATCAGCGAGCCATGGTAGCTTTGTTTCATGACATGATACATCATGATATTGAAGTCTACGTAGACGACATGATAGCCCGTTCTCAAACAGAAGAGAACACCTCGACCATCTGCAAAAGCTGTTTGTCAGGTTAAAGGAATATAAGCTTAGACTGAACCCTAGCAAGTGTACTTTCAGAGTCAGGTCCGGTAAACTTTTGGGATTCATCGTCAGTAACAAAGGCATCGAGGTTGATCCTGCCAAAGTTAAAGCTATACAAGAAATGCCCGCCCCTCGCACTGAGAAGGAGGATAGAGGTTTCTTAGGACGCCTAAACTATATTGCAAAGTTCATCTCTCACCTAACATCTACCTGTGAGCCAATCTTCAATCTGTTGAAGAAAGATCAGGTGGTTGAATGGAATAATGACTGTCAAGTTGCTTTCGATAAGATTAAGGAGTATTTGCTAGAACCTCCTATCTTGATGCCACCCGTCGAAGGAAGGCCTTTAATCATGTATCTGACTGTTTTGGATAATTCAATGGGGTGCGTATTGGGCCAACATGACGAGTCTGGCCGAAAAGAGCTTGCCATTTATTACCTTAGCAAAAAGTTTACCGATTGTGAGACTCGCTACTCACTGCTCGAGAAAACTTGCTGCGCTTTGGTATGGGCTGCTCTCCGACGAAGGCAGTATATGTTGACATATACCACTCTGCTGATTTCTAAAATGGATCCAATCAAGTACATCTTCGAGAAGCCTGCTTTATCCAGAAGAATTGCTAGATGGCAGATGATCTTGACTGAGTATGATATCCAGTACACAACCCAAAAAGCTATAAAGGGGAGTGTACTAGCTGACCTTCTAGCTCATCAAGTCGCCAAAGATTACCAATCTATGAGGTTTGACTTCCTTGACGAAGATATTATGACATTGGACAACATTAAAGGTGACAGACCGTATGACAGACCTGAACAAGGATCCCGATGGACCCTATACTTTGATGGTGCTTCAAATGCACTTGGCAACAGTATCGGCGCGGTACTTATCTCTCCAGAAGGTTTCCATACACCTTTCACTGCTAGACTCTTCTTCAGCTGCACCAACAACATGGCCGAGTATGAAGCTTGTATCTTTGGTCTCAAGGCTGCTATTGACTTGGGAATCAAATCTTTGGTTGTATTTGGGGACTCAGCTTTGGTTATCAGTCAAATCAAAGGAGAGTGGGATACTAAGCACCCTAACCTCATCCCTTACAAAGAACATGTCTTGACATTGTTACCGCATTCCGAGCAGATTACCTTCGAGCACTTCCCGCTAGAAGAGAATCAGCTAGCAGATGCGCTAGCTACAATGTCATCCATGTTTAAGCTTAACTGGGATAATGAGGCACCTTAAATTACCATCAAACGAATGGACGAACCTGCACATTGTCACGAGATTAATACCGAAGAAATGGTGGACCGACCTTGGTTTCATGACGTCAAAAGGTATATCGAAGCACAAGAGTACCCTGAAGGAGCTTCAGTCAACGATAAAAAGTTCTTAAGGAGGTTTGCTGCCAAGTTCTTTCTGAGCAATGGTATCCTATACAAGCGCAATCTCTATTGTGTCCTACTCCGTTGTGTGGACAAGGTTGAAGCTTAGCAGATCATGGCTGAACTACATAATGGCACCTTTGGCACTCACTCAAGCGGTTATACGATGGGTAAGAAGATTCTAAGGGCAGGCTACTACTGGTCTACCATGGAAGTTGATTGTCATCAACATTCCCGTACTTGTCACAAATGCCAAATCTGTGCTGACAAGGTACATATTCCTCCAGTTCCTCTCAATGTCTTAACAACTCCTTGGCCATTCGCGATGTGGGGAATCGACATGATTGGAGAGATCAAGCCTACAACATCCAATGGACACCGTTTCATCCTGGTGGCCATTGATTACTTTACCAAGTGGGTCGAAGCAGCTTCCTTCACATCCGTTACAAAGAATGTGGTTGCCCGCTTCATCAAGCAGAACCTCATATGCCGGTATGGTATCCCCGACAGGATCATTACGGACAACGGTACAAATTTGAATAATACTATGATTACCGCTCTATGCGAGCAGTTCAAGATTCAACATCACAATTCATCTCCCTATCGGCCAAAGATGAACGGTGCTGTTGAAGCTGCAAACAAAAATATCAAGAAAATCATTCAAAAGATGACAATCACCTACAAGGACTGGCATGAGATGTTACCATTTGCTCTCCATAGGTACCGTACCACGACACGCACTTCAACTAGGGCAACACCCTTTTCTTTGGTATACGGCATGGAGGCTGTTTTACCTATGGAGGTTCAGATTACTTCCCTGAGAATCATGAAGGACACTGGTTTGAGTGAAGACGATTGGATTTAGACCCGGCTTGATCAACTTAACTTGATTGACGAGAAGCGACTTACTGCTGTTTGCCATGGTCAGACGTATCAGAAACATATGATCAAGGCCTTCAACAAGAAAGTCAAGAGACAAGTATATCAAGTCGGGGACCTTGTAATCAAGTGAATCATCTTGCCGCAAAGTGATCCCAGGGGCAAATGGACTCCTACTTACGAAGGACCGTTTCCGATCAAAAACATCTTCTCTGGTGGGGCAATGATTCTGACCACCATGGACGGTGTTGATCTGCAGCACCCTGCGAACGCAGACATAGTCAAAAGATACTATGCATAAAACGACCCGACAAGTTGAAAATCCGAAAGGGCGACTTGGGTAAAAATGGGCATCCCGGTGAATCAAAAACTCGAAAGGGCGGTCCAGGCAAAAATTAGGGATAAATAAAAAATCTGTACACCCGACAAGTTGAAAACCCGAAAGGGCGACTTGGGCAAAAAAGGGTTTCCCGTTGGATCGAAAACCCGAAAGGGCGGTTGTGATACGGTGGGAGAACTGACTTGAGGTTTGCGTTTGTATTCGCAAATGTTGCGGTTAGCAAGAGTCGCCACCGACTTTTTATTTTATCCTAAGGAAAGGTTAAAAAGCACAGCAAAAACCTTTTGAGATGTTTTCTTGGGTTCGGGGAGTAGATTATAGAAAGGGAAGGTATTAGCACCCTTTCTATCCATGGTTATCCATGGGCTCTTAGTTACTTGCTTAGATCACTTGCCTTTTGTTTTCAATTGTTTTAAATGGTGCTTGAGTGTGTGGGTTTTGAAAATGTTTTGAAAAGAGGCCAATGTGGTGGCAACCTTTGCAATGATCCATGTGGGGATGTATACAAAGATGTATGTCTTTTGAAAAGGTTTTCATTTGTTTTTTTTGAAAGTTTTTGTTTTGAAAGTGTTGTAATGTGTGATTTTGAAATTAGGCAAGTATTTTGTTTTACAAGTTGATTCAAGTAACTAAGAGGTTATCTACTCCTAAGTTTCTCAAAAGATTATTGCTATACTTTAACCCTTTTAACAAGTTTGCACCACCATTGTATTTGGTGGGCAACCTTGTGTTAGGATGTGAAAGGGACAGGCGCGGGTCATCGTTTAGACCATAATTGTAACGACGTTAAATGTCTTTGGGCAATTTCTCTAAGGGACTATGATCATTCAAACTGTTTGCTTTGCCCAAAGATGTTCAACATACAATATGGCCCATTTATTTGAAGGCAACAAGTGGAATACCCTAGGGGGTGCAAGTGTGATTTGTGTGTCCATTTTCATGCTTGTTTATCTTGTATTAGGTCAAACTATTTTTTATCGTTTTTTCGCATACAAACCCTAATTCTAGCATGTTATTATTTAGAAAGCAATAAAGTGCGAAATTAAAATTACTAAGCTATTACACAACCAAATATGGGAAGGGGGGTACAAATGTTCAAATGGGGATATTGACAAGAATTTAAATCTAAATTATTACAACAATTGGATATTTGCATGGTAAATAAATTGCATAATTTAAATGTAAATAAAATAAATATGTGAAATGTAAAAAGGAAAGTTTTTATGTGTATGAGAAAATATTTATGTAAAAGGAAAAAGAAAATAAAAATGTATTTATTTTTTAGTATTTTTGAACTTAGGGTAAAAACCCTAATTTTTAAATAAAAGATATTATTATCTAATTTAATTCTACTATTTATTTATTATTTATAAAAAATAAAATAAAATGAAGTGTATTGTGAAAAAGGTATTTTTTTTTGTATCAAATGTTAATAAAAAAAAAGATCAAGTATAAAAAAAAGATCAAGTATTTTTATATCTTTTTCTTAAATACATTAATAATCAAATATATATATATATATAACCCTAAATATGTATTTTTCTAAAATACATATTTTAAATATTTTAATAAAAATAAAAAGTAAAGTATATTTTTTTGTGTAAAATATTTTCATAAAGTAAATAAAATAATAAAAATGTATCTACACTATTTTCTATTTATTTCAATAATAGTTTATATATATATATTTGTATATAACAAAAGAAATGAACAAATAAATATGCCATTAATACAAAAAGTGGTGGAAAAAATATTTTAAAAATTTTAATGGTATGAGAAAAAATAAACAAAGTCAATCCAAAAAGAAAAAGTCAAAAATGTCAAAAAATGAGCAAATGGGCTCAGGGGGGTGTAAACCAAAAAATGGGGTGTGAAAAGGAAACAAATCCAGGCCCAGCCCAGATCACTTCTTCTTCAACCTCTGTACAACTTTCTTCACACAAAACACGCGTTTTCTAACTCTGGATTCCTGGACTTTCAAGCAAAACTCATAACATGAAAAGTGTAGAGCATTAAGAGACTGTTTCAACCATATAAAGAACATGACCTATCTCTCCCAGATGAGAGAGAATTTCTCTCCCCCTCTTTTCTGACCTAGTTTTTCTACCATTTTCAGAGCTCAAATTCTCTTCACTCAGACAAAAGAAATGAAAAGTAAAGCTATGTACATGTTCAGGGCTATGAGTAGGACTTTGTTTCTTCACAAACTTAAGACTAAAGATGCCTAATAAGAGAGATACGAATTCAAACTTTTACCTGTGCAGTTGAACTTCTATGTGGAGAATGGGAGACTTTCAGTGCAATGTAATGATTGGAAAAGCTTCCTTGAAGTCCAGGGATGCTTTTTCAATGCTCACTTTGTCTTGAAACTTCTTGTATCAAGCTATAGAACTTCACCTGCAAGTCAAAGATGTGAAAATGGTGGAAGTGGTTAGAGCAACTACAGATCGTGCCTTAGCTTCTGGATAGCTTGCATATGTTGTAAGGAAGGTAGAGGAACAGGTTTGGACAGAAATGCTTGAAGGGATTGAGAGATTGCACTCAAACTGCAGGGGCACCCCTGTTTGTGCAGTTTGAGGATGATTCTGAGATGGGGGGTGTTTGAAAGGGAAATGGATCGTGCAAAAGCTTCAATGTGGTCTATGGAATGTGTTTGATATCTTTTGTGCTGTGTTCTTTTGCTGATATGAGAGATAGCATATGTTATGGACCTTTCTTCACACTTAAGCTACCAAAAGCAAATTGGTGTTCTAGGTCAGTATAGGACCCCCTAATGTGCTGCATCAACTCCTCTTGATCAGTGTGTTATGCCCATAATCTTGTGCTAAGCAGATCTTCTATGTACTTGTTTGATTTACCAATTGACATAAAGCTAAACTTTTCAAAAATGGAAATTCCACTTTATCTAGTTTAGGATTAAACCATTATGCAATGTTAGAACACAAAGAACATGACCTTAACACATTGAATATGCATTAAATTATTGAGTATGAAATGGTTCAAGGACCTGTAATCAAGCATAAAGCAAACTGATTTCAAATTGGCAAGGTTATGAACATGTCTTGATGAAGAACAAAAGTGAATTTTTGCCAACTTGTGAAATTCGAATCTCCCAAGTTATGAGGTTGTTTGATGAGTTCTTGGACATTTTGGAAAGCTTGGAATGTGTACTACAATCCATCTTTGAAATGCAAATCAAAATTCCAATTGGAAGGGCATGAAAAGTGGCCTTGAAGTAGGGTAGAAAACCTTGTCAAAATAGGTCAAATTTCACTAAGTTAAAAGATGGTTTAGTGCCCTTATTTAAAAAATCATAACTTGAGATACAAGCTTCAAATGAGAAAACTTTGTGAATCAAAGTTGTAGATTTTGCAACAAGCTACAACTTTCATGTTTTGACTTTTGTTTGAATCCCAATGGATCATGGTGAAAAGATGGGGCAAAGTTGGGAAAAAATTAGGGTTTTTCATAACTTAGAAAAATTCTAAGTTATGAAAAATTCCATTTTCAAACCCTAATTTGCATTTTGTGATTTCTTGGTGAACAAGTTTCATAATTTGGCATGTTTTGATGAAAAATGAATCTTGACTCTTGATTTTGACCAAAAGGTCAAAGTTTGACTTTTCAGTATACAGTCAAAATTGATCAATTGACTGGGAAATTCAACTATCAATCTTATATACTTGGGATCTTTTGAGCTTGATGAACATGTCAAGATAATTCCATGGGGTCCTTGAGTCCATAGGTGAACTTGGTTTGCCATTGGCTAGGTCAAACAGTCAAAAATTGCCTTAGTGCAGTCAAAACCCTAAAAAATGACCATTTTGCCCTTTTGGTGATCTGATCAAATTTCTTGTGGAATTGTGATCCAAACTTGATCAAATGGTTCATATGAATTCAAAATGTTGATGTGGATCAAATTTCATGAGGTTTGACTGTCAATTGGCCACAGTTGACTTTTCCCCAATACAGCTGATTTCTAGGTCAACTGTCCAATTGACTGGGAAAAACTTGGAATCAAGACTTGAAACTTGGTATGGGTAAACTTGGGAGTCCAATATGAAGCATGAAAGTCATCTTAGGTATTTTAGGTCAAAACATCTTTAGGCAAACACAAACCCTAATTTGAGTCCACAGTGCAAGGAGAAGTCTTGAGCAGAGGAAACCCTAATTGTATCTTGATCTTTAAATGTCTTGTGATGAAAAAAATGTTGAGGAAATGGGAGGGCAAATTTTGGGGTACAACAGTTGCCCCTGTTCAATCTTCTTGGACCTGAAGAGTTAGATTGGCAAGTTTGCCTTTCGTGACTCGAGGGTAAAAGGAGATTGGACACTAGAGTGCCCGGAAATTTGCACTCGCATGCTGGAGTCTCAACAATGTGGTGTCGGGAATGGGCTTATATATGCCATTTGGAGAGATGGTCGCATAAGAGATTCCTTAGCGAGAACTTGTGTGTTTAAGAAAGACAGATGTTTTCCTGGCTTGTTACAGGTGTTTGATCTTCAGTCTCCTTATGCAGATATGCCCTGGCTGGATACAGGTATCGAATCTACGATCGGTTGCTCACAGATGTGCCCTGGCTGGATACAGGAGTCGAATCTGGAAATAGTCGTCAATAGCTATGCCCTGGCTGGATACAGGAGTCGAATCTTTGAACTCTGCAGACGTGCCCTGGCTAGATACAGGAATCGAGTCTGGAAATGTGGTCAACAGATATGCCCTGGCTGGATACAGGAATCGAATCTGGAAATGTTGTAGTTGATAGATGTGCCCTGGCTGGATACAGGAGTCGAATCTTTGAACTCTGCAGACGTGCCCTGGCTGGATACAGGAATCGAGTCTGGAAACTGATCACTCTCAGATGTGCCCTGGCTAGATACAGGTATCGAATCTGGAATTGTGACAGTTGAAGGTAATCGTTTTTTTTTATTGTCTTTTTCCTGAAAAGGCAAAGACGTAAGCTGTATGCAATGTCATGATGTATGATATGCATGATGTCATGATGTTCAACATTTGATGTTGCATGTGTTTCATCATGTATGTAAGCAAGATGTATGAAAATGTGAAATGTTTATGAGTGTAATTTCATCTTAGGAAAATAAATCCTTGACGAATGGCCGGGAAGCTGCTTTGCGGAAGAGATACTTGGCCGAAGCTCTGATGAGAGGCCTGCTGAGGACCTTAACAATGGATTCCGCTGAGGATAATGATGACAAACTCCGCTGGGGAACCCCAAAGATAAACTCTGCTTGGGAAAACCAAAGATAGACTTCGCTGGGGATTGAAGGAACTTTCGCCGAGAACGGTCTTCCGTGGCTTAGCTGAGGATAACCCAGTTATAAGTCCTTGTGAGGAAATAACTCTAAATAAAACTTGGGCGTGACGTTCGTGCTTCGCCGGGGATAAGCTCGCAGAATCTACTGGGGATGAGCTTTTAAGATTTGCCGGGGAACGTTGTGCCTTTTTTCAGGATCGACGGGGAATCGACTCCCGCTTGGGGAAAGTGCTGCTGAACCTGTTTTATTCTGCGGGGAGCTAAGATGATTCGACCAATATTTTCAGTTGAACCTACCTTGGTGCCTTGGTGGACAGAGCAACTAGACCGCTTTAGACAACTACACATTGCCCCTGTCTTTGATGTCACTTGCAATTAATCTCTTTTTTCATATGCAAACATTTAGGGATCAGCAATTTAATGTCAAATGCATATATCAAAAATGAACATTGGACGTTCTTCGCAAGACAAAACAGAAAAAGAAAAACAATGGCAATTTGTATGGACAAGTGAATTTGTATTGATTTAAACTTTGCCTGTGAATAGGCGTTTTTTGTACAAGAGGCTAACATCCTAGTAAGAGGACATCGCCAAATAACATAGAGTTTACAATTTGAAAAACAAAACAGCTATGTGAACCATCCCACTGGGTTCCAACTCTGCTATTGCCTTTATGTCTTCGAACGTCTCATCGCTTTGCTGCCTGGTCGAAGATGAAGCTGATTGGTCGATGCCGTAATCTGAGCCAGATAGTTGATGCCGAATTCCGGGTGCGAAGTGATCCAATGAGACATAGTGTTACGCTCTTATCCCTAACTTTTGCCTGGACCGCCCTTTCGGGTTTTCAGTCCAACGGGATACCCTTTTTTGCCCAAGCCGCCCTTTCAGGTTTTCGACTTGCCGGGTGTACAGATTTTTATTTATTTCATCCCTTATTTTTGCCCGAACCCTTTTGGTTCGCCGGGAAGCCCTAATTTTTGCCTAGGTATGTCAACCTAGCGGGTCTTTTATTTATGCGTAGTATTTTTTCACTATGTCTGCATTGGCGGGGTGAGGAAGGTCGTCACCGTCCATGGTGGTTAGGATCATGGCTCCTCCAGAGAACACACGCTTAACCACAAATGGCCCTTCGTACGTAGGGGTCCATTTGCCCCGGGGATCACTTTGAGGAAGGATGATGCGTTTGATTACCAGGTCCCCAACTTGATACTCTTGCGGTCTGACTTTCTTGTTAAATGCCCTGATCATCCGTTTCTGATACGTTTGACCGTGACAGATAGCAGTGAGCCTCTTTTCGTCAATCAGATTTAGTTGATCAAGTCGAGTCTGGATCCAATCATCTTCATTCAAGTCTGCATCCTTCATTATCCGGAGAGAGGGTATCTGGATTTCGATCGGCAAGACTGCCTCCATGCCATAGACTAGGGAGAAGGGGGTTGCCCCGGTTGACGTCCTTGCTGAGGTGCGGTACCCATGAAGAGCGAACGGTAACATCTCGTGCCAATCTTTATAGGTCACTGTCATCTTCTGCACAATTTTCTTGATATTTTTATTGGCTGCCTCTACAGCCCCATTCATCTTCGGCCGATAGGGGGAAGAATTGTGGTGCTGTATCTTGAATTGTTCACAGAGTTCAGTGATCATTTTGTTATTGAGATTGGTACCATTGTCCGTAATGATTCTTTCTGGGACTCCGTACCGACAAATCAGATTATGCCGGATGAATCGTGCCACGACGCTCTTGGTTACTGTGGCATAGGAAGCTGCCTCGACCCATTTCGTGAAGTAATCAATTGCCACCAAGATGAAGCGGTGTCCATTGGATGCCGTCGGTCGGATTTCACCGATCATATCGATGCCCCACATTGCGAAAGGCCAAGGTGCCGTTAGGACATTCAAAGGAACCGGAGGGATATGCACCTTGTCAGCATAGATCTGGCACTTATGACAAGTCCGGGAGTGTTGGTAACAATCGGCTTCCATCGTGGACCAGAAATATCCTGCCCGAAGGATTTTCTTAGCCATGGTGTGTCCACTGGAATGGGTTCCAAATGTTCCTTCATGCAGTTCCATCATAATTTTCTCTGCTTCAGCCTTATCCACACAACGTAACAGGGTTGAATCATGATTCCGTTTGTAGAGAACGCCGTTGCTGAGGAAGAATTTTGCAGCAAATCTCCTCATGAACTTCTTGTCGTTGACAGATGCACCTTCAGGGTATTCCTGAGCTTCCAAGTACCTCTTCACCTCGTGATACCAGGGTTTTTCAGTCACCTTCTCGGCCTCGAGCTCGCAGCAGTAAGCCGGTTCATCCAACTTCCAGATTGTGATTTGAGGAGCCTCATTATCCCATTTAACTTTGAACATCGAAGACATCGTGGCTAGTGCGTCCGCTAGCTGATTCTCCTCTCTAGGGAAGTGCTCAAAAGTTATCTCTTCAAAGTGAGGGAGCAAGGTCGACACATACTCCTTGTAAGGAATGAGATTCGGGTGTTTCGTATCCCACTCGCCTTTGATCTGATTGATCACGAGAGCGGAATCTCCGAAGACACTTAGAAACTTGATCCTCAAATCGATCGCAGCTTGCAAACCCATGATACATGCCTCATATTCTGCCATGTTGTTGGTGCAGCTGAAACATAATCGGGCGGTGAGTGGAGTATGAGTCCCCTTGGGAGATATGATTACAGCACCGACGCCGTTACCCAAAGCATTGGAGGCTCCGTCAAAATGCATAGACCATCGGGATCCTTCCTCAGGTCCTTCATCCGGTCCAGGTACTTCACAGTCAGTTACCACCATGATGTCTTCGTCCGGAAAATCAAAGTTCAATGATTGATAATCGTCCACAGGTTGGTGTGCCAAATGATCAGCCAGTACACTTCCCTTAATTGCTTTCTGAGTTGTATACTGGATATCATATTCTGTTAAGATCATTTGCCATCTCGCTATTCTCCCAGACAGAGCGGGCTTTTCAAATATGTACTTGATGGGATCCATCTTTGAAATCAATAAAGTAGTGTGAGTCAGCATATACTGTCTCAGCCGGCGAGCAGCCCATACAAGAGCGCAGCAAGTTTTCTCAAGCAGTGAGTAACGAGACTCACAGTCGGTAAACTTTTTGCTCAAGTAATAAATAGCGTGCTCTTTTCGGCCAGACTCGTCATGCTGCCCCAGCACACACCCCATTGAATTATCAAGCACTGTCAAGTATAGTATCAGAGGTCTTCCTTCCACTGGTGGCATAAGGATGGGTGGCTCTTGGAGGTATTCCTTTATTCTTTCAAAGGCGGCCTGACATTCATCATTCCAGCGTACCACTTGATCTTTCTTCAGTAATTTGAAGATTGGCTCACAAGTAGCAGTCAGATGTGATATGAATCGGGCAATGTAATTCAATCGTCCTAGGAAACCTCTGACTTCTTTCTCTGTTTTTGGGGTCGGCATCTCTTGAATAGCTTTAACCTTGGCAGGGTCCACCTGGATACCTTTATCACTTACAATGAAACCTAGCAATTTTCCGGACCTCACCCCGAAGGTGCATTTGTTGGGATTCAATCTCAGCTTGTACAACTTGAGTCGGTCAAACAACTTCCTCAGATGATCAAGGTGCTCCTCCTCAGTTTGAGACCTTGCAATCATGTCATCAACGTATACTTCAATCTCATGATGGATCATATCATGAAATAAAGCAACCATGGCACGCTGATAGGTTGCCCCAGCATTTTTCAATCCGAATGGCATGACCTTATAACAGAAGGTGCCCCACTGGGTCACAAAGGTAGTCTTCTCCATATCTTCTGGAGCCATCTTGATCTGATTATACCCTGAGAAACCATCCATGAAGGAGAACACCTTGTGTTGAGCTGTATTGTCAACAAGGACATCAATGTGAGGTAGGGGGAAGTCATCCTTGGGGCTGGCCCTGTTCAGATCCCTGTAGTCGACACACATTCTGACCTTACCGTCCTTCTTCGGCACTGGCACAACATTGGCAATCCACTGAGGGTAAGAAGTTACTGCAAGGAAACCTGCATCAAACTGTTTCATCACCTCAGCTTTAATCTTCTCAGACATCTCTGGACGCATTCGTCGAACTTTTTGCTTTACTGGAGGGCAATCTTCCTTGGTTGGCAAATGGTGAACTACAATGTCGGCATCCAAACCAGGCATATCTTCATAAGACCAGGCAAAGATCTCCATGTAGTCTTGTAGCATCTGGATCAATCGTTGCTTCACGCTGAGCTCTAGATTGGCACCAATTTTGACCTCTTTCCTATCTGTCTCAGTACCCAGGTTAATTGTCTCCACAGGCTCTTCATGTGGTTGAATAGCCCTCTCTTCCTGTAGTAGCAGTCTTGCGAGTTCACCAGGCACTTCGCAATCATCTTCACCTTCGTCTTCGGCCAAGTTGATCGGATTTTCGAAGTCATAACTGGCGGTAGCAGAGCTGTTGCCAGTGAGATCCAGAGTGGATTGAAACCTGTATAAGTGAGTGTGTGTAAATATAGCTGTTTTGCAATATGTATAACACAGAAAGAAAAGGAGCACAAGATTTGAAATGCAACAAACGTCCAATGTTTTGATTGATGATATATGAAAATGTCATACAAAAAGCCCTCACAAATGGAGCTACGATGCCCCGGGCAGGACACCGAGCCAACAGAGTTTTAACATATTGTTTGTTACAAATTTGGAAATCAAAAGAAATCAATTACTGCGTGACAAATGTGATAGGGGTAAAATCCTTTGCTGTCCAGTTGCTTGGTCCGTCGCTGGCAGTCGGGTAGATCCAATTATCAAACTCAGCTTCCTCCACATCCTCCTCGATAGCATTCACCCTTGAGCTGGAAATAAACACCGGAGCCTTTCCAATCTTCTCTTTGCGCACCGCCTTCTGAGCCTCTGCAGTAAAGCCTAGCCCAAACTTGTCGTTCTTCTGAGTGAAGTCAGGAAGCTGACCCCAGTGTGCACCATTGCCTTTCTGAACCACAGCCCGGGCATCCCTTAGGGAAACCATCTTCAAGGAATCATTCTCTTCGGCCATTGTCTCCGCAGCTGCTGAAATTGGATGTACCTCCTCGAAATGTTGGAAGGGAGTTTCAATAAATTCTCCGTCCATCTCGATGTACCTGAAGGAATTCAAATGGCTCACCATATACTCCTCTTCTCCTTGCACAGTGACAATTTTCCCCCTGACGGGATACTTCAGTTTTTGGTGTAAGGTGGAGGTCACTGCCCCAGCTTTGTGGATCCAAGGTCGACCCAACAGACAGGAGTACGATGGACGTATATCCATCACGTAAAAGGTAGAGTCAAACACTTGAGAGCCCACACGAATAGGGATGTTAACCTCTCCATGAACCATCCTTTTGGAACCGTCAAAAGCCCTGACGATGATATTGCTGGGTTTCAACTCCAGGCCTTCATAATCCAGACGATCCAAAGCCTTTTTCGGAAGAACATTCAAAGAAGAACCAGTGTCCACCAATACATGTGCCAGAGTAGTGCCCCTGCATTCAATAGAGACATGCAGGGCATCATTGTGGTCTCTCCCTTTTGCGGTCAGGTCAGCATCTGAAAAGCCCAAGCCGTTGTCCGCCGTCAGATTTGCTATGCAGTCAGTGAACTGAACTGCAGACGTCTCCTGCGGCACATGGGCCGTCTTGAGAAATGAGATTAATGCCTTAGCGTGAGCCTCGGAACATAGCAATAGGGAGAGCAGGGAGATCTTGGAGGGTGTATGCCCTAACTGTTCAACAACATTAAAATCACTTTTCTTTATTATCTTCAGAATCTCCTCCATTTCTTGTCGGGAGGCCTCAGCATTCACGGGTATTGGTGCCTCCATCCGGGCAGGCTCTTCTTCAATCCCTTTGCCCCGAGCATTTGATGACTCGGCAGCAGGGGACACAATTTGATCAGCAACAGGACTTGATAAACTTGCAGGTTTTATGAGGAGGGGTTTTCGAATAGCGGGAGGCGCAATGTCAGGCGAGAAGAGCCTGCCACTGCGGGTGACTTTAGCCGGACCGGTGATATCGCAAATACTGGCACTAGCATCAAATTCTTGCTTGATTCCATTTACATATATGTCTGCCCCATAATGCCAGGGGACAGCTTTATCAGACACGTAGGAGAGGGGTCCTGGAACAGTAATGATCACAGGCGCAACTGTCAAGATTTGAATAGGCTTCTTTGGGGGAGCCTTGATTGGATTTTTGAAGATGGTAATCACGGAAACTTCTTTCATTGGAACCAATTGAACAGCAGTCTTTTTGAATAAAATCTCCTTGCTATCCATTAGGCCTTGGATGCCTAACCTTAGCAAGGGACAATCGGATAGGGAAATAGCACAGAATGGGCAACCTTCGCCGCAACCCGGAAATAAACCGGCCCGCAGTAGGTTCTTCTTAACAGTCTTCAAAGGGGTAACAACTTCATCTATCGAAACAGCATACACTTCTTCCTCAATGGCATTCACCCTATGCTGGGGCATAGGAGCCGTTACAACATTCGGTCTTTCCGGCGCTTCAAACTGAATTTCTTTTGCGTCAATTAGATCTTGCACTTTGTTTCTCAAGGCCCAACAATCATCAGTAGTGTGCCCGGGACTATCAGAATGATAAGCACACCGGGCATTCGGGTTGTATTTAGGGGACGCAGTGTTGACGACCTTAGGAGCTTCTCTGAGGGTCACCAGGTTGGTGGATAACAGTTGGGGTAAAATTTGAGATAATGTCATACTCAATCGGGTATACTGCCTCTTGGGCCTTTCACTTCTTTGCTGATTGTACTGCTGAGGAGCAGCAACAGGTTTAGAGATGACCAAAGCATTAACGGCTTGGCGACTTTCGGGCTTGACTTGTCTTCTAGGGCCATAGACGGCGCTTGCTTCTTTCTTAAATGGCCTCTTCTCAGCACTTGTAGAGGCAGCCTTCTGTATCTTGCCTGACCTGATGCCAGCTTCAATTCTCTCTCCCGTTAATATCAAATCTGTGAACCCAGCGGAGGAGTTACCAACCAAATGATTAAAAAACGGACCAGACAACGTTCCCAGAAACATATCAACCAGCTCTCGATCAGTTAATGGAGGCTGCACCCTGCCAGCCAAATCTCTCCATTTTTGAGCGTACTCTTTGAATCCTTCACCCGTTCCTAGAGACATACCCTGAAGTTGGGTACGCGTAGGAGCGAGATCAGAATTATATTGGTATTGTCTGTAGAAAGCAGTCGCCAAGTCCTCCCAGTGTCGGATGCTAGCTCCGTCTAATTGGTAGAACCATTCAAGCTGAGACCCCGAGAGGCTGTCTTGGAAGAAGTGAATCCAGAGGTTTTTATCCGCCGTGTAAGGTTGGATTTTCCTTACATACGACCTCAGATGCAGCTTTGGGCAGGAGACCCCATCATACTTGGCGAAGGCAGGCGCCTTAAACTTGTGTGGAATTACTACTCCGGAAGATAATCCCAAATCCCCGAAATCCAGTCCCGGCACGTTCTGAATTTCCATAGCGCTCAAGCGGTCCTCCAATTGTTTGTATCTGTCAGCAGCAGGTGGGTATTGTTCCTCGTTATAGTCCGTCTCGTTGTCGGAGACTGCGGGACTAGGAGCTCCTCCCCCTTGGGGACTGTTTTTCTCAACAGAAGAAGTGGTTGGATCAGCTTCATTGTGGAGTGTGTTCCCAAATCTGCGTCCGGTGTTGAACATTGCCGTCCTCTTTTTCTTCTTCTTCTTCAGGAGTAGAGTCTTCAACTCTTGCTGACCCTGGGCTAGGCTTAGGACCATCTCTTGAAACTGTGCACTTTGGGCCTGAAGGGCCTTGATCGCTTGTTCACTGGATGACTCCGAATTCATGATGACTGTGCACATAAACAGCGAAGAAAATTAAGCAACCTGTGAAATAGGGTACCTGCTATGCATATGGTGTAATGGAATGCGTATGTTTTATGTTTTCAAAGACAAATAAGATTCAACTTTGTAGACAAAAAGGGAAACACACTTCATTAGATTAAAATTTTTCAATTGTTCAACAATTTGCCCTTAGGCATTACAGGAATGAAAAATACGGAAAAGGAAATAAAACTACAAAAGGGAATAATCAAAGCTCATCAATGCTCCCATGGCCTCCTCCTCTCAGTGCTGATGTAGTTGTTCAGGACACGTTCTTCCTCCAATTGCTTAGTCAGCCTTTGGACCTTCCTTTCCTGCTCGTTGAACTTCTCCCGATAGAAATCCCGTTCTTCCTTTAGCTGTGCCCAAGATCTCTTCATGGTGTCAAAATCAGTAGGTATCTGAGGAGGGAGGACAGTTGGAGGAACCCCATCTTCATTGGGAGTTTCAAGGATGATTGGTCTGACAGCTTCGTATGGAATACCTAACTTCTGAGCACGGATGCGGACCCATTTGCAATAGGGCTCCAATGGTAAAGAAGTCTTTGGTCCTAACTCATGTGGGTCAGCTTTGTGGATTCTGTCCCAAGCTCTAATGAATCCCTGGCGTAGTTTGTCACTGCCTGCCTGAAACTCAAAATGGAAGTGAGGAACCAGCATTTCATGGGGCCCATCTCCTCTGGCTCTTCCAAACTGACGGAGAGCTAAACATGGATTGTAAGAGATTCCTCCTTGGATACCAATCAACGGGACATTAGGGTATTCTCCGCAACGGTCGATAACAGCTATCTCATCCAAGCCTCTGAGAGTCCAAGTGATATCCTTATCTGTGAGAGACATTAACCTCCGAGCCCAACCTTTTCCTTCTTCATTCTTCAGCACGGACTTAGGAAGGTGCGAAATAAACCACCTTACCAGCAAAGGAGCACAACACCACGGAGTTCCCCGTTTTCGAGCAGTACGAGCATAGAGTTGTTGTAGAATGTCACCCAAGAGAGTGGGTACCGGATTCCGAGACATGAAGATTCTTATGACATGGATACTGATGAAGGTGTCAGGGTTGGGAAACAATACCAGACCATAGATCAAAAGAGCCAGAATATCCTCATATGCTTTGAAGTCCAAGTCATTCCAGAAATCATTAGCCTTGCCAACCAGAAATTTGACCAAAAAGCCCTTGATCCCATTTCTAGTTTCCCGGTGGGACAATACCTCTTCTTTGGTCAAGGGGAGAATTGCAGCAATCTCTTCAGGCCTAGGAGTCTTTTCCAAACCAGTGAAAGGAGTTTGTTCCAAGACAGGAATCCCAAGCAAGTAAGAGAACTCTTCCAGGGTAGGAACCAGCTGGAAGTCTTGAAAGGTGAAACAATGATGCAGAGGGTCATAAAACTGGGTCAGAACACTTATCAGTTGTTGGTCCCATTTTGCAGTGATCAAGCCAAGGAGGGAACCATGTTTGTTGATGAAGGAGGTAGTGTTTGGAATTCTTTCAACCAGATCTTTGAGTAAAACTGGTGGTTGAACAAAGTTGAGCCGGACAGTATTTCTACGCACGGGCATCATGATGTCCTACAAAACAGAGCAAAGATGAAACCTTTTTGTCTTTGAAATGGGTTAGCTTTGCATGCAATGGTATGATGGCATGATGCTATGATGAAGCACATCACAAGTATTCACATAGGCAGATAAAGCACACAAGTCACACAAGACACCCTTAGGTTTCAGGCCAGCATGAGTTTCAGGTATTACCCTCTTTTGGTTTTGTTGGTTAAAACCTGTCCTATCAAAAGTAACCGGGTTCTAGAGGATCTCAAATCATTGGCTACCCTCAATCGGTCATAACTCCAGCATCGCAATCTTTTCTCGCGGCCAGAACCATCTCGAGAGTTTAGCCTCAATGAGTGTAGCATACTGCTACTGTCCTAATAGCCAAGTTGGTCAATTTAGGGTTCTAAGGTTGGTTGGTGTTTAATGACCCCTTAGAAGACCTATATTCTCCCCGTTACAACACAAGGGATATAGGTACAGACTAAGATGCCACACCAACGTAGCCACTGCTTCACCCATGTCGGTCTACGCCGGACAGGTCCCTCACAGATTATGCTACCTAAAAAGGGTATTTCCCAGATCCGGGTTAGGATCTATGAAACTCCAATGCAAAGCCCACAAACATAAAAGCAAACAAAGCAAACAATTGAAAACACAGGTGATCTAAAACCCTAAGGTTACTCCACTTTTAAGTATTCCCCAGCAGAGTCGCCAGTTCTGTGATACGGTGGGAGAACTGACTTGAGGTTTGCGTTTGTATTCGCAAATGTTGCGGTTAGCAAGAGTCGCCACCGACTTTTTATTTTATCCTAAGGAAAGGTTAAAAAGCACAGCAAAAACCTTTTGAGATGTTTTCTTGGGTTCGGGGAGTAGATTATAGAAAGGGAAGGTATTAGCACCCTTTCTATCCATGGTTATCCATGGGCTCTTAGTTACTTGCTTAGATCACTTGCCTTTTGTTTTCAATTGTTTTAAATGGTGCTTGAGTGTGTGGGTTTTGAAAATGTTTTGAAAAGAGGCCAATGTGGTGGCAACCTTTGCAATGATCCATGTGGGGATGTATACAAAGATGTATGTCTTTTGAAAAGGTTTTCATTTGTTTTTTTTGAAAGTTTTTGTTTTGAAAGTGTTGTAATGTGTGATTTTGAAATTAGGCAAGTATTTTGTTTTACAAGTTGATTCAAGTAACTAAGAGGTTATCTACTCCTAAGTTTCTCAAAAGATTATTGCTATACTTTAACCCTTTTAACAAGTTTGCACCACCATTGTATTTGGTGGGCAACCTTGTGTTAGGATGTGAAAGGGACAGGCGCGGGTCATCATTTAGACCATAATTGTAACGACGTTAAATGTCTTTGGGCAATTTCTCTAAGGGACTTGATCATTTGTTTTGTTTGTTTTGAAAAGTTTTATCGAGGGACTATGATCATTCAAACTGTTTGCTTTGCCCAAAGATGTTCAACATACAATATGGCCCATTTATTTGAAGGCAACAAGTGGAATACCCTAGGGGGTGCAAGTGTGATTTGTGTGTCCATTTTCATGCTTGTTTATCTTGTATTAGGTCAAACTATTTTTTATCGTTTTTTCGCATACAAACCCTAATTCTAGCATGTTATTATTTAGAAAGCAATAAAGTGCGAAATTAAAATTACTAAGCTATTACACAACCAAATATGGGAAGGGGGGTACAAATGTTCAAATGGGGATATTGACAAGAATTTAAATCTAAATTATTACAACAATTGGATATTTGCATGGTAAATAAATTGCATAATTTAAATGTAAATAAAATAAATATGTGAAATGTAAAAAGGAAAGTTTTTATGTGTATGAGAAAATATTTATGTAAAAGGAAAAAGAAAATAAAAATGTATTTATTTTTTAGTATTTTTGAACTTAGGGTAAAAACCCTAATTTTTAAATAAAAGATATTATTATCTAATTTAATTCTACTATTTATTTATTATTTATAAAAAATAAAATAAAATGAAGTGTATTGTGAAAAAGGTATTTTTTTTTTGTATCAAATGTTAATAAAAAAAAAGATCAAGTATAAAAAAAAGATCAAGTATTTTTATATCTTTTTCTTAAATACATTAATAATCAAATATATATATATATATATAACCCTAAATATGTATTTTTCTAAAATACATATTTTAAATATTTTAATAAAAATAAAAAGTAAAGTATATTTTTTTGTGTAAAATATTTTCATAAAGTAAATAAAATAATAAAAATGTATCTACACTATTTTCTATTTATTTCAATAATAGTTTATATATATATATTTGTATATAACAAAAGAAATGAACAAATAAATATGCCATTAATACAAAAAGTGGTGGAAAAAATATTTTAAAAATTTTAATGGTATGAGAAAAAATAAACAAAGTCAATCCAAAAAGAAAAAGTCAAAAATGTCAAAAAATGAGCAAATGGGCTCAGGGGGGTGTAAACCAAAAAATGGGGTGTGAAAAGGAAACAAATCCAGGCCCAGCCCAGATCACTTCTTCTTCAACCTCTGTACAGCTTTCTTCACACAAAACACGCGTTTTCTAACTCTGGATTCCTGGACTTTCAAGCAAAACTCATAACATGAAAAGTGTAGAGCATTAAGAGACGGTTTCAACCATATAAAGAACATGACCTATCTCTCCCAGATGAGAGAGAATTTCTCTCCCCCTCTTTTCTGACCTAGTTTTTCTACCATTTTCAGAGCTCAAATTCTCTTCACTCAGACAAAAGAAATGAAAAGTAAAGCTATGTACATGTTCAGGGCTATGAGTAGGACTTTGTTTCTTCACAAACTTAAGACTAAAGATGCCTAATAAGAGAGATACGAATTCAAACTTTTACCTGTGCAGTTGAACTTCTATGTGGAGAATGGGAGACTTTCAGTGCAATGTAATGATTGGAAAAGCTTCCTTGAAGTCCAGGGATGCTTTTTCAATGCTCACTTTGTCTTGAAACTTCTTGTATCAAGCTATAGAACTTCACCTGCAAGTCAAAGATGTGAAAATGGTGGAAGTGGTTAGAGCAACTACAGATCGTGCCTTAGCTTCTGGATAGCTTGCATATGTTGTAAGGAAGGTAGAGGAACAGGTTTGGACAGAAATGCTTGAAGGGATTGAGAGATTGCACTCAAACTGCAGGGGCACCCCTGTTTGTGCAGTTTGAGGATGATTCTGAGATGGGGGGTGTTTGAAAGGGAAATGGCTCGTGCAAAAGCTTCAATGTGGTCTATGGAATGTGTTTGATATCTTTTGTGCTGTGTTCTTTTGCTGATATGAGAGATAGCATATGTTATGGACCTTTCTTCACACTTAAGCTACCAAAAGAAAATTGGTGTTCTAGGTCAGTATAGGACCCCCTAATGTGCTGCATCAACTCCTCTTGATCAGTGTGTTATGCCCATAATCTTGTGCTAAGCAGATCTTCTATGTACTTGTTTGATTTACCAATTGACATAAAGCTAAACTTTTCAAAAATGGAAATTCCACTTTATCTAGTTTAGGATTAAACCATTATGCAATGTTAGAACACAAAGAACATGACCTTAACACATTGAATATGCATTAAATTATTGAGTATGAAATGGTTCAAGGACCTGTAATCAAGCATAAAGCAAACTGATTTCAAATTGGCAAGGTTATGAACATGTCTTGATGAAGAACAAAAGTGAATTTTTGCCAACTTGTGAAATTCGAATCTCCCAAGTTATGAGGTTGTTTGATGAGTTCTTGGACATTTTGGAAAGCTTGGAATGTGTACTACAATCCATCTTTGAAATGCAAATCAAAATTCCAATTGGAAGGGCATGAAAAGTGGCCTTGAAGTAGGGTAGAAAACCTTGTCAAAATAGGTCAAATTTCACTAAGTTAAAAGATGGTTTAGTGCCCTTATTTAAAAAATCATAACTTGAGATACAAGCTTCAAATGAGAAAACTTTGTGAATCAAAGTTGTAGATTTTGCAACAAGCTACAACTTTCATGTTTTGACTTTTGTTTGAATCCCAATGGATCATGGTGAAAAGATGGGGCAAAGTTGGGAAAAAATTAGGGTTTTTCA
Organism: Vicia faba; assembly: GCA_948472305.1. NCBI lineage: Eukaryota > Viridiplantae > Streptophyta > Magnoliopsida > Fabales > Fabaceae > Vicia > Vicia faba. Next base: position 358,383,838 of record OX451735.1, read on the forward strand.
TAACTTAGAAAAATTCTAAGTTATGAAAAATTCCATTTTCAAACCCTAATTTGCATTTTGTGATTTCTTGGTGAACAAGTTTCATAATTTGGCATGTTTTGATGAAAAATGAATCTTGACTCTTGATTTTGACCAAAAGGTCAAAGTTTGACTTTTCAGTATACAGTCAAAATTGATCAATTGACTGGGAAATTCAACTATCAATCTTATATACTTGGGATCTTTTGAGCTTGATGAACATGTCAAGATAATTCCATGGGGTCCTTGAGTCCATAGGTGAACTTGGTTTGCCATTGGCTAGGTCAAACAGTCAAAAATTGCCTTAGTGCAGTCAAAACCCTAAAAAATGACCATTTTGCCCTTTTGGTGATCTGATCAAATTTCTTGTGGAATTGTGATCCAAACTTGATCAAATGGTTCATATGAATTCAAAATGTTGATGTGGATCAAATTTCATGAGGTTTGACTGTCAATTGGCCACAGTTGACTTTTCCCCAATACAGCTGATTTCTAGGTCAACTGTCCAATTGACTGGGAAAAACTTGGAATCAAGACTTGAAACTTGGTATGGGTAAACTTGGGAGTCCAATATGAAGCATGAAAGTCATCTTAGGTATTTTAGGTCAAAACATCTTTAGGCAAACACAAACCCTAATTTGAGTCCACAGTGCAAGGAGAAGTCTTGAGCAGAGGAAACCCTAATTGTATCTTGATCTTTAAATGTCTTGTGATGAAAAAAATGTTGAGGAAATGGGAGGGCAAATTTTGGGGTACAACAGCGGTCCAGGAAAAAGTTAGGGAATTAAAGCGTATGACTATGTCTCGTCGGATCACTTTAAGGACAATCTCTTCACAGACAAACTCCAGGTTTCTGATCAATCCAATCATCTGTGGACGAAGCAACGAATGGACAAGATACTCAGAGTTGTAAAGGTTATAGCAGAATGGGAACCCCATGGAACTGTTACACATAGCCATCTTTCTTTGTATAAAATTTTTCTCAATTTTACGACAACATTCTCTTACTAGGGTGTCTGTCTCCTTTGTACAAAAATACTTACACAAAGTTAATATACTTCAAAGTGCAGAAATTTGTTTGCCTTTTTTTCTTTCTTTTTTACACTTGTGTTTTATTTGAAAATGTCCAATGATTTATTGAATAAGAATATGAATTTGAATATAATCATTGCTTACAGATAAAACGAAATGAGAAAGAATAATTACTGATAGGTTGAAAGTATAGGAAAACGTCTTTAGGCTCACTACGAGAAAATTAGGGTTTTACGACACAAAAATTGCGACAATTACTGAATAACCGTCGTAATTAACATATAGAGACAGTGGTTACGACGGTTGAAATCAACCGTCCTTACCTTTTTAAAAAATTAATAAACATTGCAACGGTTATCAACAAACCGCCCTAAAAATAAGTTCACAACGGTCACAATCACTGTCTTGAAGTAAAATTCACGACGGTGAACCTACCCGTCGCCCCCTTAAATCCATCTTATATTCATTTGTTATTATTATTTTTTATTTCTTGTAAAATTCCAAAGAAACACGCTACTCATTCATTTCCTTCTTTCCTTTTGAGTAAACTTAATGTTTAAGCTCTCAGTTGTCTTTCTCTTTCAGTTGAAAAAGGAAAATGAAGATGCTAGTATACCCACACTATTAAATCTCACAACAAACCCTTTGTCAGTTTTCTTCTTTGTTCCATTTTCTCAGATCGCAATTCCAATATTCCCAAACCCAAAACCTAACCCTAACTATTCCAATTCTTCGCAATACACTGATCAACCATGGATACGCTGTTGGTGAGCTCTTTCAGTGGTATGTTGGCGATGCTCAAGAGTCTTATCTCTCGCTCAAGCTTCACGCTCTCTCTAACCTCAACAATTTGGTTGACAACTTCTGGCCTAAGATCTCCACCAGTGTTCATGTTAATGCCATGATTCTCTCTTATGTTTCTTAGTTGAATTAGTTTTTTTTATGTCTCAAGTGTTGGAATAGGAACGTTGAAGATTAAACATGTGTGTTTTGTATGTATGTGCTAAACAGAGAGTTTGTATGAAGATGAAGAGTCTCGTCAACACCAAAGGCAACTTGTTGCACTACTTGTATCAAAGGCATTATTATTATTATGCTAATTACTTGAACTGTCATCTTTTGTTTAAAATTATGCGATGCAGATGTGTATTTTCCATGATATTTAAGATATAATAAGTATTGGGTTACATCCTTTTTTATTGTCCCAACTTCTAAACCAACCACTGGAAGCCATATGATTTTTCATATCTATAAATTATTATTGTTGGATCTAGAGACTGAAGGTGGTCTCTTGGTTTGTGTTTTGGCATCTGATTTTGATCATCTCCTGAATATTAGGTCTTTTATTACTCGGGGGAGCTGAATTTTGGTTGAAAAAGAATCAAAATCTAGTCGCCGTTCTTCGCACATAGCTGCATCAATCTCGCCTTCATCTTTCACTTTCAGCAACACCAGTATCATTATTTTTGTCGGCAACCGGGGCTGCACCAATCTAGCCATCATCCTTAAATTCGGACGTCACACCAATCTCGTTGTCGTTCATAGATTCTGGTTTTCACCAATCTCATTTTGATCTCTTTGGTAAGAACCTTTAAGCTATATGTGTTTTTGATTTTTTGGAAGATTATAGAGTACACAAGTGATTCCTATTCCATATTCTATATCATTAACCTTTTAACTATAACGTTTTATCCAAACCTTTTTGTTGGTATGTGTGTTGTTGTGGTTGTGCTTATTTATTAATATTATCACTTCTATTTTGTTTCTTAACTTTGTGCACGTGATAACAATATAGGCCAGATTATGTGTAAGTGAAAACGTTCTTATTGTTCCAATCTCAGGTCCTTGTGCTCTGGTATCTGCTCTTTCTGCCTCGGGTTTATCCATGGATGAATTTACATTTCGTAATTGAGTGGCTGAACTTCATGGAATGGGTAGACAAAATAAATAAACTTTTGCATTTATGTACCTAAAGTAATCACCTAAAGTAAACTTTTTCATTGAACTTTGCATTGACAGATCTTCATAGATATTATGTCCAATGTCATAGCTGGATTCTTAGAAGTAGCACAATTCCAGAATTTCTAAAGGAAACAATGAAGTGATGACTAAAAATTAGTCTCATTGCCTGGTAAATTTAAATGTAAATAATCTCAGTGACATGTTGAGGTGCTTTTGGAAAGCCCCGATTCATAGCTTAACATGTGAATCACATTTTTTATATACTAAAATTGTTGCTAGTTACATTTTTCTGTAGTTTATTAGTGATTTTCACACCATTCTAATATTTTACCAGGGCATAGGTTATTTGAAGTAAGACAATTGTTACAATCTGGGAAACCCTAAAAAAAACGGTTTTCACAAGGGTGTTGATGACCCTGCTTTGTGGGCAGGCAAGGTTGGTAATAGTTGGCGCACAACAAATGACATCAATGATACATGGGCAAGGTTAAATTTTTAGACTTTGATTTATAGTTGGTGAATTCAACATTTTATTAGGGATGTGTATAGTTTAATAGCACCGATACAAAGGTTTAAAAAATTATCAACTAACATTCTTGTCCAAGTTTTTGTTTATAATGTAGTCTAATTATAAAAGTGATGTTTTTATGTTTAACATGACAACTATTGCCGATCTTAATGACTAGTATGATGCATATTCGGGTCCTGGGGGATGGAACGATACACTTATCTCTTTTAAAATTTAATTGAAAATATAGAGGAAACAAGACATATTCATACTTATCTCTCATGTTACGATACAATTCTTGGCAATGGAATGAAAGACAAGGCCTTTCATTATTTAAGGAGAGACATGGTTAGGTACTATATCTTGTGTTAAAATATGTAATGTAATCATGCTGATGATACCTATGGTTACTATATTTGAACTTTCACCCTTGTTTAAAATAAATTATGGTGCATCTTTATTCAACAAAATCAATTTGGGTCTTTGTGCTGCTGATATAAAACTCAACTTTGGCTTATGTGTTGGCATATTATTAATGATTTGTCTATTGTGGTTGTCATAACACATTCTTTTATAGCCACACCCTTTGAAACAACCATGTGCTTAAGATACCTTTTGAGTAAAGGTCCGCAACAATAATTTGAGTTATTGTCATCTGAGTTTTCGATAACTCTGTTATTACAATTCCAATAGAGTTTTCAGTAAGATTTTGTGAAACTATCTCCTCTATAATCCTATTTGGTTTAATATTGCAGTGCAAGTTGTCTAGCCGAGTTGGACAAGGTTCCCGGTCAAAAGTTCTCCTTGATTAAGTAAGGTCAATTAAAGGTAGAACAGGGGTGTTAACAGGCATGAATGTCAACTGCCACCGCAAGAGCATGACAACCTCTGCAAAGTCAGGCTGCTCGCTGAGCTAGCTTGATTGGTAAAACATCAGAAGTTGTCCTTCTCAGATAAGTAATCAATTCTACAAATAATTTTGAGCATTATCATTATTGTAATCGCCGTCAAGAATGTTCCTAAGTGTCGTCGATAGTGGAAGCCTTGATTCCAAATATTGACAAAAGCTTTCATCTCTCAGGTGACACTACATCAGCCATGTTTTAGTTTTATGCTTAGTTAGAAGTTTCCTATGGTATATCAATTAGTTTAACGGGTTCCTGAAGCATCTTTACTTATAAAGGGATGATATGATTGTGAGAAATAATAAATTGAAACTAGAAATAAAAAAACATAAGCATGAATTTATTATAATAGTTGAGAATGGTGTAATAGTTGTTGCTGAAACATAAGTATGAATCTGTCTGCTATGAGCTTTGTTAATTATTTTCAAGTCGGTGACACGAAGCATATAATAATGGTATTATTTTTTGGTTTTTAACCACAAATGGTTCAACTATGGCTAGACCAATTAAACTATGATTTGAAGGTATCTGGTTTGGATTTCTAGCCTATTTTTTAAAATATTCGCTTCAAGTTGCATCTTATTTTGTACATAAATAACAAGTTTGTTTTCTGGCAGGGAGCTAGTCTTTCAACAAGCTTTCCATGTGAGAAGTTCTACTCCTTGATTAGTTCTGTAGATGCTAGAGTTGCTAATGCAACAACTGAAGATGTATAAGTATCTATAGCATTGCCTCTAACAAAAAGGATACTGAATTCATCCTTGATTAGTTATGATTGGATTATAGTTAAAAAGCAGAGAGTCATCATTCTGCTATTAACAAATATGCTTTATTGATGTACCCACTAGCAAGGAGTTTAAAGGAATTGCAGTTAGATAGAATTTCTAGTACTTATTGGTGTTTTATTCTTCTTAGATCAACATTTGTTGCATCTACAGTTTATGCAACTACAGAGCTAATGCATCTCTTTTCTCATATTTTATTACCAACAGAGCTCTCTTGTCGCTATTGTCATCTCAATGTTTTTAGTTGATAAGTTAGGTAGAAGAAAATTCTTTCAATGAAGTTGCATTAGAAATTTTATAGCCACAATTGTTTTAGGTTAATTTTGAATTTTGATGTATTCCTTAGTTAAGGTATGTTTGATCTTGAGAAATGTCTTTATCTTTAGTTATTGAATTCTGGAGATCACATATGTTTCATTATATTTTGAATACTAGTTAAAATTTAATAATTGTTTTTTTTTATAAAATTAATATATTTAGCGGGGGTTACAAACCTCCGTAATTTGTTTAAAATTAAATGTAATATAAATAACGTCAGTTTGAAACCGTCACAACCAGAATAGAAAAAGTATTCAAAAAGAAAATCACGACGGTTGGTAACCGTCGTTACTTTCGATTTACGACAGTTTCCCACCCGTCGCAATTGATACGACTGTTGGAGTGACGGTTTTAACAACCGTCGCGAATCAGCCTAGGGACACACGTTTCTGCGACGGTACATTAACCGTCATAAATAGAAAATTGTGGCGGTTTTAACCGTTGTAATTTGGCAAAATAACTGTCGCAATGAACAAGTTTTCTTGTGGTGGCTGTTCCAAAAGAAATCCCCTACAGTAAGTCATTCAGAACCTCGACATAGCTAATACATATCCCCAGCGGAGTTAAATACATATCGCCATCAGAATTAAGTTTCCAAAACTCCCAATCCCCAGCGGAGCCAGAAACTTTGAACTACAAACCCTCAGCGAAGATAAAACTTTCTTCCCGAACGGAGTCCAAAATTTCAAATCTTAAACCCCGGTGGAATACTATCCAACTTCCTCCAATTCCCCAGTAGATTGGCATACAACCCAAGCTTTCGAAAATTCTCCAACAGGATAAACATTCTCCCCACAGAGTTATTTCCCGGCAGAACGAAGATTCTTGTTTTCATCTCTCCAGTTGAAGCCTCCCAGGTTTTAAATTCCCCAGTAGAGATCGTCAGAGTTTTCCTTATCCGCCAGGAAAGTCATGAAGGATTCTCAATTCCCTACAGAAGTTGTCGAAGCTCTTGTTAATCCCCACAAGTCCCCAAGGATTTTCAATCCCCAGCAATAGTCCAAAGGATTCCTCAGTCTCAACAATCAAGGATTTTCTATCTCCAACAGCGGTCAAGGGTTTATTTTCCCCGGCAGCAGTCAAAGATTTCATTATCTCCAGCTATCAAGGATTTATTTTCCTCAGCAAGACAACTAATCAGCTTACATGCGCACCCATTACATTCAAATATAATAAACATTGATAGAACACGTTTTATTGCATCATACATGTCATGCAACATAACTTTGTGTTTCAGCTAACATTTCACCCTTTTCAGGATGAGATTAAAAGCTATTGTTAACAACTATTCAAAGATTTCAGATACAGTACGAATACACTCCAAGACATGGAAGTCATTCTGCTACTCATTCGGATCTCTTATTCAGATACAATATAGATACACCCTAGACGCAGAGGTCATTCTACTACTCATTCAGACTTCACCAATCAGATACAGACTAGATACGCTCCAGACCCAGAAGCCATTCTATTTTCTCATTCAGATTCAACTATCAACCTCAGGTTCAGATACACTCTAGACACGGAAGTCATTCTGTCACTTGTCCAGATCCCAGTTACAGTACGGATACACTCCAGACACGAAAGTCATTCTGCTACTCATACATATCTCAACTTCAGATACAGCCCAGATACGCTCCAGACACGGTAGCCATTCTATCACTCATTCAGAATTTATCCCCAGCCCGGAGATGCTCCATACACAGATGTTTCTCTATCGCCCATTCAGAATCCAGATACAATACAGATACACTCCAGACACGGCAGTCATTCTGATATTCATTCAAGAATCAAATACAGTTACAACTCAGATACGCTCCAGACACGGATGTCATTCCTTTGCTCATACGAATCCAATCTCCAGATACAACCCAGATACGTTCTAGATACGGATACCATTCTGGTGTTCATTCTCCTGATTTCCAACAAACAGTCTTGGATGGCATCTCTAAGCCCATTTCCAGCAAGATTCTACCATCTCCAAATGGCATCTTTAAGCCCATTCCCTCAGCTACATGTTGACGAGTGCAAATTTACGGGCACTCTAGTATCCAATCCTCTTTTACCTTCGACTCACGAAAGGCAAGCTCGCCAATCTAACTCTTCAGGTTCAAGAAGATTGAACAGGGGCAGCTATTGTACCCCAAAATTTTCCCTCTTATTTTATCAAGATTTCCCCTCACAAGGCTCCTTGAACTCCAGACAGGATCAGGGTTTTCACTGTCCAAGACATCTCCTTGCACTAATGACCTGAATTAGGGTTTAAGTTTGCACAGAGATTTTTGGACTTCTAATGCTCAAAGTGAATTTCATACTTCATTTTGGACTCATGAGTTTGTCCATACCAAGTTTCAAGCCTTGAATCAAATTTTTGCCCAGTCAATTAGACAGTTGAGTTAGAAATCAGCTGTATTGGGGAAAAAGTCAACTGTGGCCAATGTACAGTCAAACCTCATACATTTTTGTCCCACATCAACATTATAAGCTCACATGAACCATTTGATCAAGTTTGGACCACAACTCCGCAAGAAATTTGATCAGATCACCAAAAGAACAAAATGGTCATTTTTAGGGTTTTGACTGCACAAGGGCAATTTTTGACTTTTGACCTAGCCAATGGAAAATTGGGCTCAAGCATGGATTCAAGAGCTAAATGGAATCATCTTGACATATTCACAAGGTTCAAAAGATCTCAAATGCATTGGATTGACAAATGAATTTTTCAATCAACTGATCAAAATTTGACTGTACACAAAAAAGTCAAACTTTGACTTTTTGGTCAAAATCAAGTGCCAAGGGTCATTTTTCATCAAGATGTGTCAAAACATGAAACTTTTTCATCAAGAAACCCATTTTTGCAAATTAGGGTTTAAAGTTGAAAAATTTCATAACTTAGAATTTTTCTAAGTTATGAAATTTTCTTAATTTTTCCTAACTTTGCCCAACATTTTCACCATGATGCAATTGGATTCAAACAAAACATCCAACATGAAAGTTGTAGTCCTCCACAAAGTCTACAACTTTGATTCACAAAGTTTTCCCAAAAGAAGCTTGGATCTCAAGTTATGAATTTTGGAACAAGGGTACATGAAACTTTTAACTTAGTGAAATTTTGCCCTAGTTTAGGCAGGATTTTGACCATCTTCATGGTCATTTTTCACATAGTTCCACTTGGGATCTCAAATTGAATTTCAAATATGGATTGTAGAGCATTTTGAAAGCTTTCCAAAATGTCCAAGAACTCTCCAAACTCATTTGTGGTTAGGGAGAATCGAAGGCTTGAAGTTGGCAAAAACTCACTTTTCATCCATGGCATGTTCATGTTGATACAAATTGCAAATTCCAATCAGCTTGCTTTGCACTAGATTACACGCCTTAAAACCATTCCACACTAAATAATTAAATGCAAATCCATTGGTCTAAGACATTCCTTTGGTCATTAGAACATTGCACACAAGATTAATCCCTAAGTAGAAAAAGCAACATTTCCGTTTTTGCTTAAATCTTGCTTTATGTCAAAAACTAAATCCTTGAGCAATGAGCCATATCTTGTGCAGCAAATCAGATCCACAAACTTGAGGGGCCAATGGAAAAGTGTGCAAGCTGATGGATAGCCTGTACAGGCCTGCTTCACATCACTTCTCATACTTTGCTTCATAACCAAGATTTTGGTCCAAAACACTAGAACTTGAACATCAGCTACAAACTAACTTGTGCAAGCTTTTGAAACAACTTTCTCACATCCCCTTGAACCAAAAACACGACCCGTTGAGCCCTCAAACCTCCCATAGTGCAAAATCACCTTCCATTGGCAAAATAGGGCACTCCCTGCAGTTTGATTCCCATAACTCAAACCCCTCGTGTGTTTTGTCTCAAATTGGTTCAAACACATTCCACACAACATATCCAAGCTATCCCAACCCTTAAACACCAATTGTAACTCAATTTATAGGGTTTGCCATTTTTAATTTCAGCTTGTGCAGGTTGAGTTCTGTAGGATTGTTCAAGCATATTCAAGGCAAGCTAGGCATTGGAGAAGGTCAAGGGAAGTTCAAGCAAGCTCCCAAACATCTCAGGCCTTGTTGAAAAGCCCCACACTGCTATACACGAAGTCAGTTGAAACAGGTTTTTATCAACTTCCTATCTTTCTATTTAGGAACATTTAGACTTAGGTTTGTGAATAAGAAATGTAGTATTCATAGCCATGAAGCTGTACATATGCTCAGTTTTCATTTTAATTAAGCATGCTAAGAGAATTTGGTCCATGAACATCCTGAAAAAATTAGGTTAGATTTTAGGGCCAGAGAAATTCTCTCTGGTCTTTGAGAGTTAGGACAAGTTTTTTATATGGTTGGATTTGGAAAACCCTACAACTTTGATGTTATGTGTTTTTGCAATAGAGCTCGTATGCAGAATGTTCATGTTTGGTACAGGCGCGCGCGTTTGTTGAAGAACAAAGGTTGAAGATGAAGTGTGGTGGGCTGGGCTTGGTCCTGACTCACTATTGACACCCCTCTTTTACTGAATGCACCCCCTGGCCCAATTTCCTTATATTTTATATTTTTGTATTTTTATTTTTATTTCTGATTTTATTTTATTATTTCCAAATATAAAAAATACTCAAAAATATTTTTATAAATTTTTCACATTTATTTTGCTTTTTATTTTTATTTTTCTAACATAAAAAGCAATTTAATTAGTAAATACTTTATTTATTGAAAACTTTAAAATAAATATATAATAACCATTATACTTTTATTTTATTATTTTATTTACACTAAAAAATATTGTTCTAAATATATTTTTATTTCTTGTATATATTCTTATTTTTTATTGTACATATTTAATATGATTAATATTATATATACATACTTTTATTTTATTTAATAAATACTTTGGAATAAAAACATAAAAATACTATACTTTATTTTTATTATTATTTATACTTAAATACTACTCTTTTCTAAAACATATTTTATTTCTTGTATATTTTATTATATATAAATAATATATTTAATATATTGGTATTTTTTAAAAGAAATTAGGGTTTACCCTTAATAAAAAAAAATAATCCTTTTTTATTATTCTCTTCTTTTTACATTAAATATTTTTACATACATAAAAAATAAACAAAACCTTTTTTTGCATATTCATGTGATTTTGGCATATTTATTTAATTTGTTTAAATATTATTCATTTGTTATTTATGCCATTTGATTCAATTTGGATGTAATAGTAAAACTAGGGTTTTAATTTCTTGTCAAATATATCCCCGTTCAAAATTGTATCCCCCTCCCCATAATCATATTATAATAGTGGTAGATTTATTTTACGCATTTATGCTTTCAATTATGCCATGATTAGAGATTATGGTTTGTATGTAAAAATCCAAAATCAACAAGTAGCTTGACCTAATACAAAGACAAAAATGCATGAAAATCAATACATAATGCACACTTGCACCCCTAGGGTTTCATCCACTTGTTGCCTTAAAAATGGGCCATGTTATGCATGTTGGGTACTTTGGCAAAACAAAAACAAAGCAAAATATCATAGTCCCTCGATGACGCTATCTTGGTTGCCTAAACAAAATGATCAAGTCCCTCGAAAAATTTGCTAAAAATACTTGACACAATTGCTATCATGGTCTATACAATGACCCACGCCTGTCCCGTTTAACATCCTAATACAAGGTTGTTTACCAAATGCAATGGTAAAACAACACTGTCAAAAGGGTTAAAAATGTAGGAAATACCTTTGAGTAAAATAGGGTAGATAGCTCTTAGTTACTTGATCAAAACTCGCAAAACATCCTTGCTATTTTCAAACACACTTCACAACACAATTTCAAAACATTTTCCAAATCAAACTTTCAAACATTGAAACATCTTTTCAAAAGACAAATACATCTTTGTATAAATTCAAACAAGAATCATTACAAAGGTTGCCACAACGATGTCCTCTTTTCAAAACATTTCCCAAAACCATACACAAAGCACCATTTCAAACAATTGAAAAGCAAAAGCAAGTGATCTAAATAAGTAACTAAGAGCCCATGGATAACCATGGATGAAAAGGGTGCTTGAACCTTCCCTTTTCATAATCTACTCCCCGAACCCAAGAAAACATCTCAAAGGTTTTTCCTGTGCTTTTTGACCTTTCCTTAGGATAAAATAAAAAGTCGGTGGCGACTCTTGCTAAATCGAAACATTTGCGAACACAAACGCAAAACCTCAAGTCAGTTCTCCCACCATATCACAGTAACCAATCAGTACCCATTGATATTGTTTAAGTGATTGATTAGTAAGTAATCATATTGATTCATTCCTTATCATAAGAACTCCATTGGTTTTCACATATCCGATCTTTTCAATAACAAATCGTTTAGATGATTTTGATTCGGGAAGCTTTTGCACCATTTCAAAATAAGTTTTAAAAGCGAAATATTTTAAATAAAGGATCTATTCAACCCCCTTATAGATATGTCTCATTGTCTAACAATAATTACCACAATCGGCCACTTGGATGTATCTCGAATACTGATTGATGGTGAGAGCTCATTCGACACAATGACTCATAGTTGTTCGAAAAGATGGGCCTAAAGAAAGAAAATTTGTGGCCATACGAAGGATGATACTTACAAGATTCCAATGGCACGACAACCCGTCCTTGGAGATACATTGAACTAAGGATATCTATGAAATAAGGAAAAGACGTTAGGATTGTAGACCCGTAGTACCTTGTAGTTCCCTTTAATAATGTCTATAGTTGCATACTCAACACACCTTTTGTGACAAATCTAGTCGACGTGGCTTCCCCAGTTCACTTTAAGATAAAATTCTATAATTTTCACGGTGATCCAGTCACATTCAATGTTGGTCTTGCAAAAGCCATGAGGATATACCAGGAATTACAACAAGTTGAGAATGAAGGATAGTGCAAGGCGATGGAGATCAATGTAGCTTCCCTCATTAGATAACTAAGGATCATGGACATTTGGCCTCCCACAAGACGAAAAAATCGCGTTGGTCAAGTAAGTAAGAGTGGCTGACTCAACGAGCTACAGAAGCAGGGCGAGTAAGTGGTGGTAGGTCCACCTGGTTATGTTTATAGCCTCATTATGTTATTGTTTCTTTGTATAATTAATTACATCACCACAATTCACTATGATATTTCCAACTTAATGAATAAAACATCCTTCTAAAATATCTCTTTTCTTTGTGATTGTGAAAGGTAATGACGAGTCTAGGGTACGACCAAAGAGATTGAGGCACTGACACAAAAACTCGGGGGTTTTATCATAAATGTCATAGACATATGACTAAAGAAATTAAAACCCCATGTGCAAAGTACACACATAAAGAAAGCACAAAAACAACTAAATCGATAATAACTTGCCCCTCTCCTCTTGGTATCTAGACACTTTAGAGGATGTGGAGAGTCTGCCATACGTGAACCTCGGAATAGATTTTCACATAGGTTGAAAGGGTACTGACCCTTGTCTGGGAATGGCTCCAGAGACACCCAATATACTTTGGGAGAAAACCTAGTAATTTAACACAAAGCCTAGATTAATTAGCTCGGGATCCAACACATACACCTTAATCGGGTGCAAGGTGTTACACTTATAAAAAAAATATAAGGACACAACTAATCTCTAAGAAAAATGACTTTTCCATCCTTAATTATCTGGTCCGACCGTACTTTCTCCCTCAAAATATGTATTAGAGTAAAATTGCTCTACTTACGGTAAAGCATTCTCAAAAGACTCATAAATGACCTTGAGACTGATAGTGGATGATTCATATAGTTTTTAGGCCAAAGAGACATTATTAAGGCATAAGTTTTCAAGGTCCTCCTAAACAGTCGTCATAGATGCCTCCGTAGTAGATAAAGTGACTCGAGTGAAGGCCATAGCTTTATCCTTCTTTGCTACTTCCCTCACCAAGAATTTTACCTTGTCAACTAATGAGCCAGTGAGATTGAAGGCACTCAAGGCATCACCTATCCCGATAAGATAAACATAAGCATTTTATACAGTTATGTGTCTTGCTGAAGTCTCATGTTATAGACACCCTCCTTTAGAAGTCGTCTCTCCTTATGACGCTTATCGAATAAAAGAATATTCCAACAGTTGATCACACTAATGGCTAGGACAACATAGGCTTGGTGAGTGTAACATGCCAGATTTGACAACTCCTTCTCGATGGCATCATCGATCAGGTTGGAAATATAAGAGAAATCCTCTTACAAAGTAGACTTGATAAGAATTCCAAAGCCTCGTCGTGATGGAAGATATGAAGGTAGAGGTACTCAAAGTTTAAATACTAAGTCAATGACTCCAGATGTAGTTCTACAAGCACATTAGTATATATTAAATAATGATAATGAAGTTCAACCTTACTTATCTGCTCACAAAAGACTGATTAAGAGAAATTTCCCCCAGAGTAGTCACAAGTGGTTGTTGAAAGAGCATAACAAGAGTTTCATAAATTAGTTTAATGGAATGATTTATAATGACGGGGGTGCATCTGAGACAATCAAACTGATGTCATACATGTCTAAATTTAATGTAGAAACTTGAACTGCATACGACATTAGTAAATTTTCCTTTTATATAAAATCAAATGATGATTGTATTACAATGCAAAATAGTAATGTTATGGTTGAGGCTGGATCCAAGTACTTCTCTAGTTCCAAATATAAGAATCCTATAATGGCATATAGATCGTACTTTGGGATTATTGAGGATATTTTGGATATTTATTATGTTATATTCAAAGTTCATTTATTTAAATTCAAGTGGGTTAACGGTAACACTAGTATACAAAATGATGATTTAGAATTCACACTAGTTGACCTTGGCAAGACAACTTATATGAACGAACCATTTATCTTAGCATCTCAAGAAAAATAAGTGTTTTATGTTATTGATCCTTATAACAAAAGATTGTAAATTGTTCTTCAAGAAAAACACATTCCTCATAGTGATGAAAATCAAATTTTAAATTTTGATATTCCTGATACCCCTTCTTTCAAACTGTGTATCTACTTCATATGAAGAAGTTGATACAGATGATGTGCATGTTATTTGTTATGATCATGAAGAAGACATATTAGAAAACTAATAAGTAGTTATTTTTATTATGTATTCATAATGTATTGTTTGTTATAATTTCTAAGAGTTTAGACATATGTATACTAACAAGTATTATTATTTGAAATTATATGTGTTTAGAGACAAGACACCAAAAGCTGTTCCACCACATTGTGTATCTTGCTTCCTTTAGAATAATGAATTTAGTGCATAATAATTTTGTATATTGGTTATTTACTTATTTAATATAATAATCTATATAATGTATGCCATTTTGGTTTTAATATAATATTACATATTTTTGGTTCATAATAGTTGTCATTTTGGTTTTGATTAACAAATGTATTGTTAGTGTGTTTTGATCTATTTTGAATCGCAAAAATACATGTTATAATAATCAGATTTATGTAAATTCAAAAAATATATATTTTTAAAAAACAAAGTATTTCACCACGGTTGGTTTTTTCAACTATGGTGAAAAGTAACACGATATCCAACTTAAAAAATACCACAAATTTTGTCGCTGGGTATCAAACCCATAACATTTACAATTTTCACTACAGTTGTATATCCCAACCATGGTGAAAAGTAGCATGCTTTCTAATGTATTATCATGTCCAATAACCAGTGGTGGTAAGTAGCTCACTTACTATCACACCATTCGTTATCATGGACCACCACCCATGGTGAAATCGTTATTTCAACCATGATGAAATATACTTTTTATAGTAGTGATCAAAGTTCATTTTAGGGAGTTTCTGTCTGTCTCAATCTCTGAGTCAGTGTAGGATATCATTAAACCCATATTTATTATCTTTGTCCTTAAGGAATTCCTATTTGTCTCAATCTCTGAGTCAGTGTATGGTACCCGTGTTTCCATCACTATCTTCGTCCTTAAGGAGTTCTTGCCTGTCTCAATCTCTGAGACAGTGTAGGATATTATCATTTCCATATTTACCATTAAACCTGTATAAGGTACCCTTACGTCTACTCTTATACTACGTCTGCATCGCATTGCATATCCATGAAACTTTTTTGCATACCCAAAAGCCAAAAAATATTTTGCATACCCATGCATTTACATACCCCATACATTTACATCTCATGCATTTCCACCTTCACCATTATCCAACTATCATCTGCTAGAAGGTTTCCCGATACTCACAAGTAAACTAAAAGAGCTATGGAGAAATTCAAGAGATACAAGTCTTATTGGAGAGAGAAGGCAGCCCTTCACAATGTCATCAACAGGCATACACAGTGCCTGAAATGCCACTACTATTGGTGATTCTTCTACATAAAGAGAAACTGCCTTATCAACGAAATAAGTAAGCCCAAGAAAAGCCAAGGGTCATCCCCATGCTCTGACAAGTCCAAAATCAATAAGCTCTCCAAAAGTCAAGGGGATCAACAAAGAAGTTCTTCTCTAGGATCAATAGACCTTTATAATTTCAATTTGTAATTTCCAAGTTGCTAAGTTGTATTTTGTGTAACTTTGTATCTTTTTATTAGTAAGTCTAATAAAATAAGCATGCACGTCTTCGAAATCAATTCATTCGTTTCACTCTTCATTTTTCATCACTTTCCATAAATAACCAACGACTTTCCAATTTCACTCCTCTTCTCCATTTTCAAATTAACTTTAACAAACTTCGAAGGAGGATGATGAAAATTAAATAACAAGAATTTTGCTAAGCTATGCTTTCAATGTAAGATCAAGCTGAAGATGTAAGGCATTGTTTCAATTCCTAAGCAGTGGAGAAATAAGGAGTTAATCCGTAGTCAACCCCCTCGAGCCAGAAGTTGAAGTTGTTTATATTTTCTAAAAAACATTAATTTCAACCAGGGGAAGGGTAGTCTTTCAATTAATTCAATGGTGTGTTCTATTCTCAAGAGAAGTGATTTATCTAAATAAAAGGTTCAAGCATATCTCTTTCCTCGATACATCATTGAGGAAACAATCTAAGCAAGGGTTCAAGCACATACTTTTCCTCGCATCTATCAAGAATGAGGAATCCATGAAGCTCTCAATATCTTCTTCTTCAATACATCATTCAAAATCTAGGAAAACAATAAAGATAAAGCTTACAACAATCAGCGTGGCAGTCACAAAATTTCAAAATCAAAAGCAATAAAAAAGAAAAAATAAATTTAAAAAAAAGAAAGAGAAAGCCCGCTAAGTCAAAAGAAATTAAAACTTGACTTAGGCAAAAGTTAGGGCATCCCGATGGACCGGAAATTCAAAGAAAAATCGGTCCATGCAAAAATAAGGGACTGAAAACAAAATTGGAGAAAAATCTTATGACTTCCACCTCAAAGGCTTCTCATCAACGCTTGGATCTTATTAACGCTTCTTATCATCTGCGCGACTACGAAACTTCTCTTGGGGATTGAACACATCTGTTGGATTAATTGAACTTAGGATTGAAGAACATCAAGGAGAATGGGGTGGACTAAATAAAATTTGATCCTTATATATTTTGTTTCTGAAACCACGAACCATGGCCATGTTACAACCTTCAAAAGTCCTAATTGAAATGAGGTTAACTATGAAAGCATACTAAGCAAAATTTGTGTTAAACTGACTCCTACGTTTGTTAAATTATTGCTAATCTCTTCACTTCTTTGAATCTCCATCTCTAATCATCCATTTCTATTCAAACTTCGATTTCAAAACTTGCATGTGCACCACTAAGAATTACTTTTTCAAAGTGTACAATTTCGTCTACAAATCAATACTTAGCATCAAGGAAATTTTAAAACTGGTCTAAGAAAAGGAAGCAATTCCAAGAAGCTCCTAATTAGGGGCAAAGCATCTAAAGAAGAACCATGTAATCACAAGCCATAATAATTATCATAGGGGTATATCACACAAAGATACTATTAACAAGGGGTGATCATTCCGAGATTCAATCAACTCGGATCAAATTTCAAAGCACTATTCAGTCAAGGGCATACCTTTCGGAGGAGCATTCCTTAATCAAGTCATATCATAGCAGGGTATGTCTCGGTTTACACATGCTGACAAACCTCTCAAGGGATTGATATTCAGGGGCAATCTTCTAAGATTCAAGTATTGGGGCAGTGCTTATCAGGTTCATCCTACCGCCCGCACGGTTCAAGTTCCTCTTCGAGCAACTTCAAGTACAAACTTTTCAAGCTCTGTGCATCTAGGGAAATCCATGTCAAGTTCATGAGGAGGTCTAAGTTATTTCTAAGGATACTTTCTCCATATTCTAAAAACTGGGGGCACATCTTTCAAAATTCTAACATTGGGGAAAATCACTGTGGGGCTCGATCATAAGAAATTGATTTAAAATGGTTTAGCAAAGCCAATCATTTTCAAGAATCTTTCAAATCAGGGGCATAATGCAAAATAATAGGGTCATCCACATTTACAAGCCCATAACAATGAGAATCTCCTCCAACACCCTACCAAAAATTAGGGAAAGACAGGCCACAAAAAGTAAGCTCTATGTGCACTTTCATAATCTCCAATGGATCTTTCTCCTATATCAGAAATCTTCCGAGTTCAAAGCGAGTATCAGGAAATCATTCAAGCACAACATTCAACCATCATGTGACAAGAAATTATGTTACATAGTCAAACATGTACGCTTAATCGTCAACAACCGATCACAAGGGCACCATTCAATAAATCATGCGAGTCATAATCATAAAGCATAAGCCTACATAAATCATTAGCATGCATTCATTAGGATATTGCCAAACTACACCTGTTATCTCATTTGGTTGACGAATTCCGACAGCATGGATCTAACAGAGAGCCCAATTCTCATTGGCACATCAAAATTCCAACATCCTTGATGCACATCCAAGTCACCCATTACATGCATTGGTCAGTCATTCCACACATTAACACATGCATCTGCATGCATGCATAACATATCATAACTCGAGACTAATGACCCCGTAAAAAATCTAGAGTCAATTTCTAGGAGAGTCGCTATTACAATCTCTAACATCTCTCTGACTATCCCTCTGAGTTTCTATGATACAAGCATTCTTCGTCAAACTAAACCATAAGAAGCCTTATGTACCACCGTCCAAGACTTAAGCAGCCTCACACATTTTCTAATCTACATTTCATAAAAGACGTGAGCAACCTCACGCAACCTCATCCACTATTCATTCATAGGCAGCTATACGAGGCACGAGAAACCTCATGCATTCATCACCCATCCTATGTAAGCGGTCTTGTGTAAAAGTCGTGAGCAGCCTCACAATTTCCAATTAATGTCTCTAGGTAACCTTACTAATATTAGCGACCTTGTTATCTATTTCACCTTTCCAAGCGACCGAGTCATTATTATTTAAGCAACCATATGGATAGGGGTGCAAAGCCCAGTTCCCGTCTGGCCCGTCTTTTCAAAATCCCAGTTCACGCCTGGCACATCTTTTCACAAGCTCGACCCTAATTGGCATGGCTTCTCATAAAAAATAAGTCTTGGCTAATAGTCTTCCTTGAGCATTGGTTCCGCAGTTCAAATAACAGGGGCATTACATTTATCAATCATTGCATCATTTCAATTCATAACATTATCATACCAAGCATACATACCATACATCATGCATACATCAAGCATATTCATATCAAACATGCATACATGCATTGCATTCAATCATACATGCCCATAGAAAACTGTGAAAAAAACTTAAGGCATGACTACCAGCTAAGACAAATTCAAATTCAAATCCAAGCTCAGCATTATCCATTCACCTTGCTATAGATATCTCGGTTGACAACAGACACTATTGTAAAAGGTGCCGCTATCAAAATCTCACTAGGCATCTTACCTATGACTCATATCCACACCTACGTCCACATCCGCGCCTATTTCTACAACCACGCCTACACCCACATCCACTCTAATGCCTGCGACCACTTCTACACATACGCCTTCACCTGCGACATAAGAAAAATAAAAAACATGCTAACACTTTTCATCACGCTCAAATCAATTCAAAGATACCACAACAATGCAACATACAACGCCAGGGAATTGGTAACTCAAAACCAATGGTTTAAAGGAGAGATAGCTGGAAATAGTTTTCATAACATTCCAAGGCATACACACACTTTGCACACATTTTGCATATGCAAACATTCAATACATATACACTTAAGGTTCCATATCAATATTAGACATTCAATACACATATACTCAGGGTTCCATATTGTAATACAGTAGGATAAATGACTTGGGTGTTTTGTGTTTGATCGCAATTGTTGCGGATAGCAAGAGTCGCCACCGACTTTTCTTTTATCCAAAAGGAAAGGTTGAAAATAATAGGAAAGACCTTTCGAGATTATTTCTTGAGTTCGGGGGGTAGGTTATGAAAAGGGAAGGTATTAGCACCCTTTTCTTTCGTAGTTATCTACAGGCTATTAGTTGCTTGTTAGATCACTTTCTTTTGTTTGAAAATGTGCTTGTGGTGTGGGTTTTGAATGTATTTTGAAAATGTCTTTGTAATGGTTCTCGTTTCTATAAGAACGCGTACAAAGTGTTGTTTTGAAAATAGTTCAAAGAGGTGTCTGTGGAATGTTTTTTTGAAAGTGATTTTGAAAAAACGTCTTTGTAATGGTTCTCGTTTCTATAAGAACGCTTACAAAGAGCTTTGTCTTTTGAAAATGTTTCAAATGAAAATGTTGGTGTATAAAATATTTTTGTTGTGAGCAAGCGAGTAACTAGGAGCATCCTACCTACTCAAAAGGTCTATGTTCTTTTCCTCCTCCTTTAGATGTTTCTATCTTACCATTATTTTGGTAAGAAGCCCCATTATTGGATGTGAAGGGACAAACGTGGGACGTTTGTATAATCATAGAAGGCAACCTATGGGACATTTTTGTAATTTTATTTAGAGACTAGATCATTTTACCGAAGGCAACATCGAAGGGTCATCGAGGGGCTATGATCTTTTTATTGAAGGGTCTTTGCTAAAGTGTCCCATATTCGAGGGACATGACTATTTTCTGAGGCAACAAGCGAGGGTTACCCTAGAGGTGTAAGTGTGCAAGTGTGTTTTATTGCATGCATTGTTTTTGGTTAGAGTTGTCTAAGATTTATTTTTATCTTGCCACACCCTATTTTACTAGCAATGAAAAGCGGTAAGTTTGCGGAAAAATTAAATCCTACGCTATTACATTAGTAGGGGAGTGGGGGTACAATTTATAAGTGGGATGGAGCGGATGTCTAAATATTACAACCATATCGAAATAAGCTATGAAGCGAAAAAATATGAAAACATGTGAAAATAATAGCGCAAAAATAAAGGAAAGCAAATCCTTCGATTTCCAGTGTTAAGGCATATTTCGAATCATGCATGTGTGCATCGAAACATGCTCTCCTTCGACCCTGTTTCTACAAATCTAAATCAGTGTGATTCGAAGCGTAGGTCCTTCAATTCACACATCCCTTCTGCTTTCCTGCAAGTCAGTGTGTTCGAAGCAAGTGTGTATCAAAGCATGTGTGTGCAACGAACAAGTGTGTGTCAAAACACATATTCTTTTTCTTTCTGCTTGAGCCTGTCGAAGCCTAAAGGCTTTGTATCGAAGTATGCTTTTTTTTACTCCAACATTTTTTAGGGTCTATACAGATTAGTTCTTAAAGGAAAACACAAAAGATTAACATCTAAGGCCATGGTTATTACATGTTGGCCTCGAAGATGAATCAATAAAGATGCTTGAAATGAAAGAGTTAAAGTTAGAAAGACTTACCTCAAAGTTGGTGTGTGAGTTTCGAACTTGAACTGCTGCTTGGACGGTTCTGGAATTCGAAGAGTTGTCACAAGGGGTTTGCTTTTGGTTCAAAGAGTTTTTGCAGAAGATTGTCCTTGAGTTTGAACAAACTTCTATGTGTGGGGTGTTCTGCATAGTTGATTTATAAGAGTTGGAAAGATGAGATAATGGATTTTGATTCTGTGTTTGTATGTGAAAGTATAGTTGATTTTTGAATGAGAAAAAATTACAAAGGTTTCTGTTTTGTTTCCCAACTCTCTTTTCTCTCCTCTCAGCGTCTCCAGCCCCCTTTTGATGTTGTGAAGAATAGTTTATTTATAGAGGAGCTTTGATGTGGTTTTGGGGGGGAAAACAAATAACATTTTAACTGTTTGGGTATACTGTCCCCTTGTTTTCTTCGATGCACCTCTTATGTTCCCTTTTTTGTGTAAGTATGGGACTGAGACAATGTAGGCTCAGCAGTATTTTGGAGTGTTGTGGCAGCTTGGTGCAGGACTGTTGTGTTGTACCCCAAAATTTGCCCTCCCATATTCTTCAAGGTTTGCCAAGAATCATCTTCAAATGGTTAAAGATTTCTCAAGGGTTGCACAGTCCAAATGCCTCCTAAGCCAGTCAAAATTAGGGTTTTGGTTCTCTCAAGGAATTTGGGGTTTTCAGTGGTCCAATCAAGTCCCATAGGCCTATATATATTGTCAAGCATCTACACGTCAAGTCTCAAGACTCACAGTGCCAAATTCCACAGTCAAAGGCCCTATTTGATCCACAATCAACTGCAGGGGCAAAATGGTCATTTTACAGTCAAAAGTCAAAATTTTTGGTCAACATCTTATTTTGAGTCCACAATCATCATTTGATCAAGTCTTGATCATGATTCTACAAGCATGGCTCAAAAATCATCAAGATGCAAAAGTTACTATTTTTGGACAGTAGAAAAGTCAACTGTATCTTGACCAAGGCATAACTTTTTTATGGGTCATCAGAAAAATACCATCCAATGCTCATTTTGAAGGGGATGACATTTCCTACAACTCATATTCATATTCCAAGTCCAAGAAATGCTCTCACAAAAAGTTATCAATTTCTACATTATAGGTCAATTTCAAAAGTCAACAAAAATGCACTTTAAGTCAAAGACCATAACTTGAGATTGGTAAATCCAAATGACATGGGACCAAAGGCATTGGTTATAGGACTTCAAGACCTTTCCAAAATGTCCAAGAACATGTTCATATGATCAAAATTGAGCAAGATATGCATTGGAGAAGTTGGGAAATTTTTGTGAATTTGCAAAAGTCAACTTGGCTCAAAACACTTTGTTTTTGCTAATAGGCCTCAAATTTCTTCTTGAAACTTTATCCATGATCTATGAACGACCCATCAAGCTTATTTGAACTTATTTTTCTTATTTTTATTAATTATTTGGATTTTTAATCAATTTTAATTCATTTAATTAATTTAAATTGTAGGAAATACAAAGATTTGATTTTTCAATCTTTTTGTGAAGCAAAAGTGGTCAATATATGCTGGAAATTTCGTGTGCAAATCAAAGGGACAAGAATCTCCAAATTTAGCATGTTTTTCCAATCAAAAAGATTCAAAAATATGTGATTTTCAATCAAATATTGAAACATCAATTCCATGGATTTCTTTGCAAGATTGTGACCTAATTCTATTCTACTATAAGTACACAAGCCAACCCTAATGCCACAGACGTGAATTTGCTGCAAGAAAGCCATAACCACATTCAAAAAAATCCAAGAAAAGTCAAAACTGTTTTCTGCATTCTAGCACGATTTAAAGCAATTTGTGGATTCAAACACGTTGCTGGGAGTGTGAGGAACATTTTGCAATCAAAACCACACGCTAAGGCTCAAGAAATCATCATTTACAGTCACACGGTTTGATGTTTTTTCTCATAATCGAAACTCATGATTCATAAGCATTTAACATGATTTATGGTTCGTTTTGCATTGCTTGAATCCTTGTGAAACTAATGGTATAAATTAATTGACTTATAGTGTGCAGAATCATAAGTTGCCATTGACAAAATCTAGGGTTCTTGAGCTTCCAAATTGGGGCTTTACAGTACAGGAAAAATCAAGCCTTGAGAGACCCATGGTTGGAACCGTTGCATCCAGACGAACACAAAGCCATACTCGCGAAACATTTATATAAGTCCTAGAGCTAATCGCTATTTTTCGTTGTTGTAGGTTGTGGGGGTTAAAAACCCCCGCTATTTAACCTTGTTTTTTACAGTTTCAGCGAAGAAGATGATGAGTTGTTGATACATCATTGGGCCATTCAAAAAAACGCGCGTGATTTTGTTATTGCCAGCATAATTGTTATTTTTATATATTATATTTGTTTCTTATTATATTATCAAAAGCAAGAAAATGGTGGAGTGGTTAGGTGCGCTGGCTGGTGATCATTGGGACCTGGGTTCGATTCCCAGGTCCCCCAAAAGCTTATATTATTTTTCTTAACGTGATCTCATGCAGGCTTCACAAAGTGGTCTACCATGCATTCCAAGCATCCAACGCGCCAGGTGGCCTCCAATTCATATCCCATGGCTCATGTTGAAAGACTACCATGATCCTCAGTCAACAAATGCCTAGCCAATCTCAAAAGTCAAACGGACTGGCAGCTTAGTGGGCTTGAGAATTGCCAAAGAAACCTCCATCTGGGCCCAACACCCCCTGGGTTTTGTTTCTTATTTTTTCTCTTTCATATTTTATCTTTAATTATTTTATTAATTATAATAATAATAATAATTATTTAATTACCTTATAAATTAACTATTTTCATAATAAATTCAGAAAACCTAAAAAATATAATTATTATTTTTATTAAAATTAATTCCACTTTATTATTTTTGAAAATAAATGTAATTAATTAATTTAGTTGTTTTAATTAGGTTAATTGTAATTATTTTCACAATAAATAAAATCCACATAGAATTAGGGTTTTCTTGACAATTTTAATCTCTTTCCTTTTATTTCATTAAAACATTAAAACTTAAAAAATATTTCTTTTTTTTTATTAATTAGTAAATTAGGTTTAATATTAATTAAATGCAAAAAAGGACTCAAATTCATTCTTTTCTCAAAAAAGGGTCAAAACCCTAAGGACTTCTCTGATTTAATTTCTATTCGCGCATATTTTTTATATCATATTTATGTAACTGTTCCGAGGATGTAATAGATAATTAGGACCCTTTTTATCGCTTTCTTTATTTTCTCGCATTTAATTTTCAAGGGTTATGTTTTTGGCGATGTAAATACCCGACGCCTTGTAATAGCGTAGATTTACTTTCCGCAATTTATTTTCCGCACAATTATTAACTGTTAACTATGCATGACAAGACTTGCCTGAAAATAAAATCAACCCGTAGCTCACCATATAAATATGCAAAGATAATCTTAAACATGAATCCCGACACACTCGCACATGCCACTCCTAGGGTACGCCTCACTTGGTTGCCTCGACGTGGTAATTGAGTATAGGGTGTTTTAGAGGTCGCCCTCCTGTATAAAGATCCAGTTGCCTCGAAACGGTTGCCTCGGATAAAAAAAGGATCTTGGACATTAGGGTTACCGCTAAGGCGTCCTACTATTGCTTTGGTGACCATACATGTCCCTATAATCGAATTGACCCGAATAACTCCAACGACGGTGTTACCTACTTCTCAATAGTGGGATAGTACTGTCTAAAGGACATTTACACAGCTTAATTCCTTAGAGTAGGTAGATTTCTCCTGGGTACTTGCTCTTTCAAAAACAAAACAAACTTTTCGCACTCACACTTTCAAAAAGTTTTCAAACAAACACTTCATACACTCTTGAGGAAAGATACAAGAGTTACCTAGAAGTTTTTCAAACTAAACTTTTTCAAAACCCACAAACACGAGAAAAGCAAACATTTTTGAAAACATAGTGAGCAAGTACCTAAGAGCCCGTGGATAACCACGGATAGAAAAGGTGCTAACACCTTCCCTTTCTATAATCTACCTCCCGAACCGAGAAACATCTCGAAAAGGAATTTTGCTGTGCTTTTGTCCTTTCCGTGTTGGAGAACATAAAAAATGGTGGCGACTCTTGCTTACCGCGACATTTCGCGAACCAGCATTCCAAAACAATCAGTTCTATTTCCACCGATCACATGTTGCATAGCAGTACAACTGGCTTGGGCTTGGCACTATATAGGACTTTAGTCAACAAACATCTTGAATACTTCACCCTTTCATTTTGATCACTTCGACCAGACTCATCATCAGACAACAACGTTCGTTTCCAACAATGTGTGTTCTTCGAATGGACCAATTATATGTCCTTCGTATCCACCAATTATGATCCATAGTTTTGAAGAGTTTAGAGGTGTAATCTAAGTATGTTTCTTTGAAGGGTTTAATTTCCCAACTCATGGATCGGAGGAGGTTACTTTGAAGGAAATCACATGCTCAGCTTGTGGATTGAAGGGGGTTACTTCGAAGGAAGACATATGCCCTGTTTGTGGATCGATGGGGGTTACTTTGAAGGAAGTCATTTGCCTAGTTTGTGGATCAAAGAGGGTTGCTTCGAAGAAAGCCATATGCCCAGTTTGTGGATCGAAGGGGGTTACTTCGAAGGAAGCCATATGCCCAGTTTATGGATCGAAGAGGGTTACTTCGAAGAAAGCCATATGCCCAAATCAAAGCTTGTGACTGAAGGGAGACTACATTGCCCAATCAAACTTTGCTAAATCTAAGTCAACTTGTTTCTTTTTTGACCCAATCGAAAGGCAAATTAACATCTTCAAAATTTTACATTTTCTTTATTTCTTTATTTCTTTAAACATGTTTTTGTAATCACACATACGAGAGAAATATTGAGAAAATGAGAGGGAAAGTTTTGGGGTGCAACAGCTGCCCCTGTTCAATCTTCTTGAACCTAAAAAGTGAGAATGGCTCGTCGCCATTTGTAGCTTGAAGGTGGAAGATGATTGAACACTAAAGTACCCATAAATTTGCACTCGATGATGTGTTAGTTGATTGTGTAGGGAATGTGCTTAAATATGCCATTTGGAGAGATGATGGATAGTTGTTGGAGATGGGCTTATAGATTCCATCCAATGATAATTGTTGACAGCAATTAGACTAAGTTTAAGCTTGATTTTAACTGTAAAAGAATCATAGTAAATCTTGGAGCGATTTATCTGAACTAGAGAAAATGTCTACCGGGAAGGAATTCAGATAAACTATTGATCGATTTAAACTGAACCAGCAGAAGTCATGAAATATTCTTTAACTGGAACGAATCAGAATAAATCTTGGAGCAATCTATCTGTACCAGAGAAAATGTCTATCGGAAAGGAATCAGGATAAACCATTGAGAGATTTAAATTGAACCAGTAGAGGTCTTGAATATTCTTTTACTTATGATGGGCCTGTGTAGGGATGCTATAGGGGACATATGAGAGGGAAGCTTGGGTAGGGCTACTTCAGGATGAATCCATGTGAAACTTCATCTAGAATTTAAGAGAAGGAACCTGGGTATGGTTGCTTCAGGATGAGTCAGTGTAAAACTGCATCTAGGAATGAGGAGGAAACTGGGTAGGGTTACTTCATGATGAGTCCGTGTAAAACTACATCTGGAAATTATGAGAAGGAACCTGGGTAGGGTTGCTTCATGATGAGTTCGTGTAAAACTACATCTGGAAATTATGAGAAGGAACATGGGTAGGATTGCTTCATGATGAGTCTGTGTAAAACTAAATCTGGAAATTATGAGAAGGAACCTGGGTAGGGTTGCTTCATGATGAGTCTGTGTAAAACTATATCTGGAAATTATGAGAAGGAACCTGGGTAGGGTTGTTTCATGATGAGTTTGTGTAAAACTACATCTGGAAATTATAAGAAGGAACCCGGGTAAGGTTGCTTCAGACCGAGTCCGTGTAAAACTGCATTTGGAAACAAGAAGGAACCTGGGTAGGGTTACTTCATGATGAGTCAGTGTAAAACTGCATCTGGAAATTATGAGAAGGAACCTGGGTAGGGTTGCTTCATGATGAGTCTGTGTAAAACTGCATCTAGAAATTATGAGAAGGAACCTGGGTAGGGTTGCTTCATGATGAGTCTTTGTAAAACTACATCTGGAAATTATGAGAAGGAACCTGGGTAGGGTTGCTTCATGATGAGTCTGTGTAAAACTACATCTGGAAATTATGAGAAGGAACCTGGGTAGGGTTGCTTCAGACCGAGTCTGTGTAAAACTGCATCTGGAAACGAGAAGGAACCTGGGTAGAGTTGCTTCATGATGAGTCCGGGTAAAATTGCATCTGGGAATGAGAAGGAACCTGGGTAGGGTTGCTTCAGCTGGTCGTGTAGATAGTTACCCTGGCTTGTTTCAGGTATTGATCTTTGACTTTAGAAAGAAAGATAGTTCTCCTGACTTATTACAGGTATTAATCTTTGACCTGCTCACCTAGATGGCTTTCCTGGCTTGTCGGAAATTTGTTGATGATAATTTTTTGTTGATTGATCTTTCTTGAAAAGGTAAAGAATTAGTTGTATGCAATTTCATGATGTATGAAATGCATGGCGTAATGATGTTCTCAAAATAAATGAGATTATGACGTATGCATTTGTGTTGTATGCGCTTATCATGCATGGAATGTTGTTGGAATGTAATTTTGTCTTGGAAAATAAATCCTTGACAAGTGCTAGGAAGTTTTGGGAAGCTGAATCCCGGACGACTGTTGGGGATGAAGGGTATGCCCATCTTCAAACTTTGCTTAGAATGTTTCCACGGGGGATTCCTGTTTTTGTTGTTTGAGGAGAAATCTGCTAGGGGATGTTGATTTTTCTTGAGAAGAAAACTTTGTGGAGAGTGTTGATTTCCGCTTGGGGAAGAGAGTTCAAGAGTTTCGGCTGCCCGCTGCTCTACTGGGGAGGTATTTCTTGATGGAAGAGAAAGGAAATTAACAACTTGTTGGTGATAAAGAGGTTAACTGTTATTTGGTATGGCTTCCAGGCTTTGCAACAACTCACTGGGGATTGTATAAGGGTCTACTGAGGAAGAGGGGTTGTGGTCCCTTGATTTGTAATAATTTGAGAGGCAAATTCAAGCTGAGGAATTTGTAGTTTGTTGGGGAAATAAACCATGTTGCCAATTTTCTGTAGAGGTGTATTCTTTTGGTAGAACTCCTCGAAGATTCTCGAGATCAACTCAGTTGGGGAGAAGTTTTCAGAGATTGAAACTCTGGCTAGGAATCACCCTAATGAAAAGGACTTCGTGGGGGATTTGTCACTGCCCCTAGTAGCAAATGTTTGTAGCACTTCCAGGAAATGTTTGCCTGATCATATGTAATCCTTTATTGGCATTCACGTTCAATGCCCCAAATGATTCAGACAAATACTTTCCCCTTGTTACTCAGCATTTCTTGAGATTTCTTGGAATATTGACTTGACTGCCCCAGGTGAATTTGGACAATGACATGTCATGTCCCCTTGTTTATAGGGAATTTGTCATTGGAAGTGTCACCCCGCTTGCGGTGATTTTGTTCACTGAGCGAGTTTTTTTGTTCACTGGATACACGTCTTTTAAATTTCGTCGCTGTCAAACAATTAGCCATATGCAAACAACGATATTCAAATAATGAAAAGTTTATGCTTGTCTTGAAGTTTTGAAAATGTGTTTTATCAAGTAAAGAGTTTTGTAAGAATATGAATTCAACTCCGAATTTGGAATAGAGCCTTAGAAGAGTCATGATACCTTTTGTAACAGTATGCTTTCGAACTAACCCATGCTTCAATTAGGACTTTTGAATGGTTTTAACGTGGCTTGGTTCACGGTTTAAGAAACAAAGGATATGGATCAAAGTGTATTTATACCCGCCCGTTCTTCATGATGTTCTTCAGTCCTAAGCTCAGTTAATTGTGCGTTTGAACTCCAATTGAGTCTGGAATAGCGTTTTGGTGATGGTTCAGACAAGTTGCGTTTGTTGGAAGGTGTTGTACCCCAAAATTTACCATTTTTATTTCGACCTTTTTGGCTTACATTTCATTATTATATACATGCATATCATTGGTTTTATGGTTATGTATTCAAAGTATATTTAGCAACCTTCGCCAGGTTGCAAGTGACATTTATTTCGCCAACGAATGTTCTTAGAGTATTTTCCGTGCTGAAGATCGGTTCTCCGTTTTGCAATGATTCGGGATTCAAAGATTCACAAGTCCAACCCGGCGATTCATATTCAGGTGTTCTTTCGCCAAGATATCTCTGACAACATATTCTCAAATTCAGGTTTGGCTCGAGAGCCAATTCTTTAAAGAAGGTCTCTGAATGTGCGATTTTTCTCGAAGAAATATGGTGAGAAAGTGTGTTGAAAGTGCAGTTTTTACGCACTAAAATTTTTATAACTTGAAGATCGTGGCTCGCGGTGGCCAAAATTATATCTTAATGTCATCTACATTTTCATCTCTCACGACTGGAAGCCAATTTCAATCAGAAGGTCTTCAAAAATGCGGATTTATCAAGTATTTTCATACAGAAAATTTATGACAGAAGTTTATTTGCGTCATGTTCAGAAAATTATAACTTGGTTGATTTTCATCGTATCGAGCTGGTTCCAGCGTCAAAATTTCACAAATTGAGTTGGCTACGTTTTCATAGTAGGTATCGAGTTCGAAAGGTATCCAAAAGGCCTTCATTTTTTACCCTGGGTGCGCGTGACGCGCCGAAAATCCTGAATGCTGAATATTATTTCGTCTGGGTCGAAACTTCGAAAATTCATAACTCGGTCAATTTTTATCGTATCGGGCCCATCTTTTTACACAAGGTCACTGACTCAGATTTCTATAACTTTTCTTCCAAAGTAGAGACTGGGTTCTGCTCCGATCAATACCCGTTTTTTATTAAAGAACGTGTCAGAGTTGACACTGGAGTCCAAAATAAATTTGTCTGAGGCAAAACTTGAAAAACTCATAACTAATTCACTGTTTATCATATTAAGTCCATTTTTGGACAAGAGTTTATTCTCGATATCGGATACATTTTGTTTTCACATTTAAACTTCAAAAATTGCACTTAAGTCCCTGCGATTTATCCCGGAACGTGTCAGACTCAAGTGAATAAAATTTGCACTATTGCTTGTGGTTATTGAAGGCCCAATTGCACATCCAAAGCCCATATCTTTGCTATAATTTCCATTATATAATCACATTATTTTAACACAAACAGGACATGAAACGCTGAGGCCAAATCAGAACAACAACCAGTGCATGGCTCATGGCAAGGCAGACATCCTGAGGAGGCTAAGTGCGTGGATTCAACACCCACCTCATTGGTTTTAGTTTTCTTCCATTCTATTTATCCTTTTACCTATTTTACCTATTTTTCTTCTTTGTGTTTAAAATATTTTTCATAAAACCTAACATTTTTCACAAACCTTTGATTTTTTCTAATAAACTCAAATAATTAATTTTAGGTTTTTTAATTTAATTTTTAGGTTAATTAATTTTAGGTTTTTTAACTTTTTTTTCAAAATTAACCTTTTTTTTAAAAATTCAAATTAATTAGATTTTAGGTATTTTAATTAACTTTTTTCAAAAATTAACATTTTTTATTAATTAAAATTTATTAGGTTTTTTAGGTTTATTTAATTAATTATCATAAGTCATTTTTTCATATAAAATCACCAAAATATTTTCTTTGCTATTTTCATCTTATTTTTATTTTCCTATATAAAGTGTATAGGGCGCGTTCAACTGTAATAGCGTCGCTTTATTTTTCCCGCATTTTTTTATCATTATCATGTAATTGCTTCCGGGAAGTAATAGTTTTAGGATTTCTTTTTCACACTCTTTACTATTATGTAACAACCCCCAAAGCTCTGTAATAGCCTAGGTTTACATTTCCGCCTTTATCTTCAGCTACTATATTTTATGCAATGCTTAGATTAATAGGATTGTATGGAAAGATAAAAATGAACGATAGAAAACCCTAATTTCAAGATAAATAACCGAACTGAATCATTTGCATATTCGTAACTCTAAGGTAACCTCGCTTGTTGCCTTCAGAAAAACAATGGTCATGTCCCTCGAACGTAGGGATACCCTTAGCAAAGACCCTCAGTTAAAATCATCATAAAGAACATAGTCCCTCAATGTCCCTCGAGTTGCCTACGAGAAATAATCTTGTCCCTCGATGTTGCCAACAAATATATGATGACAGTCCCTTTGAACTGCTAAGGTATCCCTATATGTTGCATTCTATGACCATAACAATGATCCGCGCCTGTCCCTCATACATCCAACGATAGGGCTACCTACTCACTAATAGTAGGATAGCAGTGTCTAAAGGTTAGGAGGAAAAGAACGATCTTTTCGAGTATAAGTAGATAACTTCTTAGATGTTTTCTCAAAACAACTTTTTGCACCTACACAAAAGTATTTTCAAAAACACTTTCAAAAACATTCGTCTTGTCAACACTCTTAAGGACTGATACAAGAGTTATCACAAAGCAAATCACCGCACTAAGGCATTTTCAAAACAATTTTCAAAACACATAAAGTACAAGCAATTTTCAAAACATGATTTAGCATCTAAGAGCCCGTGGAAAACCACGGATGGAAAGGTTGCTAACACCTTCCCTTTCCATAATCTACCACCCTTACTCAGAAAACTCTCAAAAGGTATTTTTTCCTGTTATTTTCACCCTTTCCTTTGTTGGATAAAAGAAAAGTCGGTGGCAACTCTTTCTTACCGCAATATTTGTGAATATAAAACGTAAAACCAGTATTAACAGTCAGTTCTTCCACCGTATTATAGAACTGACGACTCTGTTGGGGAGTTAAACTTAAAAGTGGGGTTACCTTAGGGCTAGATCACCTTTAATTGATTTCTTTGTTTGACTTGCTTGCTCTACATTATGGTTCCTTATTTGGGCTTTGTTTTGATCCTACACCCGGATCTGGGGCACCTTTTAGGTAAGTAGCAATAGATTGTGGAAATTGTACGGCGTAGACCGATATGGTTGAAACAACGACTACATTAGTGTGACGCATTTGTTGGTACTGGTACCCCTTGTGTTCAATCGAGGAGAATACGGGGACGCTGAGCAGCGTCATGAAGAACTAAATAATATTAGAACCTTAATTGAACAACTTGGCCATTAGGAAGTAGTGAGATAGCCTACTTCGGTGTAAAGTTGAAGATTGGTTGATACTCGATGCTACACTCACCGAGATTGGACTTTTGGGATATCTCGGCCGCAAGAAAAGATTGATTGTGATGAGACAATGCCTAAAAGAAAGGTCGGTGATATTGAGATCCCTTAGAACCCGATTATTATTTCTATGACAAGTTGAGCCATCTGAACATTCAAGAGGGTACTTACCTACAAATCCCATGCAAGCCTAAACCTAAGGCTGCTTGTGTGATCTGTTTGCTTTCAACTTGAGCTACTTGCAGGGTTTTCTAACAACATGATCTCCTTGCAGGATTTGTTTACAGTCATTATACAGTAACCTGGACTTCTTAGACTCACTTGTCTTCATCACCTCACGCTTTTTCTTAACGCATATCATACACATCATAACATCATGCCACAACATTTCTTTAACCATTTCAAGGATCTCAAGGGTTTGTGATGCGGGTTATGATAAATCAGACATCTAGCAAGGGGCAAGGGGATTTATTTTCCTCTAGCCAATGCCGTTAAAAGACCAAAACACGACAACTTGAGTTAGGGGCTATGACCCACTTGATATGGTGAGCTTGACTCTCGTGGAAGAACACTTAACAATACGAAGTTCTTCAATCAAAGTTGCAAATTTCAACTTTCGACATTTTCTTGTTTACACCACGAGATCCTTGAAAACATTGCATGCATGCCATTTCATAACAAGTTTTCCAAGGACATGCTTCTTATCCCTTCGTTGTTTATTTCAGAAAGAAGAAATGGCTCTTGAACAGACAATAAAGGATCTCCAAACTCAAGATGATCAATTCAAAGAAATGTTCCCGAATCTAGCCAAGAGGAAAGAATAATTAAAAACATTCATCGTCGGGAATCTGACTAAGAAATATCCTGACAACGACAAGGATGAACAGTTGGAACAACTACAAGCTGAGGTAGAAGCAATGAGAATCCAGATGCTGGGGTAAATGGCTCTTATCCAAGGCCTAGCCTGGGGGACAAGAAGAGCTAAGAGGCATTGTCAACAAGCTTCATCAAGACAGGTGCAACCGTATGAGGCAAACAGTTGAGGCTGGGGATCAAGTCATGGGACAAAAAGTTGGCTTGGAGAGTAGAGCTTTCCAA
Source organism: Vicia faba (assembly GCA_948472305.1). Classification (NCBI taxonomy): domain Eukaryota; kingdom Viridiplantae; phylum Streptophyta; class Magnoliopsida; order Fabales; family Fabaceae; genus Vicia; species Vicia faba. The sequence continues at coordinate 358,417,526 of OX451735.1, forward strand.
ATTGCTTCTACGGCACAAGCCCAACCACAACCTCTCCAACAACGACATGATAATAAGCAAAGACAAGATAAGACCAAGAGGCAGTTTACGAAAATCAACATACCATTATCTCAGGCATTGCAACATATGTTGAGGATGAATTTGGTTACATTGATAAGACCTCATCCAAACCCCAAAACTTCTTCCCCTAACTTCAATCCTGATTCAATATGTGCATACCATTCTGATAGTCCTGGTCATGATACAAATGACTGTTGGGCATTGAAAAATAAGATTCAGGACTTGATCAACGAAGGAGTGCTGGAGTTCACACAAGATGGCTAGACTGAATTCTTCTGCCGTCCCTCAAAGACACACCATCTGGAGTGACAAGTTCAGACAAAGAGGCTTTTTGTTCATTTGAATTCTTAATTTGTAATTTTCTTTTTATTGTTCGAACATTTGTTTCTTGTCAAAATTTTTTACTTTATCAATGTATTGCATATGTCTGTTTTGAATCAATTCATTCGTATTCACTATATTTAAACAGCTTTCCTTTTTGTGATATTCAACTCTCTATCAAAAGATCTGAGTCTTTAGAGGGAGGATGACGAAAATGATACCACAATCTCTACAGTATGCTTTTGAACAGACCCCGCTAACGATGTACATGCGTTGTTTCAAATCCTAAATAGTGGAGTTATAAGGAAGATAATCCCTAGTCAACCCATTTGAGCTTAAGAAGTATGAGTGTTTCTTTTCATACAAACTAAAACCCTTAATCATAACCAGGGGTAAGGTAGATTTCTCAGTTAATTCAAAAGTGCATTCAGTCACAAGCTCTATCTCCATACATGACAAGTAGTGTAGAGGATGCTCTCCAAAAGATAGTGATGGTTCCACATAATCATTAAGACAGGCAATCATTATCTCTCAAAAGAAAAGTCCGCTAAGTCAAAACCTATGAAGGAGACTTAAGAAAAACTGGGGCATCCCGCTGGCTATAATCGCAAAAGAAACAATTCAGGCAAAAGACAGGGATAATAAAGTAAAAAAAAGAAGGTTGCTACAAATCCTCAAGAAAAAGGAAAGTTGCAAAAAAAGACTGCGTTCTCAAAATAAACATTCAATTTCTGAACCATCACCAAGTATCAGAGCAATGATTCCAGAACTCAACTGGGATTCAAACGCACAATCAACTGAGTTTAGGGCTGAAGAACATCACGAAGAACGGGTGGGTACAAATAAATTTTGAGCCTATATCCTTTGTTCCTTAAACCGTGAACCAGGCCATGCTACAACCCTTAAAAGTCCTAGCTGAAGCATGGGTTAGTTCGGAAGCATACTGTTACAAAAGGTATCCTGACTCCTGTAGGACTTGCTACAAATCCTGAGTTGATATCACGCTCTTACAAATTTTGTTTGTTTTACTAAAAAATGAATTTTCAAACTTCAAGACGGACATAAGCTTTGCATTCTTTAAATGACATTGTTTGCATATGGCTAATTATTCAAACAACAGAGAAATTCACACAACGAATATTCAGTGAACAAAGACCCTCTCAATGGATAGAATCACCTTAGACGAAAAACACATTCCCAATAATATGCCTTTCATAATCAAGGGGCATGGCATGGTGTCTAGTTAATCTGGGGCAGTCAAGCCAATATGCAAAGAATCTCTCAAAAGTGGTGAATAGCCAGCGGCAGATCTCCATTTGAATCACTTGGGGCCTGTTGCATTGATCGGGGATTCTGGAAAAAATCATTGTGAAATTTGAACCTTTGGTACCATTAAATTGCTTGTTTGTGCCAGTAGTATCAGATGGTGTCAATATCATGTCTTCAAATCCTTCCATGATAGTTCTTAAAAAAGATACATAGGAAATTCAAGACTATCAGAAACTTGATCAAACATCAGGTGCACCAGACTAACCCCAGAGGAAAACAGGCTCCCACATATGAAAGGGCACATGCAATCACATAAACATTTTCTGACATTTCCATAACACTTGTTGTCATAGACAGTGACAACACTCCGTATCCTATGAACGCAGACATAATCAAAAAATACTATGCATGAAAAAGACCCGTTAGGTTGACAAGCCTTGGCAAAATTAAGGGCATCCCGGTGAACCAAAAGGGTTCGGGCAAAAATTAGGGATATATAAATAAATTTGTACACCCGGCAAGTCGAAAACCTGAAAAGGCGACTTGGGCTAAAAAAGGGTATCCCGATGGACTGAAAATCTTAAAAGACAGTCCAAGCAAAAGTTAGGGATTAAAGCGTACGACTATGTCCTGTCATCTTGTCATTTGTCTCCCTAATCAACATCTACTCAAAACTCCAAGAGTTGGGATAACACTTAAACCATCCATAAAATATCCGCAACTACTTTCTCCAGCAGGTAAGAGACAAGGGCATTCTACTAAAAAGTCATTGCCATATTCTCAGCATGCAGCCTAATGGTGTCAGGCATTCTTGTATCCCCGACAGAGCAAGAATCTCCAATTACTACTCCAACAAAAATACTCGGTGAAGTCACCAAGCTTCTCAAGATTCACCAGCAAGATTTCAACAAAATCCCCAAGCAGTTTATGGAGTTCACCTTCCGCAACAGAGTTTTATAAATCTCAAATAGTTTATAAATCCTTATTCCCAGTAGAGTTTATTTCTCTTGATATGGAAGTTCATCTCCCAGCGGAGTTTTATTATCCAAATTCGTGAAATCTTCCAACAGAACTCTTCCCTTGGGAAAAATCATTCTCAAGTAGAAGTCGAAGATCCCCGGCATAAAAAGGGAATTGCCAACAAAATTATCTCCATTCATTATCGCCAGCAGAAATTGAGGAATCACTTTCTTCACTCACCAACAGCAGTCCGAGATTCAGCTTCCCAATACTCTTCAGCAGCAATCAGGGATTTATTTTCCTAGACAAAAACACTGCGCAACATCATTACATAGTCACACATCATGGCAGGTGCATAAAAATACATATATCACAATCTCATTTTATTTTGGGAGCATCATGCAATTCATACATCATGACATCGCATGATTTGATTTTACCTTTTCAGGTTAAATTAGCAGACAAACATACACTATCAACTTTTGCAGCAGGTCAAAGACTAATGCCTGAAACTAGATGGGGAAACTATCTGCACTACCTAGTGGTATGAACTCCCGAAACGAGACGAGTTTACAAACAAATACAATAGGCCACGAATTAATGCCTGAAACCAGACGGGGAAATTATCTATATGCCTGATGTTGCCATGTTCCAGATTAATACCTAAAAATAGACAAGACAACTATCTGTGAACAACAAATTATAGATTAACACCTGAAACCAGACAGGAAAACTATCTACACGACCAGACGAAGCAATCTCACACAAGCTCTTTCTAATACATTTTCAGGTAACAGTTAATCCCATTATCCCCAGCAAGCTACTGTGAAACCTGGATTTCAACCAGAAAGCAACAAACTCTCATATCTCCAGTATAGGGATAACTCCTCAGTAGAGCCATGAACGACTGAAGCTCCTAGACTCTATTTCCTACAGAGTTTTCATCAAGCGGGAGAACAATAAAAAACCCACATTCCCCATCAGAGTCCTCCTCAGACAGCCGGAACAAGAATCCCCACAACAAGACCTCTACTGGTTCAGTTTAAACCAATCAATCATTTATTCTGATTCTGTTCTAGTAGACACTTTCTCTGGTTCAGATAAATATCTCCAAAGATTTATTTTGATTCCTTTCCGGTTAAAGATTATTCAAGACCTCTAATAGTTTAGCTTAAACCGATCAATAATTTATTCTGATTCCTGTCCAGTAAACACTTTCTCTGGTTCAGATAAATCGCTCCAAAGATTTATTCTGATTCCTTTCCAATTAAAGATTATTCAAGACCTCTACTGGTTCAGCTTAAACCAATCAATGGTTTATTTTGATTTCGTTCATGTAGACACTTTCTCTGGTTCAGATAAATTGCTCCAAAGATTTATTCTGATTCTTTTCTAGTTAAAGATTATTCAAGACCTATACTGGTTTAGCTTAAACGGATCAATGGTTTATTCTGATTCCATTCCAGTAGACACTTTCTCTGGTTTAGATAAATCGCTCCAAAGATTTATTCTGATTCTTTTCCAGTTAAAGATTATTCAAGACCTCTACTGGTTCAACTTAAATCGATCAATGGTATATTCTGATTATGTTCCAGTAGACACTTCCTCTGGTTCATATAAATCACTCCAAAGATTTATTCTGATTCTTTTCCAGTTAAAGATTATTCAAGACCTCTGCTGGTTCAGTTTAAACCGATCAATGGTTTATTCTGATTCTGTTCTGGTAGACACTTTCTCTGGTTTAGATAAACCGCTCCAAAGATTTATTCTGATTCTTTTCCAGTTTGAAATCAAGCATAGACTCGCTCTAATATTCATATCAAAAATCACCTGTCGATGGCATCTTTAAAGCCCATCTCCGACAACTCTCAATCATCTTCTCCAAATGGTATCTGTAAGCCCATTCTCGCCATCATTAACCATCAGTGTTACTTCATGCGAGTGCAAATTTCTGGGCACTTAAACGTTCAATCATCTTCTACCTTCAAGTCACGAATGGCGGACATGCCAATCTAACTCTTCAGGTTTAAGAAGATTGAACAGGGGTAGTTGTTGTACCCCAAAATTTACCCTTTTTATTTCTACCTTTTTGGCTTACATTTCATTATTACATACACGCATATCATTGGTTTTATGATTATGGAATCAAGGTATATTTAGCAAGCTTCGTCAGGTTTCAAGTGACATTTATTTCGCCAATGAATGTTCTCAGAGTATTTTCCATGCTGAAGATCGGTTCTCCGTTTCGCAACGATTCGGGGTTCAAAGATTCACAAGTCTAACCCGGCACGTTATATTCAGGAGTTCTTTCGCCAAGATATCCCTGATAACATATTCTAAAATTCAGGTTCGGCTCGAGATCCAATTCTTTAAAGAAGGTGTCAGAATATGTGATTTTTCTCGAAGAAATATGGTGAAAAGTGTAATAAAAGTGCAATTTTTACGCACTAAAAAATTCATAACTTGAAGATCGTGGCTTGTTTTAAATCCATTCCGGTGGCCAAAATTCTGTCTTGACGTCATCTATGTTTTCATCTCTCACGGCTGGAATCCAATTTCGATCAGAAGGTCTTCAAAAATGCGGATTTATCAAGTATTTTCGTACAGAAAATTTGTGACATAAGTTTATTTGCGTCATCTTTAGAAAATCATAACTTGGTCGATTTTCATCGTATCGAGCTGGTTCCTGCGCCAAAATTTTAAAAATTGAGTTGGCTACATTTTCACAGGAGGTATCGAGTTCGAACAGTATCCAAAAGGCCTTTTTATTTTTTACCCAGAGTGCGCATGATGCGTCGAAAATCCTGAATGCTGAATATTATTTCATCTGGGTCGAAACTTCGAAAATTCATAACTCGGTCAATTTTTATCGGATCAGGCCCATCTTTTTACACAAGGTCACTGACTCAGAGTTCTACAACTTCTCTTCCAAAGTAGAGACTGGGTTCTGCTCCGATCAATACCATTTTTTTATTGAAGAACGTGTCAGAGTTGACACTGGAGCCCAAAATAAGTTTGTTTGAGGCGAAATTTCAAAAATTCTTAACTAATTCACCGTTTATCCAATTGAGCCCATTCTCGAACAGGAGTGTGTTCTCCTCGTCGGTTACATTTTATTTTCACATTTCAACTTCAAAAATTGCACTTAAGTCCCTGCAATTTAGCCTGGAATGTGTCAGACTCAAGTGAATAAAATTTGCACTATTGCTTGTGGTTATTGGAGGCCCAATTACATATTCAAAGCCCATATCTTTGCTCTAATTTCCATTATATAATCTCATTCTTTTCACACAAACAGGACACGAAAAAAACCTTTGCCACAACCTTGTCCAAATATCAAATTCTTTCAAGAACCCTAAAAATCTTGAAATTCTTGTTTCAAACCCCCATCTCACTACAAACAAGCCATCCTTGTTACAAACGCCCATCTCACTACAAACAAGCCATCTCATTCTCCAGTAAGGGTAAGGCTGGTTTGATCTCTATGATCAAAAGGGTGTAGAAGCATTCATATATGCCATATCGGTTTTAACATTACAAAATTTCATATATTTGCTTTCTTTGTATTTCATGATATATTAATTTATTTAATGTATTCATGAGATTCAACGCTGCAGATTTACACCATCTAATAATTCCATGCAGTTTTATTACAAAACACTGAGGCCAAATCAGAACAACAACCAATGCATGGCTCATGGCAAGGAAGACATCCTGAGGAGGCTAATGGCGTGGATTCAACACCCACCCTATTGGTTTTGGTTTTCTTCTATTCTATTTATCCTTTTGACTATTTTACCCATTTTGCTTCTTTCTGTTTAAAACCTTTTTCATAAAACCTAACATTTTTCACAAACCTTTGATTTTTCCTAATAAACTCAAATAATTAATTTTAGGTTTTGTTAATTTAATTTTTTGGTTAATTAATTTTAGGTTTTTTAACTTTTTTTCAAAATTACCCTTTTTTAAATTTAAATTAATTAGGTTTTAGGTATTTTAATTAATTTTTTTCAAAAATTAACATTTTATATTAATTAAAATTAATTAGGTTTTTTAGGTTTATTTAATTAATTATCATAAATCATTTTTTTAATAAAAAATCGCTAAAAAAATTTCTTTGCTATTTTCATCATATTTTTATTTTCCTAGATAAAGTGTATAGGGTGCATTCATCTGTAATAGCGTAGCTTTATTTTTCTCGCATTTTTTTTATCATTATCATGTAATTGCTTCCGGGATGTAATAGTTTTAGGATTTCTTTTCCGCACTCTTTACTATTATGTAACTGCCCCAAAGCTCTGTAATAGCATATGTTTACATTTCCGCCTTTATCTTCAGCTACTATATTTTATGCAATGCTTAGATTAATAGGATTGTATGGAAAGACAAAAATGAACGATAGAAAACCCTAATTTTAAGATAAATAACTGAATTGAATCATTTGCACATACGTACCTCTAGGGTAACCTCGCGTATTGCCTTCGGAAAAACAATGGTCATGTCCCTCGAACGTAGGGATACCGTTAGCAAAGACCATCGGTTAAAGTCATCATAAACAACATAGTCCCTCAATGTCCCTCGTGTTTCCTACGAGAAATGATCTTGTCCCTCGATGTTCCCTACAAATATATGATGAAAGTCCCTTCGAACTGCTAAGGTATCCCTATATGTTGCCTTCTATGACCATAACAATGACCCGCTCCTGTCCCTCATACATCCAACGATAGGGCTACGTACTCACTAATAGTATGAAAGCACTGTCTAAAGGTTAGGAGGAAAAGAACGACCTTTTCGAGTATAAGTAGATAAGTTCTTAGATGCTTGCTCAAAACAACTTTTTGCACTTACACAAAAATATTTTCAAAAACACTTTCAAAAACATTCATCTTGTCAACACTCTTGAGGACTGATACAAGAGTTATCACAAAGCGAATCGCTGCACTAAGGCATTTTCAAAACAATTTTCAAAACACATAAAGCATAAGCAATTTTCAAAACATGAGCTAGCATCTAAGAGCCTGTGGAAAACCACAGATGGAAAGGGTGCTAACACTTTCCCTTTCCATAATCTACCCCCTTACACAGAAAATTATTGAAAGAACTTTTTTCTGTTCTTTCACCCTTTCCTTTGTTGGATAAAAGAAAAATTGGTTGCGACTTTTTCTTACCACAACATTTGAGAATATAAAACAAAAAACCAGTATTAACAGTCGGTTCTGCCACCGTATTACAGAACTGGCGACTCTGCTGGGGAGTAAAACTTAAATGTGGGGTTAGCTTAGGGATAGATCACCTTTACTTGATTTCTTTATTTGACTTGCTTGCTTTACATTATGGTTCTTTATTTGGGCTTTGTTTTAATCCTACTCCCGGATCTGGGGCACCTTTTAGGTAAGTAGCAATAGATTGTGGAAACTGTACGGCGTAGACTGATATGGTTGAAACAATGTCTACGTTAGTGTGATGCATTTGTTGGTACAAGCATCCCTTGTGTTGAATCGATGAGAATACGGGGCCGTTGAGCAGCGTCATGAAGCACTAACTAAGCTTAGAACCTTAATTGAACAACTTGACCATTAGGAAGTAGTAAGATAGCCGACTTCAGTGTAAAGCTAAATATTGGTTGATACACGATGCTACACTCACTGAGATTGGACTTTTGGGATATCTCGGCCGCAAGAAAAGATTGATTGTGCTGAGACAATGCCTAAAAGAAAGGCCAGTTATATTGAGATCCCTTAGAACCCAGTTACTATTTCTATGACAGGTTGATCCATCTGAACATTCAAGAAGGTACTTACCTACAAACCCCATGCAAGCCTAAACCTAAGGCTGCTTGTGTGATCTGTTTGCTTTCAACTTGAGCTACTTGAAGGGTTTTTATCTAACAATATAATCTCCTTGCAGGATTTGTTTACAGTCATTATATAGTAACCTGGACTTCTTAGACTCACTTGTCTTCATCACCTTACACTTTTGCTTAACACATATCATACACACCATAACATCACGCCACAACATTTTCTTAACCATTTCAAGGATCTCAAGGGTTTGTGATGCAGGTTATGATGAATCAGACATCTAAAAAGGGGCAAGGGGATTTATTTTCCTCTAGCCAATGTCGTCAAAAGACCAAAACACGACAACTTGAGTCAGGGGCTATGACCCACTTGATATGGTGAGCTTGAATCTCGTGGAAGGACACTTAACAATACAAAGTTCTTCAATCAAAGCTGCAAATTTCAACTTCCGAAATTTTCTTGTTTACACCGCAAGATCCTTGAAAACATTGCATGCATGCCATTTCATAACAGGTTTTCCAAGGACAGGTTTCTTATCCCTTCACTGTTTATTTCTGCAAGAAGAAATGGCTCTTGAGCCAACAATATAGGATCTTCAAAGTCAAGATGCTCAATTCAAAGAAATGTTCCTGAATCTAGACAATGGGAAAGAAGAATTGATAACATTCCTCGTTGGAAATCTGACTAAGAAATATCCTGACAACGACAAGGATGAAAAGTTGGAACATCTGCAAGATGAGGTAGAAGCAATGAGAATCCAGATGCTGGGGAAAATGGCTCTTATCCAAGGCCTATCCCGGGGTACAAGAAGAGCTAAGAGGCATTGTCAACAAGATTCATCAAGACGGATGCAACCGTATGAGGCAAACAGTCGAGGCTGGGGATCAAGTCATGGGACAAAAAGTTGGCTTGGAGAGTAAAGCTTTCCAAATTGCTGCTACGTCACAAGCCCAACCACAACATTGCCAACAACGACAGGATAATAAGCAAAGACGAGATAAGTCCAATAGGCAGTTTACCAAATCAACATACCATTATCTCAGGCATTGCAACATATGTTGAGGATGAATTTAGTTACGTTGATAAGACCTCATCCAAACCCAAAAACTTCTTCCCCTAACTTCAATCCTGATGTAATATGTGCCTACCATTCTGATAGTCCTGGACATGATATAAATGACTGTTGGGCATTGAAAAGTAAGATTCAGGACTTGATCAACGAAGGAGTGCTGGAATTCATACAAGATGGCCAGACTGAATTCTTTTGCCGTCCCTCAAAGACACACCATCTGAAGTGACAAGTTTAGACAAAAAGGCTTTTTGTTCATTTGAATTCTTAATTTGTAATTTTTTTTATTGTTCGAACAATTTTTCCTATCAAACTTTGTTACTTTATCAATGTATTTCATATGTCTATTTTGAATCAATTCATTTGTATTCACTATATTTAAATTGCTTTCCTTTTTGTGATATTCAACTCTCGATCAAAAGCTGAGTCTTTAGAGGGAGGATGACGAAAATGATACCATAATCTCTACCGTATGCTTTTGAACAGACCCTGCTAACGATGTACATGCGTTGTTTCAAATACTAAACAATAGATTTATAAGGAAGATAATCCCTAGTCAACCCCTTTGTGCCTAAGAAGTAGGAGTTTTTCTTTTCATACAAATTAAATCCCTTAATCATAACTCGGGGCAGGGTATCTTTCTCAGTTAATTCAGAAGTGCATTCAATCGCAGGATCTATCTCCATACATGACAAATAGTGTAAAAGATGCTCTCCAAAAGATAGTGATGGTTCCACATAATCATTAAGACAGGCAGTCATCATCTCTCAAAAGAAAAGCCCGCTAAGTCAAAACTTATGAAGGAGACTTAAGAAAAACAGGGGCATCCCGCTGGCTGTAATCACAAAAAAAGTTATTCAGGTAAAAGACAGGGATAATAAAGTAAAAACAAAGAAGAATCTCTTAAAAGTGCTGAATAGCCAGGGACAGATCTCCATTTGAATCACTCGGGGCCTGTTACATTGATTGGGGATTTTGGAAAAAATCATTATGAAATTTGAACCTTTGGTACCATTAAATTGCTTGTCTGTGCCAGTAGTATCAGACGGTGTCAGTATCATGTCTTCGAATCCTTCCATGACAATTCTTAGAAAAGATACCTAGGAAATTCAAGACTATCAGAAACTTGATCAAACATCAGGTGCACAAGACTAACCCCAGAGGCAAACAGGCTCCCACATATGAAAGGGCACATGCAATCACATAAACATTTTCTGACATTTCCACAACACTTGCTGTCATAGACGGTGAGAACTCTCCATATCCTGTGAACACAGACATAGTCAGAAAATACTACGCATGAAAAAGACCCGCTAGGTTGACAAGCCTGGGAAAAATTAAGGGCATGCCGCGAACCAAAAGGGTTCGGGTAAAAATTAGGAATATATAAAGAAATCTGTACACCTGGCAAGTCGAAAACCTGAAAAGGCAACTTGGGCTAAAAAAGGGTATCCCGATGGACTAGAAATCTGAAAAGACACTCCAGGAAAAAGTTAGGGATTAAAGTGTACGACTATATCCTTTCATCTTGTCATTTATCTCCCTAATCAACATCTACTCAAAACCCCAAGAGTTGGGATGACACTCAAACCATCCATAAAATATCCGCAGCTACTTACTCGAGCAGGTATAGAGACAAGGGCATTCTACTAAAAAGTCACTGCCGTATTCTCAGCATGCAGCCTAATGGTGTCAGGCATTCTTGTATCCCTGGTAGAGCAAGAATCTCCAATTACTACTCCAACAAAAATCCTCGGTGAAGTCGCCAAACTTCTCAAGATTCCCCAACAGGATTTAAACAAAATCCCCAAGCAGTTTATGGAGTTCACCTTCCGTAACAGAGTTTTATAAATCTCAAAGAGTTTATAAAGCCTTATCCTCAGTAGAGTTTATTTCTCTAGCTACGGAAGTTCATCTCCCAGCGGAGTTTTATTCTCCAAATTGGTTAAATCTTCCAACAGAACTCTTCCCTTCGGAAAAATCATTCTCAAACAGAAGTCAAAGATCCCTGACAGAAAAAGGGAATTGCCAACAAAATTATCTCCATTCATTATCGCCAGCAGAAATTGAAGAATCACTTTCCTTACTCACCAACAACAGTCCTGGATCTAGCTCCTCAGTACTCTTCAACAGCAGTCAGGGATTTATTTTCCCAGAAAAAAACACTGCAACAGCATTACAAATTCATACATCATGGAAGGTGCATAAAATACATATATCACAATCTCATTTTATTTTGGGAGCATCATGCAATTCATATATCATGACATCGCATGAAACTGATTTTACCTTTTCAGGTTAAATTAGCAGACAGACAAGCACTATCAACTTTTGCAGCAGGTCAAAGACTAATGCACGAAACCAGACGGGGAAACTATCTGCACGACCAAGTGGTATGAACTCCCAAAGCAAGACGGGTTTACAAACAAATACAACATGACACATATTAATGCTCAAAACCAGACGGGGAAATTATCTATATGACCGATGTTGCCAAGTTCCAGATTAATACCTGAAAACAGACAAGAGAAATATCTGTGAACAACTGATTATAAATTAACACCTGAAACCAGACATGAAAACTATCTACACGACCAGACGAAGCAATCTCACACAGGCTCTTTCTAATACATTTTCAGGTAACATTAATTCCATCATCCCCAGCAAGCTACTGTGAAACCTGGATTTCAACCAGAAAGCAGCAAACTGTCATATCTCCAGTATAGGGATAAATCCTCAGTAGAGCCATGGACGACTGAAGCTACTAGACTCTATTTTCCACAGAGTTTTCCTCAAACGGGAGAACAATAAAAAACCCATATTCCCCAGCGGAGTCCTCCTCAGACAGAAGGAACAAGAATCCCCACAACAAGACCCCTACTGGTTCAGTTTAAACCAATCAATGGTTTATTCTGATTCTGTTCCGATAGACACTTTCTCTGGTTCAGATAAATCGTTCCAAAGATTTATTCTGATTCCTTTCTAGTTAAAGATTATTCAAGACCTCTACTGGTTCAGCTTAAACCGATCAATGGTTTATTCTGATTCCGTTCCAGTAAACACTTTCTCTGGTTCAAATAAATCGCTCCAAAGATTTATTCTGATTCCTTTCCAATTAAAGATTATTCAAGACCTCTACTGGTTCAGCTTAAACCGATCAATGGTTTATTCTGATTCTGTTCCAGTAGACACTTTCTATGGTTCATATAAATCGCTCCAAAGATTTATTCTGATTCTTTTTCAGTTAAAGATTATTCAAGACCTCTACTGGTTCAGCTTAAACGGATCAATGGTTTATTCTGATTTTGTTCCAGTAGACACTTTCTCTGGTTCAGATAAATTGCTCCAAAGATTTATTCTGATTCTTTTCCAGTTAAAGATTATTCAAGACCTCTACTGGTTCAACCTAAACCAATCAATGGTTTATTCTGATTCCGTTCCAGTAGACACTTTCTCTGGTTCAGATAAATCGCTCCAAAGATTTATTCTGATTCTTTTTCAGTTAAAGATTATTCAAGACCTTTGCTGGTTCAGTTTAAACCGATCAATGATTTATTTTGATTCAGTTCCGGTAGACACTTTCTATGGTTCAGATAAATCACTCCAAATATTTATTCTGATTCTTTTCCAGTTTGAAATCAAGCATAGACTCGCTCTAATATTCATATAAAAAATCACTTGCCGATGGCATCTTTAAAGCCCATCTCCGATAACTCTCAGTCATCTTCTCCAAATGACATCTGTAAGCCCATTCTCGCCATCATTAACCATCAGTGTTACTTCATGCGAGTGCAAATTTCTGGGCACTTAAGTGTTCAATCATCTTCTACCTTCAAGTCACGAATGGCGGACATGCCAATCTAACTCTTCAGGTTTAAGAAGATTGAACAGGGGCAACTGTTGTACCCCAAAATTTACCCTTTTTATTTCGACCTTTTTGGCTTAAATTTCATTAGTACATACATGCATATCATTGGTTTTATGGTTTTGGAATCAAGGTATATTTAGCAAGCTTCATCAGGTTACAAGTGACTTTTATTTCGCAATGAATGTTTTCAGAGTATTTTCTGTGCTAAAGATCGGTTCTCCGTTTCGCAATGATTCGGGGTTCAAAGATTCACAAGTCCAACCCAGCGCATTATATTCAGATGTTCTTTCGCCAAGATATCCCTGATAACATATTCTCAAATTCAGGTTCGACTCGAGAGTCAATTCTTTACAGAAGGTCTCCAAATGTGCGATTTTTCTCGAAGAAATATGGTGAAAAAGTATGCTGAAAGTGCAGTTTTTACGCACTAAAAAATTCATAACTTGAAGATCGTGGCTCATTTTAAACCCGTTATGGTGGCCAAAATTATGTCTTGATGTCATATATGTTTTCATATCTCACGGCTGGAAGCCAATTTTGATTAGAAGGTCTTCAAAAATGAAGATTTATCAAGTATTCTCGTACAGAAAATTTGTGACAAGTTTATTTACGTCATGTTTATAAAATCATAATTTAGTCGATTTTCATTGTATAGAGATGGTTCCGGCGCCAAAATTTCAAAAATTTAGTTGGCTATGTTTTCACAAGAGGTATCGAGTTTGAACAGTACCCAAAAGGCCTTCGTTTTTTATCCAGAGTACGTGTGACGCGCCAAAAGTCCAGAATGCTGAATAATATTTCATTTAGGTCGAAACTTCGAAAATTCATAACTCGGTCAATTTTTATCAGATCGGGTCCATATTCTTACACAACGTCACTGACTCAAAGTTCTACAACTTTTATTCCAAAGTAGAGACTGGGTTCTACTTCGATCAATACCAGTTTTTTATTGAAGAATGTGTCACAATTGACACTAGAGCCCAAAATAAGTTTATCTGAGGCGAAACTTCAAAAATTCACAACTAATTCACCGTTTATCCGATTGAGACTATTTTTGGATAGGAGTTTTTTCTCGATGTCGGCTACATTTTGTTTTCATATTTAAACTTCAAAATTTGCACTTAAGTCCAAACGATTTAGCCTGGAATGTGTCAGCCTTAAGTGAATAAAATCTGCACTATTGCTTGTGGTTATTGGAGGCCCAATTTCACATTCAAAGCCCATATCTTTGCTATAATTTCTATTATATAATCTCATTCTTTTCAAACAAATAGGACACAAAAAAAACCCTTTTCCATAACCTTCTCAAAATATCAAATTCATTCAAGAACCCTAGAAATCTTGAAATCCTTGTTACAAACCCCCATCTCACTACAAACAAGTCATCCTTGTTACAAACCCCCATCTCACTACAAACAAGCCATCTCATTCTCCAGTAAGGGTAAGGCTGGTTTGATCTCTATGATCAAAAGGGTGTAGAAGCATTCATATATGCCATATCGGTTTTAACATTACAAAATTTCATATATTTGCTTTCTTTGTATTTCATGATATAGTAATTTATTTAATGTGTTCATGAGATTCAACGTCGCAGATTTAGACCATCTAATGGTCCTGTGATACGGTGGCAAAATCGAATGTTAATACTGGTTTGCGTTCTTTGTTCGCAAATGTCGCGGTAAGCAAGAGTCGCTACCGACTTTTATTTCATCCAACAAAGGAAAAGGGAAAAGAATAGAAAAAACCTTTTTCGAGAGTTTTCTGAGTACGGGGGGTAGATTATAGAAAGGGAAGGTGTTAGGACCCTTTCTATCCATGGTTTTCCATGGGCTCTTAGGTACTTGCTCATTTTTGAAATTGCTTTCGTGTGTTTGTGTGCTTGAAAAAGTTTTGAATTTTGCCTTAGTGCGACGTTTCATTTTATGGTAACCCTTGTATCAATCCTCAAGGGTGTGATAAAATGTTTTTGAAAACTTTGTTTGAAAAGCTTGTTTGAAAGTGTGTGTGTAAAAATTGTTGTTTTGAGCAAGTACCTAAAAGTTTCTACCTACTCGAAAAAGTCTGTTAGTTTTCTTATTTCCTTTAGACAGCGCTATCCTACTATTAAGAAGTAGGTAGCTCCATCGTTGGAGTTTTAAGGGACAATCGAAAGGGACGAAAGGGACAATTACGATCACTAAAGCAATGGTTTGGAAACCTTAGTAATTAACCTAGAGTCCTAAAGATCTTTCTGAGGCAATATTCAAATGGGTCATTTTTATCTTTTCTGACCGGAGGACAACCACTAAGACTCCCTATACTTCATGATCGTTTATCAAAGGCAACCGAAGTGAGGAAAACCCTAGGAGTGAGCATGTGCAAGTGTTTATTTTTTTAGTTATTATCTTTTCACAATTAGGGTTTTCTACTGTATTAATTTGATTTATCTTTTTCCTGCAAGCCTATTATCCATACATCTAGACAATTTATAGTTGAAGAAAATTAAAAGCGGAAAATTAAATCTACTCTATTACAAGGCTTTGGGGATTGGGTTACATAACTTAAAACAGGGGATTGAACAGTAAAATAATAAGCAGTAAAATGAACCCTAATTAAAAGCTATTACAAACTCGAAGCAAATACAAAAATTGGACTTAAAAATAAAATATTGCGTGCGTGACAAATTAAATACGGGAATCAATGTTTAAAATCAAGGAAATCAAAGAAAATATTTTTGTTATTTTTTGATTGAGAAAATTAAATATTTGCAAATTAACCCTAATTTTCTAGTTGATTTTAATTATGAAAAAAAAAGAATTTAAATTGCCCTAGTTAAATTAATCTAATTAATTGATGAAGTAAAATGTTTTATGAAAAATCTGATTTTAATGTTTTTGTGATTTTTTGTGATTATTTGATTTAATAAAAAATGATTTTGTTTTTGTAAAAATAATTAAACAAATAATTAAAATAAATAAAAGAAATTAAAAAAAGAAAAATTAGATTGGGCCTGGTGTGAAAGCAGTCCTGGAGGTGTGAAGAAGAATTTGTCCAGGCCCAGATTAGTACAAGCCCAATTGCCTGCTTGAGATCCAATGCTGAGTATGTCTAAGGGTCCACCGTGGAGACATGCTTGCAAAGCGCTGGATCTAACCTTCTAATAATCTGATGGGGGACATCTGGAGATGCATGGTGGACATGCTGGAACCAGAGGCATAGGATCTGCAAACAATTATTAGGGAAAATAAAATGTAGGAGGCAGGGACCGAACCCCTAACCTCCTACACACGCGCGTCCTGATACTCTTCCTGCCTACCACTGGGTCAATTGGCCCTTTGTTAATAATAATGAACAAAATGTAATATATTTAAGAATTGGAAGTTATTATAACAAAATGCGCGCGCTATTTAAACCAGCCAGCCAACCCTTGCCATGCAGTAATCTTCCCCAATGGCTGTCGTTTTAGGCAGAACTTCTACCTACGGACAAAATTCGTCGCTAAAAGACCTGCAAATCTCCAAAATTCACACCAAGCAATATAAATGCAATTTAAAGCCATGGATGAACTGGGTTTGATCCCCTGAGCATGATGGAATACATTGTTAAGTCTAATTTTCCCTACATCTCAAAACCCTAAAACGAAGGTTAAAACCCTAACAATGGCAGTTTGGCATATATGTATCAAAACTGGAAATTAAGTATTCAAATACATTCCAAATTCTCATACACACAATAATGCATAAACAAAACCTATTTCTAATGTGTGTATAATCAAAACTGAATTCAAAATGTGAAGGGAAAACCGTGATGATATAGATGGCGATTCTGGATGCTGTGACGCTTGAGGATAATGCTGTTAGCTTCAAAACACCCTCAGCAACGGATTGCAAATGTTAAAACTCCTTGAATCCTTCTGCAAATACCACAATGATTGCCACATTTTTTTTCCAAAAATTGAAACTTGCAGTCAGTGTTCTATGCGGCCAAAACCCTTTTTTTGATCAGGCAAGGTTATGAATATATACTAGAGTGCATTAGGTCAATAAAATTGGATGCAATCTTGAAGATTTGGAGGAAGAAGATTTGATTTGCAATTGATACTTTAAGTTTATAAATTTGGCCAAAACATGCCCTATTCATACCAATCATTCCTTGCACGAAAATTTTGATTTTCCAGCTGATTTTAGACCTATAATATGCTCATAAAATAAAATCTTGGATTTTATTTCATTATTCTACTATTTAAAATGATTTATTTTGATTTAAATGGATTAAAAATAAAAATAAATAATAAAAATAATAAAATAATAAGTGAATAAGCTCGGGGGTCTTGGCCCATCTTAGGAACAAGTTTCAAACAAGAAAACATGAGCCCATTTGGAAAAAAAGTCATTTTGATCAATGTTGACTTCATGCACATTTCCAAAAATTGGTCATCTTTGACAATACATATCTCCATCAATTTTAACCCTAAGAAGGTGTTCTTTGACTTTTTAGAAAGATAGGATGTCCTCTAAACAACCATTTTGGTTTCATCTCAATTGGATCTTCCATGTCCATGTAAGAAGCTTTGACCCAAAAGGTGTTTTTGTTGACTTTTTGAAATGACCTATAATGTCTGAATTTATATATTTTCATGAGTGCATTTTTTGAACTTGAGGGTTGAAGATGAGTTGTAGGGAATTGAATTCTATCAAAATGAGCCTTGGATGAGAAATTTTTGATAAAGTATGAGAAAGTTATGCCTAGTCAATGTTTGGTTGACTTTTCCTATAGAAACCCTAATTTAGCAACTTTTGAGTTATGATGAATTAGGGGCCTTCCTTGAGGAATCATGATCAAATGATGGATATCACCTCCAAATGTTGATGTTGACCAAAAATCTTGAAGTTTGACTGTATGTGGGCCACAATTGACTTTTGCCCTAACACAATTGATTTTCAGGCATTTGAGCAGTTGACTGAGCAAACTTCTTGTGCAAGGCATGAAACTTGGCATGAGTAATCTTGAGGTCATATTATGGCAATGAAAACCATTTAGGGCCCTTGGAACTCAAACATCTTGATGAGGAGTGAAACCCCTAGTTTGAGGCTCATTGTCTTAGGAGGAGGATTTGTCTGGTCAATCCTTAGGTATCCTTGGGCAAGTTGAGGACCTATAGGAGTATGTTTTGAATAAAATGAGAGGGAAAATTTTAGGGTACAACAACTTCCCATGTTCAATCTTCTTAAACCTGTGGATGTAGATTGGCTGGTCTGCCTTTCGTGATCTAAAGGTGGAAGATGATTGAACACTAGAGTGCCCAGAAATTTGCTCTCGCATGAAGTAATACTAATTGGTGATATCGAGAATGGGCTTACAAATGCAATTTTAAAGGCGACTGAGAATCGTCGAAGATGAGCTTAAAGATGCCATCCAGAAAAGATATCAGTCGCATAAGAGATTCCTTTGCGAGAACTCTTGTACCTGCTGTTGAGGAGGACTTCACTGGGGAATGTTGATTTATGTCTTGGGAAATAGAGTATAGGAGCTTCGGTTATCCATTACTCTACTGGGGAATTAACTCTTGATTGAGGAGATAGAAGTGAACTGCTTATCTGGTCAGGGTCTAGGCTGAACAATGACTTACTGGGGAAATGTGAAATCGACTGTATCTGGTCAGGTCCAGGTCTTACAGTGTTGTAAACTGTTGTCTGGAGATAAGAGAGAAGGAACCTGGATAGTAGGGTTACTTCGGAATGAAAGCCTGGATAGTAGGGCCATGAGAAGGAACCTAGATAGTAGGGTTACTTCGAGATGAAAGCCTGGATAGTAGGGCTATGAGAAGGAACCTAGATAGTAGGGTTACTTCGAGATAAAAGCCTGGATAGTAGGGCTATGAGAAGGAACCTGAATAGTAGGGTTACTTCGAGATGAAAGCCTGGATAGTAGGGCTATAAGAAGGAACCTGGATATTAGGGTTACTTCGAGATAAAAGCCTGGATATTAGGGCTATGAGAAGGAACCTGGGTAGGGTTGCTTCGTGATGAGTTTGGGTAAAAATTCATCTGAACCGAGAAGGAACCTGGGTAAGGTGGCTTCGTGAGGAGTTTGGGTAAAACTGCATCTGAATCGAGATGAAACCTGGGTAAGGTTGCTTCAGGATTAGTCTGGGTAAAACTGCATCTAGATCGAGAAGGAACCCGGGTAAGGTGGCTTCGTAAGGAGTTCGTGTAAAACTTCATAAGGAACCTGGGTAAGGTTATTTCGGGATAAGTCCGTGTATGGCTATGGGAAGGAACCTGGATTGTAGGGTTACTTCGTGATGAGTTCGTGTGAAACTTTATTTGGAAATGTGTGAGATTTTTTTCAAGATAAGCCCGTGTGAAGCTTCATTCAGGTGAAACCCGTGTAAGATTGCTTCATGACGAACCTGTGTAAAGCTGCATTTGGTCGCGCAGGTAATTACTCTATTTAGTTTCAGGAGCTAATCTTGGACCTGCTGGAAATTGTTGATGATAACCATCTTTCTTGAAAAGGTACATGATTAATTATATGTGATGCATGAAATGCATTGTATGATGATGTTCTTAAAATAAATGAGATTATGCTATATGCAATATGTGTGCACACGTCATGATGTATGAACATGAAATGCTATTGTGACATATCCGAGTCTGGGAAAATCAATCCCTGACCGCTGCTGGAGAGTACTGGAAATTGACTTCCTGACTGTTGTACCCCAAAATGTGCCCTCTCATTTCTCAAGAAATTTCTCAAAGGATCACCCTGGACCCTCAGGTTTGCTTCCATCCAATTCCAAGCTTTGGATTACAAATTTTTCAAGAAAGTCATTCACAAGGGCAAAATGGTCATTTGCACACTGAAAAGTCAAACCTTAACTTTTGGATCAAAATCAAGTTTCAAGGACCATATTTCATTAAGACATGTTGAAATATGAAGTTTGTTTCATCAAGAAATTCAAAAGTAAAAATTCTAAATACTTAGAACTTTTCTAAGTGTTTAAGAAATATGACAAGCTCAGAACTTCTGATCAGATTATCACCATGATGCAAGCTGATTCTGGAAGAACTTTTGGCACAAAAGTTATAGATTTAAATAAGATCTAAAACATTGCAGAATATAACTTCTCCTAGAAATGCTGGAATTTCAAGTTATAAATGTTCAAAGACACGTCCATGAAACTAAAGCACTCAGCAAATTCTGGACACTTTTAAGACAAAGTTTGGTCAGAACTTCTGGGCCAGTTTTCAAAAAGGTTCTGTCAAAGTATGCAAGGGTAATTCAAAGAGGTTTACAAAGCGTGTTGCAAGCTTCCTGGAAAGTCTGAGAGTTCCTTCAGAACTTGCTGGAGCAAGGAGATACAAAGATCAGAAGTTGGATATTTATTCTAAATTATGCTGAAGCTGAACCTCTGACCCAGAATTAAGCAATGATGCAAAATCTCACATTGCATGATTTCTGGTTTGATAAATCTCATCATCATTTAATGCTCACAACCACTTTTGAGTCTTTATCCAAAATATTTCCCCACGTGTGGCATAGAAATACCTTTACTGTCTTAGAAAAGCAAACTCTTGTACAAAAGTGTGTGGGGCCCATACATTGCTTTTGCTTTTGAGGTCACCTTTCCTTAATTCCAGTTTAAAAATCCAGCTCAGGCACTGCTAAAACTACTTCACTTTTCCTTAATTCCCAATTTGCTACTACGTCAGACCGCTGTAAGGACAAAGCTTTAGCCAGATCTTCAGGTTTAGGGTCTCTTTCCATGCCATTGAAAGGTACCTTGTTAAGAATAGGCACCCCCAGTAACAGAGAAAACTCTTCCATAGTAGGCAATAACTGGTAATCTGGAAAAGTGAAACAGTGATGTAGAGGGTCAAATAACTGGAAAAGCACTTTTAGCATTTCTTCATCAGGGTTTGAGGTGACCAGGCTGAGAATTCGACCATGTCTTCCAGTGAAGGGAGAGATTTCAGGAACCCTTGATACCAATTCCTTAAACTAAGGAGGTACCTTTACCCGACTGACTTGGATAGTGAATCTGCGGGCGAGGGCCATGTCCTACAAAACAAGACAAAAGTAAACCTTAAGAATCCTTGAAATGGTTAGTATGATATGCTATGTTATGATGTCATGATTATGCTTAGATATAGCAGATATAGAAAACATAGGCAAATCTCACAAAGACCTTAGGTTTAAGGCTTGCATGGATTTTAAGGTATACCCTCTTGAAGTTGGATTGGTTTCAAACCTGTCCTAGAAATAGTAACCGGGTTTTAAGGGATCTCAATATCACCTATCTTTCCCCCAAATTTCATTCTGATAGAAAATTAACTTGCCACCAAACAAAACTTGAGAGTCAAACCTCAATGAGTGTAGCATCGAGTATCAACTGACTTTGGGTTTACACCAAAGACGGCTATCTCACTACGTCCTAAAAGCCAAGTTGGTCAATTAAGGTGCTCAGGTCAGTTGACGCTTTATGATACCATGCATCGGCCCTGTATTCTCCTTGACTACTCAAGGGCTACCGGTACACACCAAAGTATAACATAAACGTAGCTACTGTTTAAATCGTGTCGGGTTCATACCCACTTGAGGTAAGGATCAAGAGGGATGGAATTCTTGTGTCCCAAAGTCTTGCTATCCCCCTTGTTTGGCATCCTCCAAGCTCGGATGAATCTTTGGTGAAGTCCTTGGTCGTCGTTGGCATAGTCGAAAACCAATCCTTGAATCAGCATATCATGTGGGCCATCCCTTCGGGCATAACCAAACTGTCTTAGAGACAAGCATGGGTTGTAAGTGATGCCTCCCCTAATGCCAAGTAGAGGGACATTAGGGAATTCCCCACAATGGTCAACAATGATAACATTCTCTTTGGATCGAGAACACCAATGAATATCTGAGTGGTTAAGTGTCATTAACCTTTGCGACCACCTCAAACCTTGCTCATTCTTCAAGACTGATTGGGGAAGATGAGAAATAAACCATCTTTCCAGGAGAGGAGTACAACACATAAGAACACCTATTTTCCTCATTGTACGAGTGTGAAAAGAGTGGAGGATATCCCCAAGCAATGTAGGCACCGGGTTGCGAGACATGAAGATTTTGACAGCGCTCACATCTATGAGTTGGTCAGGATTAGGGAGCAAGACCATCCTATAGATGAGAAGAGCTATAATCTCCTCAAAAGCTTGCAAGTGTTAGAACATAGTTTGATTCTACAACCCTTGATTAGAGTTTTGATGAAGAAAAAATACAAAGAATAAATTATTTCAAAGATATATACAAAGAAAAATTATGCTCCTTAAAATTATGTTTTGTATATGCAGAAGTTCTGATGGAATCAGCATCAGAATGGAATCAACATCAGAAGATCAGAAATATGTGCTATACGTTGAAGCTACCAGATTATACGCTGAATCTTGATGACCAGAATCTGCGCCTAAACAAATACACTTTGACTCTGATCAAAGACATCTTTACCAAGTCATCAACACTCTGAAGCGTTATCAGCAGATACAGCAAAGAAGACTCTGAAGCGTTACTGGTTATTCAAGATAGAATTAAATGCTAACGGCTTTCTTCAGACAAAGATCTTCTACAAAAGGAAAGTGCATTATTATCATTAAACCTGCTTTATGGACAACGTATCCTTGCTTGCCTATATAAACAGGTCTGCTTGTGAAAAGGAGTACGTACATACGCACTCAAAATTTGCC
Source organism: Vicia faba (assembly GCA_948472305.1). Classification (NCBI taxonomy): domain Eukaryota; kingdom Viridiplantae; phylum Streptophyta; class Magnoliopsida; order Fabales; family Fabaceae; genus Vicia; species Vicia faba. The sequence goes on from OX451735.1 coordinate 358,440,578, forward strand.
AAGTTATCCAAACCATGCATATTCAAAGCTTTAGCAAATTCATTTTATTCCAAGCTTATTTTGTGTAATTATCACAGTTGTGATATACAGTTTTGTAAGAAAACAACAACGCACACCTGTTCAATTCATTTGTAAAAGAAGTTCCTTGAGATTAACCGGATTGTAGTTGTACTAAAGAAGACTTTAACAGTTGTTAAAGTAGCTATTGTAATCCTTTGAGAATAGTGTATTAAGACCTCGTTGGAGAGAGGCGAAATCACCTTGACGGGTGGACTGGAGTAGTTTGAGATCAAACGAACCAGGATAAAAATACTATATTGTTAAGCCTTTTGATTTAAATTTTACAATTCAACCCCCCTTCTTGTGTTTTTCACATCTTCAATTGGTATCAGAGCGCCTGGTTCTGAGCTTTAACACTTAACCGTGTCAATACAAGATCCAGCTTCAGAAAAACACAATGGCAGGACCAAGTCAAAACATCAGCAATGAAAACAATGAAGAAAGGGACAGATTCAGTGGCAAAACTCCAGTATTTGATGGAGAAAACTTTGACTACTGGAAAGACAGAATTGAGAGTTTCTTTCTGGCCCATGATATTGATCTAAGGGACATGGTGACTAATGGATACACGCACTCAGTGGATAGACGTGGTCAGAAGATTGACAGGAAAATGATGTCTGATCAGCAAAAGCGTGAGTTCAGAAATCATCACAAGGCCAGAACAATTCTTCTTAGTGCCATCTCATATTCAGAATATGAGAAAATATCAAACAGAGAAACTGCCAAGAATATGTTTGATTCTCTGTGTGATCGGTGGATCTGGAACTGACTGTTTAACGCTGGTTCGCGAAATGTCGCGGAAGCAAGAGTCGCCACCGTCTTTTATTTTCTCCAACATGGAAAGGACAAAAGCACAGAAAAATTCCTTATTGAGATTAGCTCTCGGTTCGGGAGGTAGATTTATAGAAAGGGAAGGTATTAGCACCCTTTCTATCCATGGTTTTCCATGGGCTCTTAGATACTTGCTCATTGTGTTTTCAAAAGTGTTTGCTTTTCAAGTGTGAGTGGGTTTGAAAAAGTTTCTTTGAAAGTTTCAGATCGACTCTTGTATCAGTCCTCAAGAGTGTTTGAAAAGTTGTTTTTGAAAGCTTTTTGCAAAGTGTCGGTGTGAAAAGAAGTTTTTGATTTGTTTTGAATTAGAGCAAGTATCTACGAGTCATCTACCTATCCTAAGGAATTAGTCTGTGTAAATGTCCTTAAGGTAGTGCCATCCCACCATTGAGAGGTAGGTAGCACCACCGTTGGAGGTGTTCGGGTCAATTCGAGGATTAGGGACAGTGTGGTCACCAAAACAATAGGAGGATACCTTAGAAGCTACCCCCATGCCATGTTCATGGACATGAGGACTTACTAAAACGTCCTCTACTCGACGACCACGTTTCGAGGGGCAAGGCAACAGTGAGGCGTACCCTAGGAGTGGTGTGTGAATTGTGTGTCATTTTCAGTTATTGTTTATCTTGATCATGCATTGAGTGTTCTACGCTTTGATTTTATTTGAGCATTCATTCTTTCATGTGATTATTAACAGTTTAAAGGTGCAGAATTTAAAGTGCGGAAAAATAAAAGTCCTACGCTATTACAAGGCGCAGGTCTACATCGCCAAATTAAACCAAGACCCGATTTGAAATAAAATGCGGAAAGTAAATGTCTTAATTATCTATTACAAGGCTTTGGGGCAATTACATGAAATTTAAAAAGGAAATAAAAAGCAAACGCACGAAATGGAATTATGATCGAAGGTGCGAGGGCGTTGGACCCTTTAAAGAAATTAAATCGAAATTATAAAATAGTTAAATTAAATAAAGGAAAGAATTTATTTTTTATGTTTTTTTTTGTATTTATGAAATTAAAGAGAATTAAATGAAATTTAAAAGTTAAATAAAACCCTAATTCTAAATTGTTTTTAATTTATTAAAAAAATGTTTAAGTTTGACCTAATTTAACCTAATTAATTAATTGCATATTTATTTACAAGATAATTAATAATTAATAATGATGAAAAAGGTTATTTATTAAGAAAAAGAATAAAAGAATTAAAACCCTAATTTCTACATTTTTTAGTTTATTAAAGAAAAACATCAAAATTAAATCTAAAATTAGAACTAAATTGATCATTAAATTTATTTACAAAATTAATGGAAATTAATATTAGTAAAAACATTTTTTGTTTTATGATTTTTTCTGGTTTTTTTTTTGTGTTATAAAATTAACTTTATGAATTAAATAAAACAATTATCATAAATAAAATAAATGAAAGAAAAGGATAAAAAGAGAGAAAGAAAATGCAAACAGATGGGGGTGTTGACCCAATGGAGGAGGTGAATTTGCAGCAATTGAGCCCATTTGAAGGAGGCCCTTTTGACTTTTCAGACTTGCGTGTGGAACGTTTGACTGGTGTCCATGGTGGACTGCCCGTCCTAGCCTTTGGATTGGAGTTGTTAATGCGTGGCAAGCCAGATGATGAGGCTGTATGGTAAACCCTTGATGAAGCACTACATAGAAGCGTGTTAAGGCAAAATATATTGAATAAGTGGGGGACCTGGGAATCAAACCCAGGCCCCTGCGTTTACCGTGCCAATGCTTTGCCAACTGCGCTGTTTGTGCGTTTTGATATTATAATGGAACACAAAATTTATAATGAGAACATAAAGTTAATGATATAAAATACTAAAAAACCGCGCCAGATTCAAATACTCCACTCATGTTCTGCCACGCCTGCATCATCTTCTTCTTTCTACCTGTAAAAGAAACCAAATAGCGGGGGTTTTAAACCCCCACTAACCATAATATGCAAAAATAGCGAATAGCTCCTGGGCAATGATAAATTGGGCGCGAGGTGATGATTGTGTTCGTATGACGGTCACGAGTCCAATGGTATTGGTCTTAGGGCTTAATTTTTCCCCAGGAAAGAAACCCCAATTTCACACCTCTAAAACCCTAGGCAGCTTCCATGGTGGATTCGTGTATAGGGCTTAAAAACTCAATCAAAGAATGCCGACAGATTTAGAACAACCATGTTAGTATAAATCAACGCTTAAAACATATGGAAAAGGTATGCAAATTCAAAAACGAACATGAACATATTTGGGAACAGGGCAACGTGGTTCTACCAGTTCTTTGTGTATGGAGAATGGAAAATGATTGAGGCACGTCCAAAAATGTCCCAGCAAGCCTTTGGAATCCTTTTTAGGTCTTGAAAGGAGCTCTATGTATGTTTTCAGTTTTGAGAATTTGGTGAAAAAATGCAAGGTTGGTTCTTGGTTCTGAGCGCAGCTTGCTTCTTGTTCTCATTAGGTTTAGGTTCTGGTTTATATGAGGAATGAATTAGGGTAACAAAACAAGCCTAATATCCAAGTTTTAATGCCTTTAAAATTTGTGATCTTCCATGATTTTTTCAATCTTTTTTCATTCCTTTTTGATGCCAATCATTGAAGATTCTTTCCTTTTTAGTGATACACGAAATCTTGAGTGAATGATGAGTGGAAATACTGCATAAAAAGATTTGAAAACATTTGTTTAGTATTTTTCTTATATTTAATTTTAATTAAATGAATTAATGGATTTAAAAATTCAATTAATAAATTAAAAATAAGAAAATAACTCCCCTTTGGGTCAATGGGTCGTGCATAGCTTTTGGGTGATGATTCTTGGAAGAAATTGTGGCCCATTAGCAATTTTGAGGTATTTGAAGCAAAGTTGACTTTTCAAAATTCCCAAAAATTTCCCAACTTCCACAAGGCATATCTTGCTCAATGTTTAAGCGTTGATCATGTTCTTGGACATTTTGGAAAGGTCTTGAAGTCCTCTAACCAATGCCTTTGGTCCCATGTCATTTTAATTTACCAATCTCAAGTTATGGTCTTTGACTTGAAGTGCCTTTTTGTTGACTTTTGTAAATGACCTATAATGTTGAGATTGATAACTTTTTGTGAGAGCATTTCTTGGACTTGAAGTGTGAAGAGGAGTTGTAGGAAATGTCTTTCTATTCAAAATGAGCTTTGGATGGAATTTTTCTGATAAACCATGTGGAAGTTATGCCTTGGTCAATTTGCAATTGACTTTTCCAACTGTCCAAAAATAGAAACTTTTGCATCTTGAGACTTTTTGAGCATGCCTTGAGAATCATGATCAAGAATTGATCAAATGATGTTTGTGGCTTCAAAATAAGATGTTGACCAAAAATCTTGACTTTTGACTGTCAAATGACCATTTTGCCCCTACAGTTGACTGTTGAGCAATTAGGGTTTTTGACTGTGCAATTTTGTGCTGTAAGTCTTGAAACTTGGCATATGGATGCTTGACCATGTTTGTAGGCATGTGGGACTTGATTGGACCCTTGGAAACTTCAATTTCTTTGCTAGAATCAAAACCCTAATTTTTGACTGTTAGGAGGCCATTGAACTGTGCAACTCTTGGGAGATTTTGAAGCATGCTCTTTGCAAATCTTGAAGAATATGGGAGGGAAAATTTTGGGGTACAACAGTTGCCCCTGTTCAATCTTCTTAGACCTGAGGATGTAGATTGGCTGACGTGCCTTTCGTAATCTGAAGGTGGAAGATGATTGAACACTAGAGTGCCCAGAAATTTGCGCTCACATAGTAGTGATGGTGTGGGGAATGGGCTTATAAATGCCATTTGGAGATTGATGGATAGGAAGGTGGGCTTATAGATGCCATGCTGAGAGGTGATGAATAGGTGGATGGGCTTATAGATGCCATCTGGGTGTCGATCGCGTAAGAGATTCCTTATCGAGAACTTGCGTACCTGAAAAAAGAAAATGATTACCTGGCCTGTTACAGGAGTTGGTCTTCAGAATCTTTATATGGACGCACCCTGGTTGGTTACAGGAATCGGGTCTGGAGTTTCAAACGGTGATGAATGAGTCAGGGGTGGTTACTACCTCAACGGGACGGTGAGAGAACCTTGGGCGATTACTACCTCAACAGTAACGATGAGAGAATCTCGGGCGATTACTACCTCAACAGTAACGATGAGAGAATCTTGGGGTGATTACTACCTCAACAGTAACGATGAGAGAATCTTGGATGTCTTCTACTGAGTATTCATCAAGAAAATCTTTAGGAATTGATTTAACTGGACTAGAGAAGGCCTTTGACTGGATAAGAATCAGAAAAATCTTTAGGAGTCGATTTGGCTGAACCAGGCAAGGTCTTGGAATCTTCAACTGGAATAAGAATCAAGGAGATCTTAGGGTCGATCTGACTGAACCAGAGAAGGCCTTTGACTGGATAAGAATCAGAAAAATCTTTAGGAATTGATTTAACTGAACCGGACAAGGTCTTGAAATCTTCAACTGGATAAGAATCAGGGAGATCTTAGGGTCGATCTGACTGAACCAGAGAAGGCCTTTGACTGGATAAGAATCAGGAAAATATTTAGGAATTGATTTAACTGAACCGGACAAGGTCTTGAAATCTTCAACTGGATAAGAATCAGGGAGATCTTAGGGTCGATCTGACTGAACCAGAGAAGGCCTTTGACTGGATAAGAATCAGGAAAATATTTAGGAGTCGATTTAACTGAACCAGGAAAGTTCTTGAAACATCTTCAACTGGGTAAGAATCAGGGAGATCTTAGGGTCGATCTGACTGAACCAGAGAAGGCCTTTGACTAGATAAGAATCGGGAAAATCTTTAGGAGTCGATTTAACTGAACCAGGAAAGGTCTTGGAATCTTCAACTGGATAAGAATCAGGGAGATCTTAGGGTCGATCTGACTGAACCAGAGAAGGCCTTTGACTGGATAAGAATCAGGAAAATCTTTAGGAGTCGATTTAACTGAACCAGGCAAAATCTTGAAACATCTTCAACTGGGTAAGAATCAGGGAGATCTTAGGGTCGATCTGACTGAACCAGAGAAGGCCTTTGACTGGATAAGAATCAGGAAAATCTTTAGGAGTCGATTTAACTGAACCAGGCAAGGTCTTGAAACATCTTCAACTGGGTAAGAATCAGGGAGATCTTAGGGTCGATCTGACTGAACCAGAGAAGGCCTTTGATTAACTTTGACCGGATAAGAATCAGAAAAATCTTAGAATCGATTTAACTGAACCAGACGAAAGTCTTGGAATAACTGAGAACTTAACTGGATCTTTCCTGAAAGGTAAAGGTCAGTCATATGTAATGCATGATATGGATCAAGCAATGATGTTCTCAACATAAATGAGATTGTAAGATATGATGCGTATATGCATGCTATAATGTATGGAAATGCAATGTTTATGAATGTATATTTTTTCGTCTAGGAAAGTAAATCCTTGACGGGTGCCGGGACGTTAAATCCTGGGCTGATGGTTGAAGAGAATTCTTCGTTTCCGCCGGGGATAAAGATTGCAAGAATACTGGTAGGAGAAGGTAACTCCGTTAGGGAATAAACTTGACAAATAGATTACTCTGTGGGGAGAAAATTATTCTAGCGATCTTGCTGGGGAACAATACTCTGTGGGAAGAGAGGTACTTTGCTGGGATATTGATGGTAACTTCGCTGGGGATACCGTTGATGTTGGAAGTGTTAATAGACTTCACTGGGGATAGGAAGACTTCGCCGAGGACGATCTTTCCGTGGCTTTTGGCTGAGGATAACCCAGTTATATCCTGGTAGGGAAATAAACTTTGAATAAAGTCGGGGGATGCGTTCGTGCTCTGTAGGTGGCAAGCTTCCAGAATCTACTAGGGATAAGCTTTCTGCTGGGGAGATGGATTCAAACTTTCCTGGGGAAATCTGGATTGGACTCTCCTGGGGAAAATTCTTGAGATATACTGGAAGTAACTCCACTGAATGTCTGGTATACCACCGGGGAACCGTCTTAGACCAAGACTGCCGGGGATGCTTGTTAAGAATATTCGTATATTGTGCTGGGGAATGTTGAGATCTGCAGGGATACCTAACTTCCTTAAGGCTGATTGTATAGCTTTGCTTGGGGAGAGTGCATTGACTTGCTGACTCACTCTCTGGGGATTTAAGATATACTGGTTACGTTCTTCAGCTGAACCTACCTTGGTACCTTGATGGACAAAACAATTAGATCGCTTAGACCACTCATTATTGCCCCTGTTTCTAATGTTACCTGTAATTAATCCTTTGTTTCGTATGCAAATATTTATGAGTTAGCAATTAGCGTCAAATGCATATATCACAAATTGAACCTTGGACGTTCTTCGCAAAACAAAACAAAAAAAGGAAAAACAAAAGGCAATTTGTAGCTGAAAAGTGAATTTATATTGATTTTTGAATTTGCCTGTAAATAGGCGTTTTATGTACAAGAGGCTGACGTCCTAGTAAGAGAACGCCGCCGAACAAAAGAGTTTATACAAATTTGTACAAAGGAAAATAAAACAGCTGTGTGAAAAGAATGGTCCCACTGGGTTCCAACTCTACTATCGCCTTTATATCTTTGAGCGTCTCATCACTTGATGACCTAGCTGAAGATGAAGCTGATTGATTAATGCCGTCTGAACTTGATGTAGATACCGGATTCTGGATGCAACGTGATCCAATGAGACATAGTATTACGCTTTAATCCCTAACTTTTGCCTGGACCGCCCTTTCGGGTTTTCGGTCCACCGGGATACCCATTTTTTGCCCAAGCCGCCTTTTCAGGTTTTCGACTTGCCAGGTGTACAGATTTTTTTCATTTCATCCCTTCATTTTGCCCGAACCCTTTTGGTTTGCCGGGAAGCCCTAATTTTTGCCTAGGTATGTCAACCTAGCGGGTCTTTTTTCATGCGTAGTATCTTTTTACTATGTCTGTATTGGCGGGGTGAGGAAGGTCGTCACCATCCATGGTGGTCAGGATCATGGCTCCTCCTGAGAACACATGTTTAACCACAAATGGCCCTTCATATGTAGGGGTCCATTTGCCCCTTGGGTCCTCTGAGGAAGGATGATGCGCTTGATTACCAGATCCCCAACTTGATATTCTTGTGGTCTGACCTTTTTGTTAAATGCCCTAATCATCCGTTTTTGATACGTCTGACCATGACAAATAGCAGTGAGTCTCTTTTCGTCAATTAAGTTTAGCTGATCAAGTCGTGTCTGGATCCAATCGTCTTCACTCAGATCTGCATCTTTCATTATCCGGAGAGAGGGTATCTGCACTTCGATCTGTAAGACTGCCTCCATACCATAGACCAAGGAGAAAGGAGTTGCCCCGGTTGACGTCCTTGCTGAGGTACGGTACCCATGTAGAGCGAACGGTAACATCTCGTGCCAATCTTTATAAGTCACTGTCATCTTCTGCACGATTTTCTTGATATTTTTATTTGCTGCTTCTACAACCCCATTCATCTTCGGCCGGTAAGGAGAAGAGTTGTGGTGCTGTATCTTAAACTGCTCGCAGAGCTCAGTGATCATCTTGTTATTGAGATTGGTACCATTGTCTGTAATGATTCTTTCTGGGACGCCGTACCGACAGATCAGGTTATGCCGAATGAACCGTGCCACGACATTCTTGGTTACAGTGGCGTAAGAAGCTGCCTCAACCCACTTTGTGAAGTAATCAATCGCTACCAGGATGAAGCGATGCCCATTGGACGCTGTAGGTTTAATCTCACCGATCATATCTATGCTCCACATTGCAAAAGGCCAAGGTGCAGTCAGGACATTCATTGGAACTGGAGGAACGTGCACCTTGTCTGCATAAATCTGGCATTTATGACATGTCCGAGAGTGTTGGTAACAGTCGGCTTCCATTGTGGACCAGAAATACCCTGCCCGAAGGATTTTCTTTGCCATAACGTGTCCACTGGAATGTGTTCCGAAGGTCCCTTCATGTAGCTCTGCCATGATCCTTTCTGCTTCAGTCTTATCCACACAATGCAGTAAGGTCGAATCATGGTTTCGCTTATACAGGATGCCGTTGCTAAGGAAGAACTTCGCTGCGAACCTTCTCAGAAAATTCTTATCGATGACAGATGCACCTTCAGGGTATTCCTGAGCTTCCAAATATCTCTTCACCTCATGGTACCAAGGCTTCTCAGTCACCAACTCAGTCTCAAGATCACAACAGTATGCCGGTTCGTCCAGTTTCCAGATAATGATCCGGGGAGCCTCATTGTCCCATTTGACCTTGAACATAGAAGACATCGTAGCTAACGCGTCCGCCAGCTGATTCTCCTCTCTTGGGAAATGTTCAAAGGTTATCTCTGTGAAGTGGGGGATCATTGTCAACACACATTCTCTGTAAGGAATAAGATTCAGATGTTTCGTATCCCACTCGCCTTTGATCTGATTGATCACGAGAGCGGAATCTCCGAAGACACTCAGAAAATTGATCCTTAAGTCAATTGCAGCTTGGAGACCCATGATGCATGCCTCATACTCCGCCATGTTGTTGGTGCAGTTGAAACATAGCCGGGCAGTAAGTGGAGTATGAGTGCCTTGAGGAGATATGATCACAGTGCCAATACCGTTACCCAGAGCATTGGAGGCTCCTTCAAAGTGCATAGACCATCGGGATCCTTCCTCAGGTCCTTCATCCGGTCCAGGTACTTCACAATCAGTCACTATCATGATACTCTCGTCTAGAAACTCGAAATTCATTGACTGATAGTCGTTTACTGCTTGATGCGCCAAGTGGTCTGCCAATACACTTCCTTTGATGGCTTTCTGGGTCATGTACTGGATGTTGTATTTTGTCAAGATCATTTGCCATCTTGCTATTCTCCCAGACAGAGCAGGTTTTTCAAATATGTACTTTATAGGATCCATCTTTGAGATCAACAAGGTAGTGTGAGTCAGCATATACTGTCTCAGCCGGCGAGCAGCCCATACCAAAGCGCAGAAAGTTTTCTCGAGCAATGAGTATCGGGTTTCACAGTCGGTAAACTTTTTGCTAAGGTAATAATGGCATGCTCTTTTTGGCCAGACTCGTCATGCTGCCCCAGCACACACCCCATTAAGCTGTCAAGTACTGTCAGGTATAATATCAGAGGTCTCCCTTAAACCGGTGGCATAAGAATGGGTGGTTCTTGGAGATACTCTTTGATTTTGTCAAAAGCGGCTTGAAATTCATCATTCCAACGTACTACCTGATCTTTCCTCAGCAGCTTGAAGATTGGTTCACAAGTAGACGTAAGGTGCGAGATGAATCGAGCAATGTAATTCAGGCGTCCTAGAAAGCCTCTGACCTCTTTCTCTGTCTTAGGAACTGGCATCTCTTGAATAGCTTTGACCTTGGCAGGGTCCACTTGAATACCCTTGTCACTCACAACGAAGCCTAGCAACTTTCCAGATCTAACCCCGAAGGTGCACTTGTTCGGGTTCAACCTCAGCTTGTACAGTTTCAGACGGTCAAACAGTTTCTGCAGATGATCAAGGTGTTCTTCCTCAGTTTGGGACCTTGCAATCATATCGTCAACATACACCTCAATCTCATGATGGATCATGTCATGAAATAAAGCAACCATGGCACGTTGGTAGGTTGCCCCAGCGTTTTTCAGTCCAAAAGGCATGACCTTGTAGCAGAAGGTGCCCCACTGAGTAACAAAGGTAGTCTTTTCCATGTCTTCAGGAGCCATCTTGATCTGATTATACCCCGAAAAACCATCCATGAAGGAGAACACCTTGTGCTGAGCAGTATTGTCAACCAGGACGTCAATGTGAGGTAGAGGGAAGTCATCCTTGGGGCTGGCCCTGTTCAGATCCCTGTAGTCAACACACATTCTGACCTTTCCATCTTTCTTTGGTACCGGCACCACATTAGCAACCCACTGAGGGTAAGAAGTTACTGCAAGAAACCCGACATCAAACTGCTTCATAACCTCGGCTTTGATCTTTTCGGACATCTCTGGATGCATACGGCAGACCTTTTGCTTAACCGGAGGGAAGTCTTCCTTGGTAGGCAAATGATGGACCACAATGTCAGTATCCAACCCGGGCATGTCTTTGTAGGACCAGGAAAAGATCTCCACATAATCATGTAACATCTGAGTCAACCGTTGCTTCACGCTGAGCTCTAGGTTGGCGCCAATCTTAACCTCCTTTCTGTCTGCCTCGGTACCCAGATTTATTGTTTCCACCGGCTCTTCGTGTGGTTGAATTGCCCTTTCTTCCTGGAGTAACAGTCTTGCAAGCTCGCCAGGCACTTCGCAATCATCTTCACCTTCGTCTTCGGCTAAGTTGATCGGATTTTCGAAGTCATAACTGGAAGTAGCAAAGTCGTTACCAGTGAGATCCAGAGTGGATTGAAACCTGTATGGGTGAGTGTGTGTAAATACAACTGTTTTGCAATATATAAAGAAAGGAAAGAAAGAAAAGGAGCATAAGATTTGAAGTGCGAGAAAACGTCCAAGATCTTTATTCATGATATATGAAATGACAATTAATATGCCCTCACAAATGAAGCCACGGTGCCCCGGGTAAGACACCGGGCCATAGAGTTTTAATTCATTGTTTATTACAAATAACAAAAACAAAGGAATTCATTACTGCGTAACGAAAGTAACAGGAGTATGATCTTTAGCAGTCCAATTGTTCAATCCACCGTCAGTCGTCGGGTAGATCCAGCTATCAAACTCTGACTCTTCCACTTCATCTTCATCCCCAACAGCATTCACTCCTGGATTGGTGATGAGCACAGGAGGTCTTCCGGTTCTAGCTTTGCGCACAGCCCTCTGAGCCTCTGCAGTAAAACCCAGTCCAAACTTGTCAGTTTTAGGTGTAAAATCAGGGATCCTGCCCCAGTTAGCACATTCACCTTTCTTGATTACAGCCCGGGCGTCCTTCAAGGAAGCCATCTTCAAAGGAACATCCTCTTCAACCACTGTTTCTGCTGCTGCCAATGTTGGAGGTACCTCTTCAAAATGCTGAAAGGGGGTTTCAATAAACTCCCCGTCCATCTCGATATACCGGAAGGAATTCAGATGACTCACCATATATTCCTACTCTCCCTGCACAGTGACAATCTTCCCTCTGACAGGGTACTTGAGCTTCTGGTGTAGGGTAGAGGTCACTGCCCCAGCTTTGTGAATCCAAGGTCGACCCAGTAAACAGGAATAAGATGGACGGATATCCATCACATAGAAAGTTGAGTCAAATACTTGAGAACCCACACGAATAGGAATGTCTACCTCTCCATGAAACATCCTCTTAGAACCGTCAAAGGCTCTGACAATGATGTTGCTAGGTTTCAGCTCCAGGCCCTCACAATCCAACCGGTCTAACGCCTTTTTGGGTAGCACATTCAGGGAAGAACCGGTGTCCACCAATACATGCCAAGAGTAGTGCCCTTGCATTCAATAGAGACATGCAGGGAATCATTGTGGTTCTTTCCCTTAGCAGTAAGGTCAGCATCCGAGAAACCCAAACCATTGTCAGCTGTCAGATTGGCTACGCAATCAGTAAACTGGTCTGCAGAGGTCTCTTGTGGCACGTGGGCCGTCTTGAGAAATGAAATCAGGGCCTTAACATGGGCCTCTGAGCACAGCAGCAAGGAGAGCATAGAGATCTTGGATGGGGTATGCCCCAGCTGTTCAACAACATTAAAATCACTCTTCTTGATTATTTTGAGAATTTCCTCCATCTCTTGCTGGGAGGCTTCAACATTCACAGATTTTAGTGCCTCCATCCGAGCAGGCTCATCTTCAATCCCTTTGCCCCGAGCATTAGATGACTCGGCAGCAGGGGAAACAACTTGATCAGAAGTGGAAACAGGTGCACTTGCAGGTGTTATAATGAGAGGTCTTCGAATAGCTGGTAGTGCAATGTCAGGCGAGAAGAGCCTGCCACTGCGGGTAACTTTGGCTGGACCAGTGATATTGCTGATGCTGGTGCCATTGTTGAACTCTTGTTTTATACCATGTACATATACATCTGCCCCATAGTGCCATGGGACAGCCTTATCAGATTCATAGGGGAGAGGCCCCGGAACAGTAATAACCATGGGTGCGACAGTCATGATTTTAACTGGCTTCCTCAGGGGAGCCTTGATTGGATTGTTGAAAATTGTAACGACAGATACTTCTTCCATAGGAACAAACGAAACAACGGTCTTCTTGAAGAGAATCTCCTTGCTATCCATCAGGCCTTGGATGCCTAACTTCAGCAACGGACAACCAGTAAGGGAAACAGCACACAAAAGGCAACCCTCACTACAACCGGGAAATAAACCAGCCAGCAGTAGGTTCCTCTTAACAGTCATCAGAGGAGTAGCTACATCAGTCACAGAAATGGCATACACATCTTTATCAACGACATTTACTCCATGCTGGGGCATAGGAGCAGTCACCACATTTGGCCTCTCAGGCGCCTCGAACTGAATCTCCTTTGCATCAATAAGGTCTTGCACCTTATTCCTTAAGGCCCAGCAGTCATCAGTAGAATGCCCCGGGCTATCGGAGTGATAGGCACAGCGAGCATTTGGATTATACTTGGGAGAAGCAGTGTTCACAACCTTCGGGGCCTCCCTGACAGTCACCAAATTGGTGGATAGCAATTGCGGCAAGATTTGCGACAAGGTCATACTCAGCCGGGTAAACTCTCTTCTGGGTCTTTCAGCCCTTTATGGATTGGTTTGCCGAGGAGCGGCAACAGGCTTAGCAATCACCACCGCGTTGACAGATTGGCGGCGCTCTGGTTTATCATGTCTTCTAGGCCCATATACAGCACTGGCCTCCTTCTTAAAGGGTTTCTTCTCAGAACTTGAAGGTGCACCCTTCTGAATTTTACCGGACTTCAATCCAGCTTCTATCCTCTCTCCAGTCAGAATAAGATCAGTGAACCCTGCAGACGAGTTACCGATGAGATGATTGAAGAATGGCCCGGAGAGGGTCCCCAAGAACATATCCACCAGCTCACGGTCAATTAACGGAGGCTGCACCCTGCCAGCCAGATCCCTCTACTTCTGTGCATACTCTTTAAAACCTTCGCTTGATCCTAGCAACATACCCTGGAGTTGGGTACGTGTAGGAGCAAGGTCGGCATTATATTGATACTGCTTGTAAAAAGCAGTAGCCAACTCCTCCCAGTTACGAACTTTGGTCCCATCCAGCTGATAGAACCATTCGAGATGAGTCCCTGAAAGACTCTCCTGGAAGAAGTGGATCCACAAGTTCTTGTCCACTGTGTACGGTTGAATCTTCCGCACATAAGATCTGAGGTGTAGCTTGGGACAAGACGCCCCGTCATACTTGGTGAAAGATGGTGCCTTAAACTTGTGAGGAATGATCACACCAGTAGATAAGCCCAAGTCTCCGAAATCCAGCCCAGGCACTTGTTGGATCTCCATTGCATTCAGTCTGTCTTCCAACTGCTTGTACCGGTCTTCAGCAGGAGGATATTGTTCCTCATTAAAATCAGTCTCGTTGTCAGAGACTACCGGACTTGGAGACTTTCCCCCCTGGGGACTGTCTTTGCCTACAGAAGAACCAGCTTCCTCATTCTGCAGAGTATTACCAAACCTCCGGCCCGAGTTGAAAAGGACAATTCTCTTCTTCTTCTTCTCCTTCTTCAGGAGCAAAGCCTTCAGCTCTTCTTGGCCTTGAGCCAAACCCATGATCAACTCTTGAAATTGTGCGTTCTGCGCCTAAAGGGCCTTGATAGACATCTCGGTTGATGATTCAGGGTTCATGATGCTGAAATAAACAGCGAAGAACAGTAAGCAACCTGAAAAGAAGAGTACCTGCTATGCACATGATGAATGATATGTGTTTATGCAATGCATTCAAGGGTTCGAAAGTTTAAATTTGTTGTAGACCAAAAAAAGATCACACATTATCATTAAGGAAATAATTGTTCAGTACATCAAAGCCTCATGGGCACAACATTACAAAAGCAAATCAATCCCAAAAGACACTACGCATTCTCTTCGGAGAAATGTAGGTGTTGAGATTCCTTTCCTCGTGCAATAGGCGGGTGAGCTCCAAGACCTTCTTTTCACTAGCATGTAGACTGGTCTCAAGAGAATTCCGTTCTTCCTTAAGCTGAACCCAGCTCTTCTGCATCTCTTCCCAGGACGTGGGCATGTCAGGATGTTGAATGGTGTAGGACACCTCTCCCTCTAAGACTGGCTCTTTGATCACATGGAGCACATTAGGATAAGGCATTACTAACTTCTGGGAGCGGGCTCGTACCCACTTGAGATAAGGTTCCAATGGGATGGAATTCTTGTGTCCCAGGGTCTTGCTGTCTATCCTACTTGGCATCCTCCAAGCTCTGATAAATCTCTGGTGAAGTCCTTGTGCATCGTTGTCGAAGTCAAAAACTATGTCAGGAATTAACATGTCATGAGGGCCGTCCCTCCGAGCATAACCAAACTGTCTCCAAGCCAAGCATGGGTTGTAAGTAATACCTCCTCTGATTCCAAGTAAAGGAACATTAGGGTACTCCCCGCAACGATCAATGATAGTGACATCCTCTCTGAACCGAGAACACCAATGTATGTCAGCATGTGTAAGAGTCATCAATCGTTGTGACCATCTCAAACCCCGCTCGTTCTTCAAAACTGATTGTGGAAGGTGTGAAATAAACCACCTTCCCAGGAGAGGAGTACAACACATAAGAACACCTCTTTTTCTCATGGTTCGAGTGTAACATGAGTGAAGGATGTCCCCCAGCAACGTAGGTATAGGATTCCTGTACATGAAGATCTGGACAACACTGATATCTATAAGCTGATCTGGGTTAGGGAACAACACCAAACCATAGACAAGGAGGGCCACAACTTCTTCAAAAGCTTATAAGTCAAGGGAGTTCCAATATTCCTGGGCCTTCTCAAACAGAAACCCGGCTAAGAACCCTTTGATGCCACTTCTAACTTCCCAATGTCCCTTGAGGTCAGATGATTGTAGGTGTAAAGCTTTAGCAATCTCTTCAAGCTTGGGTTCCTTTTCCGTACCATTGTAGGGTAGTTGATCAAGGATATGGATCTTCAGAAGCCGGGAGAACTCTTCCAATGTAGGTACCAGTTAATAATCCAGGAAAGTGAAACAGTGATGCAGAGGGTCAAAGAACTGGAACAGGACCTTTATCATGTCTTCCTCAATGTTGGTGTTGACCAAGCTGATGAGTCTTCCATGTCTCTCACTGAATGAAGAGCTCTCGAGAATCCTGGATATAAGCTCCTTAAGCTGAGGAGGGATCCTTACAAGGCTGATCTGAATTGTCTTTTTGCGAACAGTTTCCATGTCCTACAAAACAAGAACAAAGATGAAGATTCGAACCCCTGAAATGGTTAGTCAATGCATATGATGCTGGATGATGTCATGATGCTATGATTAAACACACCACAAATATTTACAAAGGCAAACATGATAAGGCACACAAGTCACACCACAGCCCTTAGAGTTCAGGCCAGCATGGGGTCTGGGTATTACCCTCTTGAAGTTGGTGGGCTCAACCTGTCGTATTAGAAGTAACCGGGTTCTAAGGGTCCCAATATCACTGGATTGCTTTCATTGTTCATCGTTTCGATTTAGCCACTGAACTGGCGACCGAAATATTCCAGGAAAGCAACCCTCAATTGAGTGTAGCATCGAGTATCAACCAACCTCGGACTGCACCAAAGTCAGTTATCTCACTACCCTAAAGAGGCCAAGATAGTTCAATTAAGGTTCCTAAGGTCAGTTGATGCTTCACGACACCACGCGGAGGCCTCATACTCTCCTTGACTGAACTCAAGGGTTACCGGTACACACCAAAGTGCCACATCAATGTAGCAGACTGTTTCAACCATGTTGGTATACCCCGTATAGTTCCCTCACAACCTTGTTGCTACTTTCTAAGAAGGTATCCCCAGATCCGGGTTAGGATCTATAGAACTCCCAAGACAGTCCCACAATTTAAAGCAAACAAGTCAAAGCAATTGAAAACACAGTTATGAACTATCCTAAGGTAAACCTCACTTTATAAGTTTACTCCCTAGCAGAGTCGCCAGTTCTATGATCGGTGGATCTGGAACTGACTGTTTAACGCTGGTTTGCGAAATGTCGCGGAAGCAAGAGTCGCCACAGTCTTTTATTTTCTCCAACATGGAAAGGACAAAAGCACAGAAAAATTCCTTATTGAGATTAGCTCTCGGTTCGGGATGTAGATTTATAGAAAGGGAAGGTATTAGCACACTTTCTATCCATGGTTGTCCATGGGCTCTTAGATACTTGCTCATTGTGTTTTCAAAAGTGTTTGCTTTTCAAGTGTGAGTGGGTTTGAAAAAGTTTCTTTGAAAGTTTCAGATCGACTCTTGTATCAGTCCTCAAGAGTGTTTGAAAAGTTGTTTTTGAAAGCTTTTTGCAAAGTGTCGGTGTGAAAAGAAGTTTTTGATTTGTTTTGAATTAGAGCAAGTATCTACGAGTCATCTACCTACCCTAAGGAATTAGTCTGTGTAAATGTCCTTAAGGTAGTGCCATCCCACCATTGAGAGGTAGGTAGCACCACCGTTGGAGGTGTTCGGGTCAATTCGAGGATTAGGGACAGTGTGGTCACCAGAGCAATAGGAGGATACCTTAGAAGCTACCCCCATGCCATGTTCATGGACATGAGGACTTACTAAAACGTCCTCTACTCGACGACCACGTTTCGAGGGGCAAGGCAACAGTGAGGCATACCCTAGGAGTGGTGTGTGAATTGTGTGTCATTTTCAGTTATTGTTTATCTTGATCATGCATTGAGTGTTCTACGCTTTGATTTTATTTGAGCATTCATTCTTTCATGTGATTATTAACAGTTTAAAGGTGCGGAATTTAAAGTGCGGAAAAATAAAAGTCCTACGCTATTACAAGGCGCGGGTCTACATCGCCAAATTAAACCAAGACCCGATTTGAAATAAAATGCGGAAAGTAAACGTCTTAATTATCTATTACAAGGCTTTGGGGCAATTACATGAAATTTAAAAGGGAAATAAAAAGCAAACGCACGAAATGGAATTATGATCGAAGGTGCGAGGGCGTTGGACCCTTTAAAGAAATTAAATCGAAATTATAAAATAATTAAATTAAATAAAGGAAAGAACTTATTTTTTATGTTTTTTTTGTATTTATGAAATTAAAGAGAATTAAATGAAATTTAAAAGTTAAATAAAACCCTAATTCTAAATTGTTTTTAATTTATTAAAAAAATGTTTAAGTTTGACCTAATTTAACCTAATTAATTAATTGCATATTTATTTACAAGATAATTAATAATTAATAATGATGAAAAAGGTTATTTATTAAGAAAAAGAATAAAAGAATTAAAACCCTAATTTCTACATTTTTTAGTTTATTAAAGAAAAACATTAAAATTAAATCTAAAATTAGAACTAAATTGATCATTAAATTTATTTACAAAATTAATGGAAATTAATATTAGTAAAAACATTTTTTGTTTTATGATTTTTTCTGGTTTTTTTTTGTGTTATAAAATTAATTTTATGAATTAAATAAAACAATTATCATAAATAAAATAAATTAAAGAAAAGAATAAAAAGAGAGAAAGAAAATGCAAACAGATGGGGGTGTTGACCCAATGGAGGAGGTGAATTTGCAGCAATTGAGCCCATTTGAAGGAGGCCCTTTTGACTTTTCAGACTTGCGTGTGGAACGTTTGACTGGTGTCCATGGTGGACTGCCCGTCCTAGCCTTTGGATAGGAGTTGTGGAATGCGTGGCAAGCCAGATGATGAGGCTGTATGGTAAACCCTTGATGAAGCACTACATAGAAGCGTGTTAAGGCAAAATATATTGAATAAGTGGGGGACCTGGGAATCGAACCCAGGCCCCTGCGTTTACCGTGCCAATGCTTTGCCAACTGCGCTGTTTGTGCGTTTTGATATTATAATGGAACACAAAATTTATAATGAGAACATAAAGTTAATGATATAAAATACTAAAAAACCGCGCCAGATTCAAATACTCCACTCATGTTCTGCCACGCCTGCATCATCTTCTTCTTTCTACCTGTAAAAGAAACCAAATAGCGGGGGTTTTAAACCCCCACTAACCACAATATGCAAAAATAACGAATAGCTCCTGGGCAATGATAAATTGGGCGCGAGGTGATGATTGTGTTCGTATGAAGGTCACGAGTCCAATGGTATTGGTCTTAGGGCTTAATTTTTCCCCAGGAAAGAAACCCCAATTTCACACCTCTGAAACCCTAGGCAGCTTCCATGGTGGATTCGTGTATAGGGCTTAAAAACTCAATCAAAGAATGCCAACAGCTTTAGAACAACCATGTTAGTATAAATCAACGCTTAAAACATATGGAAAAGGTATGCAAATTCAAAAACGAACATGAACATATTTGGGAACAGGGCAACGTGGTTCTACCAGTTCTTTGTGTATGGAGAATGGAAAATGATTGAGGCACGTCCAAAAATGTCCCAGCAAGCCTTTGGAATCCTTTTTAGGTCTTGAAAGGAGCTCTATGTATGTTTTCAGTTTTGAGAATTTGGTGAAAAAATGCAAGGTTGGTTCTTGGTTCTGAGCGCAGCTTGCTTCTTGTTCTCATTAGGTTTAGGTTCTGGCTTATATGAGGAATGAATTAGGGTAACAAAACAAGCCTAATATCCAAGTTTTAATGCCTTTAAAATTTGTGATCTTCCATGATTTTTTCAATCTTTTTTCATTCCTTTTTGATGCCAATCATTGAAGATTCTTGCCTTTTTAGTGATACACGAAATCTTGAGTGAATGATGAGTGGAAATACTGCATAAAAAGATTTGAAAACATTTGTTTAGTATTTTTCTTATATTTAATTTTAATTAAATGAATTAATGGATTTAAAAATTCAATTAATAAATTAAAAATAAGAAAATAACTCCCCTTTGGGTCAATGGGTCGTGCATAGCTTTTGGGTGATGATTCTTGGAAGAAATTGTGGCACATTAGCAATTTTGAGGTATTTGAAGCAAAGTTGACTTTTCAAAATTCCCAAAAATTTCCCAACTTCCACAAGGCATATCTTGCTCAATTTTTAAGCTTTGATCATGTTCGTGGACATTTCGGAAAGGTCTTGAAGTCCTCTAACCAATTCCTTTGGTCCCATGTCATTTTGATTTACCAATCTCAAGTTATGGTCTTTGACTTGAAGTGCCTTTTTGTTAACTTTTGAAAATGACCTATAATGTTGAGATTGATAACTTTTTGTGAGAGCATTTCTTGGACTTGAAGTGTGAAGAGGAGTTGTAGGAAATGTCTTTCTCTTCAAAATGAGCTTTGGATGGAATTTTTCTGATAAACCATGTGGAAGTTATGCCTTGGTCAATTTGCAGTTGACTTTACCAACTGTCCAAAAATAGAAACTTTTGCATCTTAAGACTTTTTGAGCCATGCCTTGAGAATCATGATCAAGAATTTATCAAATGATGTTTGTGGCTTCAAAATAAGATGTTGACCAAAAATCTCGACTTTTGACTGTCAAATGACCATTTTGCCCCTACAGTTGACTGTTGAGCAATTAGGGTTTTTGACTGTGCAATTTTGTGTTGTAAGTCTTGAAACTTGGCATATGGATGCTTGACCATGTTTGTAGGCATGTGGGACTTGATTGGACCCTTGGAAACTTCAATTTCTTTGCTAGAATCAAAACCCTAATTTTTGACTGTTAGGAGGCCATTGAACTGTGCAACTCTTGGGAGATTTTGAAGCATGCTCTTTGCAAATCTTGAAGAATATGGGAGGGAAAATTTTGGGGTACAACACTCTGAAAATGACGCATGAAGGCAACATTCAAGTCAAAGAAACCAAAGCCCTTGCGCTCATTCAGAAGTATGAGGCATTCAAGATGGAAGAAAGTGAATCAACAGAAGCTATGTTTTCAAGATTTCAAATTCTTGTTACTGGTCTAAAAGTTCTTGACAAAGGATATTCCACTGCTGATCACGTAAGAAGATCATCAAAAGCTTGCCAAAACAGTGGAGGCCAATGGTCACAACGCTTAAGCTGTCCAATTGATTGATCAAAATGTGGTTCAAGGCTTGAAACTTAACATGAGCAATCTTAGGGGTCCAACATGATGTATGAAAGTCACATGAAGCATTGATGGTCCAAAAATGCTTGTGCAAACTCAAACCCTAATTTTGGGTTATCAGTGCAAGATGAGATGTCTTGAGCTGACCAAACCCTAATCTTGTCTTGAGTCAAAGAAGTCTTGTGAGAAAAAAAATCTTGATAAATGAGAGGGCAAATTTTGGGGTACAACAGCTGCCCCTGTTCAATCTTCTTGAGCCTGAAGAGTTAGATTGGTGAGCTTTGCCGTTCGTGACTCGAAGGTAAAAGATGATTGGACACTAGAGTGCCCATAAATTTGTACTCAATAAAGTGTAGTTGAGGGAATGGGCTTAAAGATTCCATTTGGAGAGATGATATAATCTTGTTGGAGATGGGCTTGTAGATTGCATCCAAGAATGTTTGTTGAATTGTACGTTTGTAAGTCAGAAGAATAAGTATCAGAATGGTGTCCGTGTCTGGAACGTATCTGAGCTGTATCTGGAGACTTGAAATTTGAATGAGAAACATAATAGCATCCGTGTCTGGAGCGTATCTGAACTGTATCTGAACTTGAAATCTGAATAAGGGCCAGAATGGCATCCGCGTCTGGAGCGTATCTGAATTTGAAATCTGAATGAGTATCAGGATGGCATCCGTGTCTGGAGCGTATCTGAGCTGTATCAAAAGGTTGAATCTGAATGAGTATCAGAATGGCATCCGCGTTTGGAGCGTATCTATACTGTATCTTGAAGTTGAGGTCTGAATGAGTATCAGAAAGGCATCCTTGTCTGGAGCGTATCTATACTGTATCTGAATGTTGAAGTCTGAATAAGTAACAAAATGGCTTTCGTGTCTGGAGCATATCTGAACTGTATTTGAAAGATGAATCTGAATAAGCGACAAAATCACAACCGTGTTCGGAGCGTATCTGAACTGCATCTGAACTAGAATCTGAATGAGTAACAGAATGAATTCCGTGTCTGGAGTGTATCTGTACTGTATCATGATTGCATATTGTTAAACATTAGCTGTTAATCTTATCCTGAAAAGGGTAAAATGTTAGCTGAAACACAAAGTTATGTTGCATGAAATGTATGATGAAATACATATGCATTTTATCAATGTTTATGATATATGGATGTAATGTATGCGCATGTAAGATGATTTGCTGTATTGCTGAGGAAAATAAATCCTTGACTGCTGCTGAGGATAATAAATCCTTGAATGCTGAGCATATGTGGAATCTTCATGTCTTGGAGTTGGAGTATTGACAAAAAATTCGTTGTGAGTAAAGCCATGTACTGCTTGAGTAATCTGCTTGGGGAATCCAGAGAATTTTGATGACTTCTACTGGGGATTACACAATGGGAATCCTTGTTCTGCCGGGGAATAAAGAAAACTTTGTGGGGAAGAAAACTTATTCCTGTTTGGAAAAAAGTTCAGGAGTTTCGGTTGTCTGCCACTCTACTGGGGAATTATCCTAGATTGGGGAGAGACAAAAGTTAACTGTTATCCGGTTGCTTTTCAGGCTTCAAGACAACTTGCTGGGGAATTTGGCGAAACTGAAAGGTTTCCGCTGAGGATTGGTAGTTTAAAGTTTTGACTCCGCTGGGGACCGGTATCTTGAGATTTCAGCTCCGTTGGGGACCTTAATGATGTACTATAGGGATTGCTCCTGGAATAGCCTAAAGACGTTTTCCTATTCTTTCAACCTGTCAGTAATTGTTCTTTTCATTCTGTTTATTTGTAAACAGTAATTATGTTCAAATGCATATGTTCATTAATGAATCATTGGATGTTTTTGCAAATAAAAACACAATGTAAAGAAAAAGGCAAATAGTTTTCTATACTTTGAAAGAGATATCTTTGTATTTAATTTGAATAAGGATTTTGTACAAAGGAGACAGACATCCTAGTAAGAGGATGATGTCATAAAAGTATGAAAAAATTATATAAAGAAAGATAGTTATGTGTGATAATCCCATGGGGTTCCCATTCTGCTATAGCCTCCGTATCTCCGAATATCTTGTCCATTCGTTGCTTCATCTGAAGATGATTAAATTGATTAAAAGCTCTAGGTTTGTTAGTGAAGAGATTGTCCTTAAAGTGATCCGACGAGACATAGTCATACGCTTTAATTCCCTAACTTTTTCCTGGACCTCCCTTTCGGGTTTTCAGTCCACCGGGAAACCCTTTTTTGCCCAAGTCGCCCTTTTGGGTTTTCAACTTGCCGGGTGTACAAAATTTTTTATTTTATCCCTAATTTTTGCTCGAACCTTTTTGGTTCGCCGGGATTCCCTTGTTTTTCCTAGGCGTGTCAACTTAGCGGGTCTCTTATGCGTAGTATCTTTTGACTATGTCTGCATTCGCATGGTGCGGAAGATCGTCACCGTCCATGGTGGTTAAGATCATTGCCCTACCATAAAAGATGTTCTTGATTACAAATGGTCCTTCGTAAGTAGGAGTCTATTTTCCCCTGGGATCATTTTGTGGAAAAATGATGCGCTTGATCACTAGATCTCCAACTTGATACACCTGGCGTCTGACTTTCTTATTGAAAGCCTTGATCATCCGTTTTTGATACATCTGACCATGGCAAACAACAATAAGTCTCTTTTCATCAATTAAGTTTAGTTGATCAAGTCGGGTCTGGATCCAATCATCTTCACTCAAACCTGCATCTTTCATGATTCTCAAAGAGGGGATCTGAATCTCGATAGGTAGAACAACCTCCATGCCATAAACCAAAGAATAGGGTGTTGCCCCAGTTGATGTGCGAGCCGTGGTACGGTACCCATGGAGAGCAAACAGTAACATCTCATGCCAGTCCTTGTAGGTGACTGTCATCTTCTGTATGATCTTTTTAATATTTTTATTAGCAGCTTCGACAACATCATTCATCTTTGGCCGATAGGGAGATGAATTATGATGTTGAATCTTGAACTGCTCGCACAAGGCGGTGATCATAGTATTGTTAAGGTTTGTACCGTTATCAGTGATGATCCTTTCTAGGATACCGTACCGGAAAATGAGATTCCGTTTGATGAAGCGGGCAACAACATTCTTAGTAACAAATGCGAAGGAGGCTGCTTCGACCCATTTGGTGAAATAATCAATGGCCACTAGAATGAAGCGGTGTCTATTGGAGGCTGTAGGCTTGATCTCCCCAATCATATCAATTCCCCACATAGCAAAAGGCCAAGGAGCTGTTAAGACATTTAGAGGAACCGGAGGCACGTGCACCTTGTCTGCATAGATTTGACACTTATGGCAGGTCCGGGAGTGTTGATAGCAGTCAGCTTCCATGGTAGACCAGTAATAGCCCACCCGTAGAATTTTCTTCGCCATCGTATGCCCACTAGAGTGAGTGCCAAAGGTACCCTCATACAATTCAGCCATGATCTTTTCAGCTTCAATCTTGTCCACACAATGGAGCAGAATAGAATCATGATTACGTTTGTACATGATGCCATTACTTAGGAAGAACTTTGCTGAGAATCTCCTTAAGAACTTTTTGTCATTGACTGAAGCTCCTTCTGGATATTCTTGAGCCTCGAGATACCTTTTGACTTCATGAAACCACGACTGGTCCACTACTTCTTCGGTATTAATCTCGTGACAGTGTGCTGGTTCGTCCATTCGTTCACCGGTGATCTGGGGAGCCACGTTATCCCAATTAAGTTTAAATATAGATAACATTGTAGCTAGAGCATCTGCTAGCTGATTTTCTTCTCGCGGGAAGTGCTCGAAGGTAATCTTCTCGAAATGTGGTAACAATGTTAAAACATGTTCTTTGTAAGGGATGAGGTTGGGATGCTTAGTGTCCCATTCTCCTTTGATCTGACTGATGACCAAAGCTGAATCCCCAAACACATCTAAGGATTTGATTCCCAAGTCTATGGCATCCTTGAGACCAAAGATGCATGCTTCATATTCTGCCATGTTGTTCATACAGTTGAAGCAAAGTCTGGCAATGAAAGGAGTATGGAATCCTTCTGGAGATATGAGCACAGCGCCGATACCTTTACCAAGTGCATTGGATGCCCCATTAAAGTACAGGGTCCATCGAGATCCTTGTTCAGGTCCGTCATATGGTCTGATCTCTTCGCAGTTGTCTACTGTCATGATGTCTTCGTCAGGGAAGTCAAACTTCATGGAATGGTAATCTTCTACAGCTTGATGGGCCAGATGATCAGCTAGCACACTGCCCTTTATAGCTTTTTGGGTCGTGTACTGTATGTCATATTCTGTTAGGATCATCTGCCATCTAGCTATCCTCCCAGACAGAGCAGGCTTCTCAAAGATGTATTTTATCGGATCCATCTTAGATATCAGCAAAG
This sequence comes from Vicia faba, assembly GCA_948472305.1. Taxonomy (NCBI): domain Eukaryota; kingdom Viridiplantae; phylum Streptophyta; class Magnoliopsida; order Fabales; family Fabaceae; genus Vicia; species Vicia faba. The sequence goes on from OX451735.1 coordinate 358,465,898, forward strand.
TGGTATGAGTCAACATATACTGTCTTAGCCGGCGAGCAGCCCATACCAAAGCGCAACAATTTTTCTCGAGTAGTGAATATCGGGTTTCACAGTCGGTAAACTTTTTGCTTAGGTAATAAATAGCGTGCTCTTTTCGGCTAGCCTCGTCATGCTGCCCCAGTACGCACCCCATTGAATTCTCTAAGACGGTCAGATACATGATTAGTGGTCTCCCCTCGACTGGTGGCATCAAGACAGGGGGTTCTAGCAAATACTCCTTGATTTTATCGAAAGCAATCTGACATTCATCATTCCATCTGACTACTTAATCTTTCTTCAACAGCTTGAAGATTGGTTCACAAGTAGACCGTTAGGTGAGAAATGAATCTGGAAATATAGTTTAGGCGTCCTAAAAAGCCTCTGACTTCCTTCTCAGTGCGAGGAGCAGGCATTTCTTGTATTGCTTTGACTTTGGCAGGATCCACCTCGATGCCTTTGTTGCTGACGATGAAACCTAAGAGTTTACCGGACTCCGAATGTGCACTTGTTTTGGTTCAATCTTAGCTTGTACTCCTTCAATCTGACAAACAGCTTTTGCAAGTGATCAAGGTGTTCTTGTTCAGTTTGTGATCGGGCTATCATGTCATCTACGTAGATCTCTATCTCATGATGTATCATATCATGAAACAAAGCTACCATGGCGCGTTGATAGGTTGCCCCGACATTCTTCAGTCCGAATGGCATCACTTTGTAGCAGAACGTACCCCACTGTGTGACAAATGTAGTTTTCTCCATGTCCCCAGGTGCCATTTTGATCTGGTTATAGCCTGAGAATCTGTCCATGAAAGAAAATACTTTGTGCTGGGCGGTATTGTCAACCAGGATGTCGATGTGTGGAAGTGGAAAATAATATTTAGGGCTGGCCCTGTTTAAATCTCTATAATCCACGCACATTCTCACTTTGCCGTCCTTTTTAGGCACAGGAACAATGTTGGCCACCCATTGAGGATAGGAAGTAAAAGCCAGAAATCCAGCATTGAACTGTTTCATAACTTCTGCTTTGATCTTCGCTGACATGTCAGGTCTCATGCGGCGGACTTTTTGTTTCACTGGTGGGCAGTCTTCTCTTGTTGGCAAACGATGTACCACGATGTCTGTATCGAGTCCCGACATGTCTTCGTATGACCAAGCAAAGATCTCAACATAATGATGCAATAGCTGAATTAGGCGCTCCTTGACACTCGGTTCTAGATTGGCACCCACTTTGATTTCCTTTTTATCTTCCTCGGTACCCAAATTTATTGTATCCAACAGCTCCTCATGAGGCTGAATTGCTCTTCCCTCTTGCTGTAGTAGTCTGGCCAATTCCCCTGGCACCTCACAATCTTCTTCACCTTCGTATTCGGCTTGGTAGATCAGATCTTCAGAGTCACTGAAGGCTATAGCAGTATCGTTACCCATGGGATCTGGAATGGAAGGGTACCTGCATTTGTGAGTGTGGGTGTGTGTAAGGGTATAGCCATCTTAAAACAATAAAATGTAAAAGAAAGACAATGAGCACAAAAGGTTTATATGTGAAAAAGCGTCCATGATTCATTGAATGTCATATGTAGATGAAATAAAAACCCTTACAAATGGACCATTGGGCCTCGGGTAAGACACAAGGTTTTTAAAGTGCAAATTGCTCGTGAATTATTACAAGTCCAACAGAAATGTAAAAATATAAATTACTGAGATATGAAAGTTACCGGGACAAAGTCTTTGGCTTCCCAGTTGCAAAGTCCTCCGCTGAAAGTAGGAAATATCAAATCTTCCAAGCTGCCCTCCTCTTCACTGTCCTCTGTTGCACTGACGCTTTGGTTGCCAATCTTTACAGGTGGCCCCCCAGCACGGGCACGACGCACAACCTTCTGACTAGTCGAAGTAAACCCCAAGCCAAACTTGTCTGATTTGTACGGAATATCTAGAAGCAGCCCCCAGATGGTGCATCCGCCTTCTTCTACTAATGCCTTTGCATCCTTTAAAGATGACATCCGAGGCGGAGGTCTTGTGATCTTTGGAATCGAGGATACCGCCTTGGTCGCCGCTACTTCTGGAGAGACTTCTTCAAAATGTTGGAAAGGGGTCTATATGAACTCGCCATCCAACTCTACATATCAAAAAGAATTCAGATGACTAATCATATACTCCTCCCCATGGACAATTATGATCTTTCCTTGGACTGGGTATTTTAGCATCTGATGCAATATGGAGGTGACAGCACCGGCATTGTGGATCCAGAGGCGTCCCAACAGACATGAATAAGAAGGACGAATGTCCATCACATAGAAGGTTGAGTTGAAGACCCGAGTTACCACCTTGATTGGGATGTCCACCTCCCCGTGAAACATTCTCTTCGAACCATCAAAAGCTCTCACCACTATATTGCTGGGTTTTAAAGTCAGCCCCTCGCAATCCAACCTATCAAGGGCTTTCTTTGGCAAGACGTTTAAAGATGACCTAGTATCAACCAAAACATGGGATAAGGTGGTTCCTCTACACTCTACTGAGACATGTAATGCCTCGTTGTGTTTTCTCCCTCTGGGTGTCAAGTCAGCATCAGAGAAGCCCAAGCCATTATCAACTGTCAAACTGGCCACACAGTCCTGGAACTGGTCAGCAGACGTCTCTTGCGGTACATGAGCTGTCTTTAGAAATTTTACCAGAGGTTTGGCATGTGCTTCAGAGCACAACAGCAGGGCTAACATAGAGATCTTGGAAGGGGTTTGTCCCAACTGTTCGACCACATCATAATCACTTTTCTTTATGATCCTCAGGATTTCTTCCATCTCCTTCTTGGATGTTTATGGAATAGCTAGTGATTGAGCCTTCGTCTGGACAGGCTCCTCTTGAACGTTCTTTCCTCTATTCTCGGCAATGGAAGTAGGGATGGAGATTGTATTGTCTTTGTCAGTAGGTACGCTTGCAGGTATAATCACTGGTGCATAGGTAATCTTCAGAACGGCCACGGGTCCAAAGACTGCTGTTGGAGGAGCAATCTCTGGAGAGAAAATCCTACCACTGCGGGTGATCTTGCTAGTTCCAACAATATTTCTAATGTCGGAATTATCCTCTTCGGAGCTTTCTCCTTCGGCAGTCAGTTCATCCTGTTTAATACCATGGTAGTAGATTTCTCCACCATAATTCCATGGTACTGTTTTATCTGATTTGTATGGGGCAGGCCCTGGCATTGTAATCTTGAGTGGAGCAGTCTTTGGAGCAGGTGTAATCCTAACGGGTCTTTTAGGGGCCCTGGAAGGATTGGCGTAGATGGTTATTATTGAAACTTCTTTCACTGGAACGGGTGAAACAGGAGCATTCTCAAACAAAATTTCTTGGTTATCCATCAGTCGTTGGATACCTTTTTTCAATAGAGGGCAGTCAAATGATGAGGACAGGCAAACATGGAAGTCTTTGTCACAACCTGGGAAAATACCAGCTTTCAACAAATTCAACTTAATGGTTGGGAGCGGAGTTAACAGTTTATTCACAGTAGCAACAAACAGATCTTCTTCAATAGCGTTGGCATTGTGACCATGCCTCGGCATTGGGGTGGAAATAACATTTGGTTTCTCAGGCGCTTCAAACTCAACCTCCTTTGCATCTATCAGGTCCTGGATTTTGTTCTTCAGAGCCCAACATTTGTTGGTGTCGTGCCTTGGACTTTCAGAATGGTATGCGCATCTGGCGTTGGGATGGTAATGTGGAGACGTAGTATTAGGATTCTTTGAGGCCTCTTTTAGAGTGGCCAGATTCAACTTCAGGAGATGTGGTAGAACTTGGGCTGGAGTCATGTTAATCTTGGTAAATTGCCGAACTAGCCTTTCTACCCTTTGTGGTTAGTTCTTGGCTGGTCTGATACAGGCTTCGGAATCATAACGGCCCCCATTATTGGTTGGCACTCAGTTCTTCCCTGGTTCCTCTGAGAATACACAGCAGATACTTCCTTTCTTCCAGTGAAGGGCTTTTTTACAGCTGTTGAGGCAGACGCGTCCTTCTGAATTTTCCTATTTCTTATACCAGCCTCCACTCTTTCGCCAGTTAAAATCAATTCAGTAAACCCTGCAGAGGAGCTCCCAATTAGATGATTGAATAAAGGACCTGATATAGTTCCCAAGAACATGTCCACCAACTCCCTCTCAGATAGAGGGGGTTGCACCCTTCCGGCTAGATCCCTCCACTTTTGGGCGTAATCTTTAAAGCCCTCATTGGAAGCCATAACCATACTCTGCAGCTGAGTACGGGTAGGTTCCAAGTCAGAGTTGCATTGATACTGTTTATAGAAAGCTGCTGCTAGGTCTTCCCAATTGTGGACATCAGCCCTTTCTAATTGGTAGATCCAATCAAGTTGCGTTCCTGATAATCTGTCTTGGAAAAAGTGGACCCATAGGTATTTGTCGGCAGAATGTGGTTGAATCTTCCTGACATACGATCTGAGGTGCATTTTAGGGTAAGACACCCCATCATACTTGGCAAATAGTGGCCCTTTAAACTTTGGCGGGATTACAATTCCTGACACCAACCCTAACTCCTCAAAATCAAGCCCCGGTACTCTCTGGATTTCCATAGAGCTTAGTCGCTCTTCAAGGTGTTTGTACTTGTCATCAGCCAGAGGGTATTGTTTTTCAGAGTAGTCCTCTTCTTCCTCTTCTTCTTCAGAATCTGATGGTACTGCCGTTTCTTTTCCTTTTCTTTCCCCTTCTTCAGATGTTGTTGGAAATTCTAAGGTCCTTCTAGCTTATCCATGAAATCTTCTGCCCATGATTACCACACCAGCTGGCTTCTTCTTCTTTTTCTCTTTCTCTTTTTCTAGCAAATTCTTCAGCTCCTCCTGCCCCTTGGATAAGGTCATGAGTAACTGTTGAAATTGTGAGTTTTGAGCTTGTAGATCTTTGTCCGTTTGTTCAAGATCCATCTTGCTGAAATAAACAGTAGAGGGATGAGGAAACTTGTTGCAAAGACCTGTTTATGTTTATGATGAATGATATGTATTCATGCAATGTTTTCAAGGATTTAGAAATTCAAGTTTGTTTTAAACAGAAAGAAACACACGTCATATTAATAAGATAGAATTGTGAGTACATCAATTCCCCTTGGGAAAAATAATACAAAATTCTAAGGTAAAAAGACATTGTGCATCCTCTTTTGTGCAATGTAGGTGTTGAGAGTATGCTCTTCATGAAGTAGCCGAGTGAGTTCCAAAAACTTCTTCTCGCTTGCGTAGAATTGGGCTTCAAAAGTATCACGCTCTTCCTTGAGTTGTATCCAACTCCTTTGTAGGTCTTCGAGTGATGTCAGCATGTTAGGATGTAGGATGGTGTATGGAACCTCTCCTTCCTTAACAGGCTCTATAATCACTGGGAGAATGGAGGGATAAGGCATCATAAGACTTTGAGCGTGGGTTTGTACCCACTTGAGGTAAGGCTCAAGAGGGATGGAATTCTTGTGTCCCAAAGTCTTTCTATCCCCCTTGTTTGGCATCCTCCAAGCTCGGATGAATCTCTGGTGAAGTCCTTGGTCGTCGTTGTCGTAGTCGAAAACCAATCTTTCCATACCGTTGAAGGGTAGTTGATTGAGAATAGGAATCCTCAATAGTTGAGAGAATTCTTCCAAAGTGGGCACAAGTTGATAGTCAGGAAATGTGAAGCAATGATGCAAAGGGTCAAAGAACTGGAAGAGAACCTTCATCATATCCTCCTCTGTGTTGGAAGTGACCAAGTTGAGTAGACGACCATGTCTCTCGGTGAATGGAGAATTCTCAGGGATCCTTGAAGCTAGCTCCTTGAGTTGTGGAGGAATTCTTACAAGGTTGATCTGGATAGTTTTCCTGTGAAGTGAATCCATATCCTACAAAACAAGAACAAAGACGAATCTCCAAAATCCTTGAAATGGTTAGTGAATGCATATGATGCTCATGATGTCCATGATGTTATGCACAAGTATATATGTACAAGCAAATCACACAAGTTCCTAGTTTAGGCTTGCATTGGGTTTTATAGGTAAGTACCCTCTTGAAGTTTAGTTGGCTCAACCTGTCCTAAAAATAGTAACCGGGTTCTAAAGAGCTCAATATCACTGGATTGTTTCCTTGTTCATTGTTTCAGTTCAAGCCTCTTTACTGGAGACTGAAATATTCCAAGAAACCAACCCTTAATGAGTGTAGTATCGAGTATCTACCAACTTCGGACTGCACCAAAGCCGGTCATCTCACTACATCCTAAAAGGCCAAGTTGGCCAAGTAAAGGTTCTAGAAGTTCGTTAGTGCTTCATGACATCACTCAGCAGCCCCGTATTCTCTTTGATTTACTCAAAGGCTACCGATACCCACAAATATGTCACACTAACATAGCTATTGCTTAGACCGTGTAGGTATACCCCGCACAGTTTCCACAACGTATTGCTATTTACCTATAATGTTTCCCAAATTCGGGTGGAGGATTCAAACCCAAACAATAGAACCAAAATGTAAAGCATACAAGTCAAACAAGGTAAGCATATAAATGTGATCTAAAACCCTAAGGTAACCCCACTTTTATAATATTCCCCAACAGAGTCTCCAGTTCTGTGATGCGGTGGGAGAACTGACTTGAGGTTTTGTGTTTTGTCGCAAATGTCGCAGTTAGCAAGAGTCGCCACCGACTTTTCTTTTATCCAAAAGGAAAGGTAAAGAAGCACAGGAAAGACCTTTGAGATGTTTTCTTGAGTTCGGGGGGTAGATTATGAAAAGGGAAGGTGCTAGCACCCTTTTCATCCATGGTTTTCCATGGGCTCTTAGTTACTTGTTTAGATCACTTGCTTTGCTTTGCTTTGTTTGAAATGGTGCTTGGTGTGGTTTTGAAAGTATTTTGAAAAGAGGCCACTCGTCTAGGCAATCTTTGTAATGATTCTCGTTTGTAAGAATGTATACAAAGATGTTTGTCTTTTGAAAATGTTTTCAATGTTTTGTAAGATGTTTTGAAATGTGTGAGTTTGTTTTTGAAAATAGCAAGGATTGTTTTGAAATGTAACAAGTAACTAGAAGCTATCTACCTATTGAAATGTCTTTCTTGTGCATTTTTATTCCTTTGAAATTGTTGACTTACCATTGATTTGGTAAGCAACCCTACCTTTGGATGTAAACGGGACGGGCGTTGGTCATCGTATGGCCATGATAGCAATGTTGCCAAGTATCTTAGCAATTTTGAGGGACCAAGATCATCTTTGTTTAGGAAACCTTTTGATAGCGTCATCGAGGGACTATGATCTTATGTTTGTTTTGTTTTGCCAAGATACTTCGCGTGCGTAACATGGCCATTTTATTTTAGGCAACCAAGTGGGAGAAACCCTAAGGGTGCTTGTGTGCAAAGTGTGTCATTTTCATGCTCTTGTCTTGCATGTAGGGTTTTCTAATTTGCTTTGTTTTTGTTCTTGTCATGCAAACCCTAATTTACTAAACATGGTATAAAAGCGATAAATTGCGTAAAATAAACTAAGCTATTACAACAATTATTATGGGAGGGGGGATACAAGTTTTGAATGGGGATTTTGTACAAATATAAACCTAAAAATATTATTACAACCCAATCGAATATTGCGCGAATTAAATAAATGTACAAGTATTTAAAATTCAATGCAATGTATTTATGTAAAAAATGTTTTGGTATTTGTTTTTTGTATGAGAAAATAATTTAACTTAAACCCTAAAAACTGAGGGAAAATAATATTATTTTTGGAGGGGTGAAGCCCTAATTTTTTAACTAAAAGAAAATAATGCTTTATGTTATTATTTTGTCCATTTTTTGTACAAGAAATAATAAATAATATTATGCTTAAATATTAAAAATTAAATATGTATACAAATAAGTATTTATGAGTATAAATAGTATAATAAAAAATGTTAAGTATTTTTAATTGTATTTACAAATTATTTAAGAAAATAAAATCTATTCATCCTAATAAACTAATTTTTTATGCAAAGAATAAATAAAAAAAAACAAATTGCAAAAAGTAAAGAAATAATTTTTAGGATTTTTATCATTCAGAAAAAATAAATAAAAGCTATAAATATGAAAATATGGAAAAAAATGGAAAATAAAACAAATAAGCCAGGGGGTGCAAATAGTATGTCAGGGGGTGCAAATAGTGAAAACAAAAAGTCCAAAAGCGCCAAAAAGCCCAGAACAAGCTTCATCCCTGTCCTTGGTCATCCCTGCGCACGTGTTTCAGCTTAACCTGCAACTCTCATATGCTTTCACAAAAACAAAAACTCATAACATGAAACATGTGGCATTTGAGCTCACGATTCCAGCCATATAAATTATGTGACCTAACTCTAAAAGATCAGAGAGAATTTTGGTAGCCCTAATTTGTGACCTAACTTTTTCAACATTTTCAAACTTCAAATTCTCTCAGCACAGTTAATATAAATGAAAAGTATGCATATGTACAGCTTCACCATGATATGGACTACATTTTTTCTTCACAAATCGTGGCTTGAGGATGCCTATTCAGAGAGATAGAGTTTAAGAAATATACCTCCTTCATCTGGATTCGAGTAGAGCAATGTAGGAACTTTAATGGAGGCCTGAGGATTGTTTGAGCTTCCTTGAACTTCCTTGAAGCTATTCCAATGCTTACTTTGCTTTGAGGATAGCTGGAAATCTCTACACAAGTCAAGCTGCAAGCTTCAAGGTTGAAAATGGCAAAGGCTGAAACAGGGGTTACAGAACCAGGGCAAGGGCTTGGATTTCTTTGGTAGGATGTTTATGAGGTGTTTCAAGTGTTTAATCACAAAACGCACGAGCCAAATGATTGTTGGCTATGGTTTTGCAGAATCTGTGAGTTTTGGCAGAAAAATTATGTTTTTAAGTTTCAGAGTGTTTGAGATGCAAACCAATCGTGCTAAGCCTTGCCAAAACTTTTTATATTTGTATAGAAAGGATCTAAAGTCAGCTTCTCAACAGATGTGCAAGGTTTGGACCTTTTCACCAACTTTCTTGCTTTTGAAGTAAAGTGAAGTGACTTATGCTACATGCTTGTCCTTGCTTGCTTGAAGCCTGGAATGAACTTGTACCAACTTCTTGAGTGCTTTGTAAGTTGCTTGCATCAAAGAGATAGGTCCAAGGCTCAAGATTGATAAAGTTACAAAAGCTCATCTTTATGAAAATGGCAATGTGAACTTTATGCCTAAAATGGAATTATCTCTTGTACAATGCTTCAAAAGCAAAAATAATGCCTTTGTCAACTGAGTTTGCATTTAATTATGGAGTGTAAAGTGAGTTTAGGACCTGTAAAGCAAGATACAATCAACATGGATCTGATTTGCAATTTGATGCTTTGTAAAAATGGCTTGATCAAAAGTGATAAAATGCCAACTTCCCTTCTTCGATTCTCCCTACTCAAAAATGATCTTGGAGAGTTCTTAGACATTTTGGAAAGCTTGCAATGTGCTATATAATCCATCTTTGAAATGAATTTTGAGATACCTCTTGGAACTAGGTGAAAAATGTCCATGAAGTTGGGTCCAAAACCTGCCTAAATTAGGGCAAAATTTCACTAAGTTATTTAGTTCATGGACCTATATTCACAAATTCATAACTTGAGATCCAAGCATATTTTAGGAAAAGTTTGTGAACAAAAGTTGTAGATTTCATGGAGGACTACAACTTTCATTTTGGAAGTTTTCTTTGAATCAAAATGCATCATGGTGAAAAAGTGGTGAAAAGTTAGGAAAAAATAAGAAAATTTCCATACTTAGAAAAATTCTAAGTTATGAAAATTTTCAAACTCAAAACCCTAATTTTCAAAATTAGTTTTATTGGTGAACAAGTTTCATGTTTTTACATATCTTGATGAATTATGACCCTTGGCACTTGATTTTGACTAAAAAGTCAAAGTTTGACTTTTCAGTGCATAATTGACTTTTGATCAGTTGACTGCAAAATTCATCTATCAATCCAATGAACTTGAGATCTTTTGAACCATGTAATTAGGTCAATATGATGCCATTAAACCCTTGAAATCATGTTTGAACTCAATTGGTCATTGGCTAGGTTAAAAATCAGAAATTTCCCTTTCTCAGTCAAAACCCTAATTTTGACCATTTTGCCCTTTTGATGATTTGATCAAATTTCTTGAGGAGTTGTGATCCAAACTTGATCAAATGGTAAATATGAGTCTAAAATGTTGACGTGGATAAAAAATTATGAAGTTTGACTATAAATTGACCATGGTTGACTTTTTCCCTAATACAGTTGATTTTTAGGTCAACTGTCCAATTGACTGATCAAAAATGTGGTTCAAGGCTTGAAACTTAACATGAGCAATCTTAGGGGTCCAACATGAAGTATGAAAGTCACATGAAGCATTGATGGTCCAAAAATCCTTGTGCAAACTCAAACTCTAATTTTGGGTTATCAGTGCAAGATGAGATGTCTTGAGCTGACCAAACCCTAATCTTGTCTTGAGTCAAAGAAGTCTTGTGAGAAAAAATCTTGATAAATGAGAGGGAAAATTTTGGGGTACAACACTTAGTAATTAACCTAGAGTCCTAAAGATCTTTCCGAGGAAACATTCGAATGGGTCATTTTGATCTTTTGGGACCGGAGGACAACCACTAAGACTCCCTATACTTCATGATTGTTTACCGAAGGCAACCGAAGTGGGGAAAACCCTAGGAGTGATCATGTGCAAGTGTTTATTTTTTTAGTTATTATCTTTGCACAATTAGAGTTTTATACTGTATTAATTTGATTTATCTTTTGCATGCAAGCCTATTATCCATACATCTAGACAATTTATAGTTGTAGAAAATTAAAAGTGGAAAAGTAAATCTACGCTATTACAAGGCTTCGGGGAATGGGTTACATAACCAAAAATAGGGGATTAAACAGTAAAATAATAAGCAGTAATATAAACCCTGATTAAAAGCTATTGCAAACTCGAAGCAAATACAATAATTAGACTTAAAAATAAAATATTGCGTGTGCGCCGAATTAAATACGGGAATCAAAGTTTAAAATAAAGGAAATCAAAGAAAATATTTTTGTTATTTTTTGATTGAGAAAATTAAATATTTTCAAATTAACCCTAATTTTCTAGTTGATTTTAATTATGAGAAAAAAGAATTTAAATTACCCTAGTTAAATTAATCTAATTAATTGTTGAAGTAAAATATTTTATGAAAAATCTAATTTTAATGTTTTTGTGATTTTTTGATTTAATAAAAAATGATTTTGTTTTTGTAAAAATAATTAAACAAATAATTAAAATAAATAAAAGAAATTAAAAAAAGAAAAATTAGATTGGGCCTGGTGTGAAAGCAGTCTTGGAGGTGTGAAGAAGAATTTGTCCAGGCCCAGATTAGTACAAGCCCAATTGCCTACGTGAGATCCAATGCTGAGTATGTCTGAGGGTCCACCATGGGGACATGCTTGCAAAGTGCTGAGTCTGACCTTGTAATAATTTGATGGGTGACATCTGGAGATGCATGGTGGACACGCTAGAACCAGAGGCACAAGATCTACAAACAATTATTAGGGAAAATAAAATGTAGGAGGCAGGGATCGAACCCCTGACCTCCTACACACGCGCGTCCTGAAACTCTTCCTGCCTGCCACTGGGCCAATTGGCTTTTTGTTAATAACAATGAACAAAATATAATATATTTAAGAATTGCCAGTTATTATAACAAAATGTGTGCGCTATTTATGCCAACCAGCCCTTGCCACACAATCATCTTCCCCAATGGCTGTCGTTTTAGGAAGAACTTCTACCTACGGACAAAATCCGTCGTTAAAAGACCTGCAAATCTCCAAAATTCACACCTAGCAATATATATGCAATTTAAAGCCATGGATTAATTGGGTTTGATCCCCTGAGCACGATGGCATACATCGTTAGGTCTAATTTTCCCTGCATCTCAAAACCCTTAAATGAAGGTTAAAATCATAACAATGGCAGTTTGGCATATATGTATCAAAACTGGAAATTAAGTATTCAAATACATTCCAAATGCTCATACAAACAATAATGCATAATCAAAACCTATTTCTAATGTGTGTACAATCAAAATCGAATTCAAAATGTGAAGGGAAAACCATGATGATATAAATGGCGATTCTGGATGCTGTGACGCTTGAGGATAATTCTGTTAGCTTCAGAACACCCCCAGGAACAGATTGCAAATGTCAAAACTCCTTGAATCCTTATGCAAATACCACAATTATTGCCACTTTTTTTGTCAAAAATTAAAACTTGCAGTCAGTGTTCTATGCGGCCAAAACCTTTTTTTGATCAGGCAAGGTTATGAATATATACTAGAGTGCATTAGGTCAATAAAATTGGATGCAATCTTGAAGGTTTGGAGGAAGAAGATTGGATTTGCAATTGATACTTTAAGTTTCTAAATTTGGCCAAAACATGCCCTATTCATACCAATCATTCCTTGCACGAAAATTTTGATTTTCCATCTGATTATAGACCTATAATATGCTTATAAAATCAAATCTTGGATTTTATTTCATTATTCTACTATTTAAATTGATTTATTTTGATTTAAATGGATAACAAATCAAAATAAATAATAAAAATAATAAAATAATAAGTGAATAAGCTAAGGGGTCGTGTGCCATCTTAGGAACAAGTTTCAAACAAGAAAACATGGCCCCATTTGGAAAAACAGTCATTTTGATCAATGTTTACTTCATGCACATTTCCAAAAATTGGTTAACCTTGACAATACATATCTCCCTCAATTTTAACACTAAGAAGGTGTTCTTAGACTTTTTAGAAAACTTAGGATGTCCTCTAAACAACCCTTTTTCTTTCATATTCATTGGGTATTCCCTGTTCATGTAAGAAACTTTGACCCAAAAGGTGTTTTTGTTGACTTTTTGAAATGACCTATAACGTTTGAATTTATATCTTTTCATGAGTGAATTTTTTGAACTTGAGGGATGAAGATGATTTGTAGGGAATTTAATTCTCTTCAAATTGAGCCTTGGATTAGAAATTTATGATAAAGTATGAGAAAGTTATGCCTGGTCAAAGTTTGGTTGACTTTTCCTATAGAAACCCTAGTTTAGCATTTTTTACTTTTGATGAGTTAGGAGCATTTCTTGAGGAATCATGATCAACCCTTGACTAAATGATGAATATTAATTCAAAATAATGATGTTGACCAAAAATCTTGAAGTTTGACTGTATGTGGGCCGCAATTGACTTTTGCCTTAGCATAGTTGATTTTCAGGCATTTGAGTAGTTGACTGAGCAAACTTCTTGTGCAAGGCATGAAACTTGGTATGGATGATCTTGAGAAAATATTAGGTCAATGGAAGTCAATTATGACCCTTGGAACTCAAACATCTTGATGAGGAGTGAAAACCCTAGTTTGAGGCTCATTGTCTTAGGAGGAGGATTTGTCTAGTCAATCCTTAGTCAACTTGAGCAATTGAGGACCTTTGGGAATATGTTTTGAGTAAAAATGGGAGGGAAAATTTTGGGGTACAACATGTCCCATGCAGGGTTATTACAAAATACTGAGGCCAAATCAGAACAACAACCAATGCATGGCCCATGGCAAGACAGGTATCCTGAGGAGGCTAAGGGCGTGGATTCAACACCCACCCCATTGGTTTTGGTTTTCTTCCATTATATTTATCCTTTTACCTATTTTACCTATTTTCCTTCTTTCTGTTTAAAACCTTTTTCATAAAATCTAACATTTTTCACAAGCCTTTGATTTTTCCTAATAAACTCAAATAATTAATTTTAGGTTTTTTTTTTAATTTAATTTTTAGGTTAATTAATTTTAGGTTTTTTAACTTTTTTTTCTTCAAAATTAACCTTTTTTTTAATTCAAATTAATTAGCTTTTAGGTATTTTAATTAACTTTTTTCAAAAATTAACATTTTTTATTAATTAAAATTAATTAGGTTTTTTAGGTTTATTTAATTAATTATCATAAATCATTTTTTTTCATAAAAAATCACCAAAACATTTTCTTTGCTATTTTCATCTTATTTTTATTTTCCTAGATAAAGTGTATAGGGCGCTTTCAACTGTAATAGTATAGCTTTATTTTTCCCGCATTTTTTTTATCATTATCATGTAATTGCTTCCGGGATGTAATAGTTTTAGGATTTCTTTTCTGCACTCTTTACTATTATATAACTTCCCCCAAAGCTCTGTAATAGCCTAGGTTTACATTTCCGCCTTTATCTTCAGCTACTATATTTTATGCAATGCTTAGATTAATAGGATTGTATGGAAAGATAAAAATGAACGGTAGAAAACCCTAATTTCAAGATAAATAACCGAACTGAATCATTTGCACACTCGTACCTCTAGGGTAACCTCGCTTGTTGCCTTCGGAAAAACAATGGTCATGTCCCTCGAACATAGGGATACCCTTAGTAAAGACCCTCGGTTAAAGTTATCATAAAGAACATAGTCCCTCAATGTCCTTTGAGTTGCCTACGAGAAATGATCTTGTCCCTCGATGTTGCCTACAAATATATGATAACAGTCCCTTCGAACTACTAAGGTATCCCTATATGTTGCCTTCTATGACCATAACGACGACATGCGCCTGTTCCTCATACATCCAACGATAGGGCTACCTACTCACTAATAGTAGGATAGCACTGTCTAAAGGTTAGGAGGAAAAGAACGACCTTTCGAGTATAAGTAGATAAGTTCTTAGATGCTTGCTCAAAACAACTTTTCGCACCTACACAAAAATATTTTCAAAAACACTTTCAAAAACATTCGTCTTGTCAACACTCTTCAGGACTGATACAAGAGTTATCACAAAGCAAATCGTCGCACTAAGCCATTTTCAAAACAATTTTCAAAACACACAAAACACAAGTAATTTTGAAAACATGAGAGGCATCTAAGAGCCAGTGGAAAACCACGGATGGAAAGGGTGCTAACACCTTCCCTTTCCATAATCTACCCCATTACTCAGAAACTCTCGAAAAAGGTCTTTTTCTGTTCTTTTCACCCTTTCCTTTGTTGGATAAAAGAAAAGTCAGTGGCGACTATTGCTTACCGTGACATTTGCGAATACAAAACACAAACCAGTATTAAATTGTCGGTTCTGCCACCGTATCACATAAGGAAGTCATTTTTGCCATATTTTCCATGTTGTTGAGGATTTATAGTCACCTCTTTTGATTTATTATCCTTGATTTTGCCCGACTGTTCTTGTTTTTTGAGATTACAGTCAGCGGGATACCCCATTGCTTCTTAAGTCTCCTTCATAGATTTTGACTTAGTGGGCTTCTCTTTTGAGAGATAATGACTGCTTATTTGATAGGGAACCATCACCATCTTTTGATTCAGAAGGAATGTTTTTGATGTCATTCGTTGTATACAAAGTGAAAATATGCGACTGAATGCACTTTTGAATTAACTGAGAGACTACCCCGCCCCATGTTTTGATTAAAGGTTTCAATTTGTGTAAAAAGAAAATTTCTACTTCTCTGGCTCGAAGGGGTTGACTAGGGATTATCTTCCTTATAACTCCAGTGTTTAGGGATTGAAAGAAATGCCTGTACATCGTCAGCAAGGTCTGTCCAAAAGCATACTGTATGAGAATATGGCATTGTTTTCGCCATCCTCCCTCTAAAGGCTTGCAATTTTTGAAACAAGAGTTGAATATTATAAAAGGAGTAAATACAACATAGTTTAAATGGATTAATTCACGACAAAAATATGTGATACATTAATGAAACAGAGTTTAACATTAATAAATAAGTGTTTCAATAATAAAATAAATTACAATTGAAAATTCAAAATGAACTGGAACGCTCAATGATTTGGCATGGGAGTGGTGATCACGTTGGGAATTTTTGGAGGGTCGAACTCGATCTCCTTGGCATCAATCATGTTTTGAATCTTGTATTTCAGCACCCAATAATCGTTAGTATCATGCCCAGGACTTCCGGAATGATATACACATATTGCATCAGGATTGTAGTTAGGAGAAGAAGTTTTGGGGTTTGGATGAGGTCCTATCAACGTAATCAGATTCATCTTCAATAAGTGTTGTAGTGCTTGAGACAACGGCATGCTGATGTTGTTAAACTGTCTTTTGGGCTTGTCTTGCCTTCGCTGATTTCCCCTTTGTTGTTGTCACCGTGATGCAGGACCGGAGATCAGGACTGCCCCCACATGTTGGTCGTGGTTGCTCTTGTTATGACCCTTTTGGCCGTAAACAACATTGGACTCTTTCTTTCCATTGTATGGCTTTTTCTGAGTATCAGAGGATGTAGCTCCTTGGATCTTTCTGCTTTTGATGCCAGCTTCGACTCTTTCGCCAGTCAGTTTTAGCTCAGTGAACCCGGCTGAGGAGCTTCCTATTAGGTGATTAAAGAAAGGTCCCGTCAAAGTTCCCATAAAGATGTCAATCAGCTCCCTGTCAGTTAAGGGTGGCTGCACCCTTCCAGCCAGGTCTCTCCATTTTTGAGTGTATTCTTTGAAGCCTTCGTTGGAACGCATGGTCATACTTTGTAATTGCGCACGAATTTGTGCATGATCAACGTTGTATTGGTACTGCTTGTAGAAAGCAGAAGCCAAGTCCTCGCAGGTATGAATGCCAGTTCCTTCTAACTGATAGAACCACTATAGTTGAGTGCCAACCAAACTTTCTTGGAAGAAATGGACCCATAGCTTCCGGTCAGTGGTGTGAGGCTGAATCTTGCGAACAAATGACCTCAGATGCATTTTAGGACAAGAGATCCCATCATACTTGGCAAAGGTAGGGATTTTGAACTTTGGTGGGATGACCACTCCGGGAACCAAACCTAACTCTTCAAAGTCCAAGCCAGGTATCTGCTGAATCTCCATAGCATTAAGGCGATCTTCCAACTGTTTGTATTTATCATCAACGGGAGGATATTATTCCTCAGAGAAGCCAACTTCATCTTCATCAGTCCTCGAGTTGTTATCTCTTCTTTTGTCTGATTGTCCCCCTCGATTGACAAAGTTGAGAGATCTAGAGTTCTCTTGACTGGTCCTCTAAGTCTTCTTCCCAAATTCAGGACGCCTACTAACTTCTTTGACTTTTTCTTCTTGTCTTTGAGAAGAAGAGTCTCCAGGTCCTCTTGCCCCTTAGTTATAGCCAGGAACATTTGTTGGAATTAGGCATTTTGTGCTTGGAGATCCTTCACTGTTTGTTCCATATCCATCTTACTGAAATAAACAGTAGGAAGATAAGGAGACCTGTATGGGAGAAACCTGTCATGATATGATGCATGATATGTGGATGCATGTTTTCAAGGATCTCGCGGGGTAAACACAAGAATATGTTAGAAGTTACTTCCAACTTTGATTGGAGAACTTCGTATTGTTGGATGTCCTTCCACGAGAATTAATCTCACCATGTCAAGTGGGTCATAGCCCTTGACTCAAGTTACTGTGATTTGGTATTAATGGAGTTTGATTAGAGAATGAATCCTTTTTCTCCTTGATAGGCGTCTGGTTCAATATGACCATGCACCATAGGCCCTTGAGATCCTTGAAATGGTTATTGAAAATGCTATGGTATGATGTCATGATGTTATGTACAAGTATGCAAAGCAAGCAAGTTGTCATGTACAAATAGTCATATATATACAAAGCAAACAAGTCCTTAGGTTTAGGCTTGCATGGGGTTTGTAGGTAAGTACCCTCTTAAAGTTTAGTTGGCTCAACCTGTCCTAGTAATAGTAACCGGGTTCTAGGGGATCTCAATATCACCGATCTTTCTTCATCGGGCATTGTTTCAGCGCAAGCCTCTTTAATGGCGACCGAAATATCCCGAAATTTTGATCTCAATGAGCGTAGCATTGAGTGTCAACCAACTTCGGACTGCACCAAAGCCGGCTACCTCACTACTTTCTAATGGCCAAGTTGGTCAAGTAAGGTTCTAAAGTCAGTTAGTGCTTCATGACACCTAACAGAGGCTCCGTATTCTCCTTGACTACTCAAGGGCTACCGGTACCAACAAATATGTCACACTAACGTAGCTATTTCTTAGACCATGTCGGTATACCTCACACAATTTCCACAATTTATTACTACTTACCTAAAAAGATGCCCCAAATCCGGGTGGAGGATCAAAACAAGCCCAAACAAGGAACCATAACGTAAAGCAGGAAAGTCAAACAATATGAAAGCAATTAAAGGTGATCTAGACCTAAGGTAACCCCACTTTCAAACATCCCCAACAGAGTCTCTAGTTCTGTAATATAGTGGGAGACCTGACTTAGGTGTTTTACATTTGATCGCAATTGTTGCGGATAGCAAGAGTCGCCACCGACTTTTCTTTTATCCAAAAGTAAAGGTTGAAAAGAACAAGAAAGACCTTTTGAGATTATTTCTTGAGTTCAGGTGGTAGGTTATGAAAAGGGAAGGTATTAAAACCCTTTTCATCTGTAGTTATCTACGGGCTCTTAGTTGCTTGCTAGATCACTTGCTTTTGTTTGAAAATGTGCTTGTGGTGTGGGTTTTGAATGTATTTTGAAAATGTATTTGTAATGGTTCCCGTTTCTATAAGAACGCGTACAAAGTGTTGTTTTGAAAATAGTTCAAAGAGGTGTTTGTGGAATGTGTTTTTGAAAGTGATTTTGAAAAAAACATCTTTGTAATGGTTCACGTTTCTATAAGAACGTGTACAAAGAGATTTGTATTTTGAAAATATTTCAAATGAAAGTGTTGGTGTATAAAATGTTTTTGTTATGAGCAGGCGAGCAACTAGGAGAATCCTACCTACTCAAAAGGTCTATGTTCTTTTGCTCCTCCTTTAGATGTTGCTATCTTACCATTGTTTTTGTAAGAAGCCCCACCATTGGATGTGAAAGGACGGGCGTGGGACATTTGTATAGTCATAGAAGGCAACCTATGTGACTTTTTAGAAATTTTATTTAGGGACTAGATCATTTTACCGAAGGCAACATCGAAGGGTCATCGAGGGGCTACAATCTTTTTATCGAAGGGTCTTTGCAAAAGCGTCCCATATTCGAGGGACATGACTATTTTCCGAGGCAAAAAGTGAGGGTTACCCTAGAGGTGTAATTGTGTTTTATTGCATCCATTGTTTCTTGTTAGAGTTGTCTAAGATTTGTTTTTATCTTGCCACACCCTATTTTACTAGCAATGAAAAGCGGCAAGTTTGCGGAAAAATTAAATCCTACGCTATTACATTAGTAGGGGAGTGGGGGTACAATTCACAAGTGGGATGGAGCGGATGTCTAAATATTACAACCATATCGAAATAATCTATAAAGCGAAAAAATATGAAAACATGTGAAAACAATAGCGCAAAAATAAAGGAAAGCAAATCTTTCAATTTCCAGTGTTAAGGCATATTTCAAATCATGCATGTGTGCGTCGAAACATGCTCTCCTTTGACCCTGTTTCTAAAAATCGAAACCAGTGTGATTCAAAGTGTAGGTCCTTCGATACACACATCCCTTATGCTTTCCTGCAAGTCAGTGTGTTCGAAGCAAGTGTGTATCAAAGCATGTGTGTGCAATGAACAGGTGTGTGTCAAAACACATATTCTTTTTCTTTCTGCTTGAGCCTGTCGAAGCCTAAAGGATTTGTATCGAAGTATGCATTTTTTTAATCCAACATTTTTTAGGGTTTGTACAGATTAGTTCTTAAAGGAAAACACAAAAGATTAACATCGAAGGCCATGTTTATTACATGTTGGCCTTGAAGATGAATCAATAAATATGCTTGAAATGAAAGAGTTAAAGTCAGAAAGACTTACCTCAAAGATGGTGTGTGAGTTTCGAACTTGAACTGCTGCCTGGACGGTTCTGGAATTCGAAGAGTTGTCACATGGAGTTTGCTTTTGGTTCGAAGAGTTGTCACAGAGGATTGTCCTTGAGTTTGAACAAACTTCTATGTGTGGGGTATTCTAGATAGTTGATTTTATAAGAGTTGGAAAGATGAGATAATGGATTTTGATTTTGTGTTTGTATGTGAAAGTAGAGTTGATTATTGAATGAGCAAAAATTACAAAGGTTTCTGTTTTGTTTCCCAGCTCTCTTTTCTCTCCTCTCAGCGTCTCCAACCCCCTTTTGATGTTGTGAAGAATAGTTTATTTATAGAGGAGCTTTGTTGTGGGTTTTTTTGGGGGGGGGGGGACAAATAACATTTTAACTGTTTGGGTATATTGTCCCCTTGTTTTCTTCGATGCAGCTCTTATATGACCTTTTTTGTGTAAGTATGGGACTGAGATAATACATGCTCAGCAGTATTTTGGAGTGTTGTGGCAACTTGGTGCATGACTGTTTCATAGCAGTACAACTGACTTGGGCTTGGAAGTATATAAGACTTTGGTAAACAAACATCTTGAATACTTCACCCTTTCATTTTTATCACTTCGACCAGACTCATCATTAGACAATAACATTCATTTCCAACAATGTGTGTTCTTCGAATGGACCCATTATACGTCCTTCGAATCCAACAAATATGATCCATAGTGTTGAAGAGTTTAGATGTGTAATCTAAGTACGTTGCTTAGAAGGGTTTAATTGTCCAACTTGTGGGTCGAAGGAGGTTACTTCGAGGGAAATCACATGCCCAGCTTGTGGATCGAAGGGGGTTACTTAGAAGGAAGCCATATGCCCAGTTTGTGGATCGAAGGGGGTTACTTTGAAGGAAGCCATATGCCCAGTTTGTAGATCGAAAGGGGTTACTTCGAAGGAAGTCATATGCCCAGTTTGTGGATCAAAGGGGGTTACTTCGAATGAAGCCATATGCCCAGTTTGTGGATCGAAGAGGGTTACTTCGAAGAAAGCCATATGCCTAAATCGAAGCTTGTGACTGAATGGGGACTACATTGCCCAATCAAACTTTGCTAAATCGAAGCTAACTTGTTTCTTTTTTGACCCAACCGAAAGGCACATTAACGTCTTCAAAATATTACATTTTCTTTATTTCTTTAAACAAGTTTTTGTAATCACACATGCGAAAGAAATCTTGAGAAAATGAGAGGGAAAATTTTGGGGTACAACACATATCAATATCAAACATTCAATACACATACACTCTGGGCTCCAAATAAATATAAACATTAAATACATATACACTCAGGGTTCCAAATCAATACAAAAATTCAATACACATACACTCAGGGTTCCATATCAATATCAAACATTCAATACACATACACACAGGGTTCCATATCAATATCAGACATACACTCAGGGTTCCATAGCAATATCAGACGGCATACGCATGCGTCATACAACAAACAAACAATCTCACCCTCGATTTAGCTATCTAAGGGTCAGTCATCAAAGCACACTTATTCTACAAATCCAACCCATCACCTAAGACTCCATGCAGTGACGTGTTCAGCCCATCACCTAAGACTCCATGCAATGATGTGTTCCTTACAATGTAGCATTACCTAAGTCTCCATGCAGTAATGTGCAAAACCCAGTACATTACCTAAGTCTCCACGCAGTAATGTGCAAAACCCAACAATACCTAAGTCTCCATGCAGTAGTAATGTATAAAACCCAGTACATTGCCTAACTCTCCACGCTGCAATGTTCGAAGCCAAATAAGATTCGCCACCTAAGACTCCATGCCGTGACGTGTTCAGCCCATCACCTAAGACTCCACACAGTGATGTTTTTCCCTACAATGTAGTTCATTACCTAAGACTCCATGCAGTAATGTATGAAGCTCGATACATTGCTTAAGACTCTATGCATCAATGTATTCCCCTTATCTTACCCATTACCTAAGACCCTAGGCAGTAATGCGCAAAACTTAGTTCATTTCCTAAGACCTCAGGGAGCAGTGCAACATAACCCATTTCCTAATCTCCATGCAACAATGTGTTTCCCCTCCTTTACCCATTACCTAAGACCCTAGGTAGTAATGTCCGAAACTTAGTTCATTGCCTAAGACTCCATGCAGCAATGTAACGCGACCCATTGTCTAAGACTCCATTTGTGATACGGTGGGAGAATTTACTTTAAGGTTTTGCGTTTGACCGCAAATGTTACGGTTAGCAAGAGTCGCCACCTACTTTTCTTTTATCCAAAAGGAAAGGTGAAAAAGCACAGGAAAGACCTTTGAGATTTATTTCTTGAGTTCGGGGGATAGATTATGAAAAGGGAAGGTATTAGCACCCTTTTCATCCATGGTTTTCCATGGGCTCTTAGTTACTTGCTAGTTCACTTGCTTTTGTTTGAAATTGTGTTTTATGTGGTTTTTGAAAGTATTTTGTAAAGAGGCCATTGTTTAGACAAACTTCGTAATGATTCTCGTTCGTAAGAATGTATACAAAGATGTTGATCTTTTGACAATGTACATGAATTGCTATACCCCAATCTCTACAGTGTGGGTGTTTGTTTTGAAAATAGCAAGGATTTTTATTTTGAAATGGATCAAGTAATTAGGAGCATTCTTCCTACTTCAAAAGTCTTTCTTGTTCATTTTCTTTTCCTTTGATATTGTTATCTTACCATTGAATTGGTAAGTAACCCTATCTTTGGATGTAAACGGGACAGGCGTGGGTCATCATATAACCATGATTAGAAATGTTGCAAGGTATCTTAGCATTCTCTTTTAGGGACTAAGATCATTTGAAAGGAAACATAGATAGCGTCATCGAGGGACTATGATCTTATATTTTGCTTGTTTTTCCTAAGATACCTCACATGCGTAATATGACCATTTTGTAAAGGCAACCAAGTGGATTTACCCTAGGGGTGCTTGTGTGCAAGTGTATTATTTTTCATGCTTGATTTTGTCTTTGATTAGGGTTTTCTATTTGATTGATTTTAGTCTTTCCATACAAACCCTAATTACTAGCATTTGTATATAAAGCGATAAATTGTGGAATTTAAAGTTACTACGCTATTACAATACTTGTGGGAGGGGGGGTGTACAAAGGATAAATGGGGATTACAAGAATTTAAAGCCTAATTATCTATTACAACCATATTGAATTTATACAAGAATTGAAATAAATAATGTACAAGATGAATAAATATGCAAGAATGTAAATGTGAAGAAAATGGATATTTGTTTGGATTTTTAGGAAAAGGGAATTTGTTTTAACCTAAATAATTAAAAGGAAGTAATTAATTAAAATGATAAAAAGTAAACCTAATTTGCTAAGAAAAGATTTTAAATAAAACCCTAAATCTATTAGTTAATTAAAAAAAAGAAATAAAGTTTATAAGAAAAGTATTTTTGGTATTTTTGTCTTAAAAAAATAATTTATAGTATTATAAAATATTTTTGGTCTTTTTGGTATTAAAATAATATATTTTAATTGGTGTAAAAGAAAATAACTAAAAACCTATTTTTAATTAAAATTACAAAGATAATTAGTAAAATAAATAAATTATGATTAAATAAAATAATTTTTGTGTGAGAAAAATAAATAAACTATGTCAAAATGAAAATATACTATTTTTATACTTTTATGATTTTTTTTAGTATTAGGAAAATATTTAAGAAAACAAATAAATAAAAAAATAAGAAAAAGAAAATAAAACTGGGCCAGGGTGCAAATAGCCTGCAAGAGGGTTAACAATAAGAAAAAAAAACAAAAAAGGCCCAAGGGAGGCCCAGGCGCTTGTCCAAGAAAAAAGTCAGAAAGAAAAAAATGTGAAAAAATCAAAAGGGTACCACTGGGGCTCGAACCCAGGTCCTTCTGGTTACAGGCGTGCGCTTCTACCACTGGGGTGGCTATACATCCGTTTATAAAAATCAAACCATAAATATATATGGAAAACATGTTCCTGAGGCCAACTTCATCTTCAACCTCACTCCCAGCCAGAAGCTCTGTATCTCATTCAAATCTTAACAAAAATGAAAACTGTAAACATGAAACTTGTAGCAAATTTCCTCACGATTTCAGAAATGTAAAGCATTAAAACTATAGATCAAAGACAATCATGAATTACATTGACCCTAATCTGAACCCTAAAAATCTCAGAAAATTCAATCCTAAAATTCTCTAAGCTAAGGCAAAATTAATGGAAACTATGGACATGGTTAGCTTTAGGGTAATAATATCTACATGTTTCATTCACAAATAAATCATTGATGATGCCTGTATGAAAAGTTCCAAAGTTAGAAAACTTACCTTGCAAGAGGGTATCAGATTTGAATTTTGAGCAGCTTTCAGTGAGTTCCAATGATTGGGTTAGCTTCCTCAAGTTCCCAGGAAGCTAAAGGGATGCTTAGCTTGAGCTGAAAGTGCCTGAGGAGTTCGGGAGAAGTCCAAGTGCAAAGCTCTATTTTTGAAAATAGTGGATGATGATGGAGGTGTTACAGTGGTGCTGCAGGGGTTGGGATTTTTTGTGTATGTGGTTTAGAAACTTTTGAAAGCAAAAGGCCAAGAAACGCACGAGTAGGTTTGAAGATTGGCTTTAAAACTCAGAAATGACAAGTTTTGAAGTGTTTTTGGTGATTCTGTGTTCTAGGTCTTTTCAGGGCTTAAGCATTCGTGTCTTTTGTGGAAAATGGTTTTTGTATCTATAAGCAAAAGAGTTTGAGAGCTTTGGACAATCAGAAGTACCAATTACAAGCTATTTGCTAGGTTACTTGATTTTCAAGAAAAATGGGAAAACAAGTTTCAATGTGAAGTACAAGCATGGGCTGGGTGATTGTAAAGTGTCTAAACCATTTTCCTTGTGTTATCAGACATGTATGATCAGAAAAGAGCAAGTGCAAAGCTCAAGAACAAGTTTTGTGCAAAAAGTCACTTTATCGAAATGACAATATGCACTTTCTTCCCAAAATGGATATAAAGCATGGCCTTGCATTGAATGCTTGAGATGAGACCTCTAACAGATGTGCAAGCAATTAATTATGGAGTTCCTAACAAGTTTGAGGCCTGAAAAGTAGAGGTTATGCAACATAACTTTGAATTTGAATTTTGTTCATCACAAAATGCCTTGTAATTCAAGTGATAAAACCCTAACTTCATCTCTTCGATTCTCCCTACTAAAAAATGATCTCAAGGAGTTCTTGGACATTTTGGAAACTTGTAATGTGCTATAAAACCCATATTTGAATTACTTTTGAAGATTCCCCTTGGAACTATATGAAAAAGTGCCATGAAGTTGGGTCAAAATCCTGACCAAATTAGGGCAAACAGTTCACTAAGTGTTTTGTTTCATGACCATGTATTCTTAAAATTATAACTTGAGGTCCAATAAATTTTGGAAGGAGTTGTGTATAGAAAAGTTGAAAATTTCATGGAGATCTACAACTTTCATGTTAGAAGTTTCTCTTGAATCATCTTGCATCATGGTGGAAAGTTTGCTCAAAGTTGTGAAAAAATAAGAAATTTCCAACACTTAGAAAAATTTCTAAGTTTAGAAATTTTCACTTTTCAAAATGAAATTTTGAATTTTGGATTTCTTGATGAATAAGTTTCATATTTTTACATTTTTTGATAAAATTGTGATCTTTGGCATTTGAATTTGACCAAAAAGTCAAAGTTTGACTTTTCAATATACAATTGACTTTTGATCAGTTGACTGAAAATTCATCTGTCAATCCATTGGACTTGGGAAATGTTTTGAGCCATGCCATTAGGTAAAAATGATGCAACTGGATTCTTGAGATCATGCCTTAAACCAATTGATCATTTGCTAGGTCAAAAATCAGAAATTGTCATTTCCCAGTCAAAACCCTAATTTTGACCATTTTTCCCTTTTGAAGATTTGATCAAATTTCTTGAGGAATTGTGGTACAAACTTGATCAAATGATACATATGAGTTTAAAATGTTGATGTGGATAAAAAATTATGAAGTTTGACTGTAAATTGGCCATAGTTGACTGTTTCCCCAATATAGTTGATTTTTAGGTCAACTGCTCAATTGACTGAGCAAAAGTGTGATCCAAGGTTTAAAACTTGACATGAGTAACCTTGGGGGTCCATAATGATCATGAAAGTCATATGGGGCATTGTAAGTTCAAATACCCTTGTGCAATCTTAAACCCTAATTTTGGTCATCAGTGCTTAAGGAGGTGTCTTGAGCTGATCAACCCTAGTGCAGTCTTGAGTAAAAAGGAGATCTTGTGAGCAAATTCTTGATAAGTGAGAGGGAAAATTTTGGGGTACAAAACCATTCAACAATGTGTTTCCATCTCTTCACCCATTACCTAAGACTCCATGTAGTAATGTGCGACACTCCCACCATTAGATCATTGCCTAAGGCTCCATGCAGCAGTGTTCGAAACCCAAATTTAGCTCGTTGCCTAAGTCTCTATGCAGCGATTCACGAGCATAACCCATTGCCTCAGTCTCCAAGCAGCCATGCGTTATCAAGTGTTGTTTTGTTCATCCCCCCAAATGGATGAATAAGCAAAGCCAAGTCAAGACATACAATATCGTTCTCTCAAGCTCAAAACCATATGCCTCGTCGTCGAACCCTGGTAAGCGATATATCATCAGATTTGCCTATTTCCTCAAGACTCTTAAGGGTATGCTATATCAGTGTAACCTTATGTTTGTCAGACAAATGTTGGGGTATTCCAAGTATTTAATAAACTCCCAATCAGAATGCGCGAGACTCGCGTATTCTCACACTATTCGATTGGAAGATGATTGAATAGGGGCAACTGTCGTATCCCAAATTTTCCATACCTCTATAATCACATTTTCAAGATTATAAATAGAAGAGAAATGTTTAATTTAATGGTCCCGCAATATCTGGGGGCGAATTTACAAGAATTCAAGTCAACAGGGAGGTGCGTTTTAATTCAGAAGAGTGGGGCTTTCTAAATCAGAAAGACCCATTTGTTTGTAGGCCTATTCGCGAAGCATGTTGGCCAATGGCCCATGAGATTCGAAAATGGAAAATTATTTTAGAAGAATTATTAAGTTTAATAGATAAGCCCATTTGAGTATTATTATTGTTAGTAAAGAAAGGGGGGGGGGGTGGAAATTACAATTAAAGGGCCATCAAATTTCATTTAGCCCATTTATTTTGTTTGGGATTGTTAAACAACGAATAAGGGGTGAAGTTATGAATATCATGCCCATTAAATAGTTTCTAGGCTAGCACATTTGGCATTTGTGATAAAAATTATTTGATTTTTGTTTTATTGATTAATTTATTTTACAAATTTTTAGTAAGAGTTTTAAATTGTTTTACTGTATAAAATGGTTGGATCAAAACCTTAGAATCAGTTAGGCCCAATATGCTTTGAAGGGTAAAAATGTGTGGCTGAAAATGTTGGACCAAGAACGTTTTTAAGCCCAATTGGATCAAAAAAACTGTTAATGTGTCAATTAAACCAAAATTAACGCACGTTTTCTACTACTAACACTTACCGTGGAAATCTTAAACAAAATCAAATCTTAAAACAAAATCAAATATGTTAACTGAATCAAATCTTTCACTAATGCAATCAGATATTACAGCCCAGAAAAATTACAGTAAAAGCTAAATCAATCTATTACATTAAATTGAAATCAATTACAACGAAATCTTAATCTTCATTTTTCAAAAATAATAGTTCAAACCATTGAATCAGTATAAATTGCGAATCAATTAACAGAAATCTAAATCCCTAATTATCTCTAAAGACCTAAATCTACGCTAAACAATTGGTAAAACCCTAAAATTCTTACCATATAAATACAAAGTTGGAAATACAATAAAAAAGGGGGATAAAACCGCGAAAGCTTGAAGATCAAAAAGAGAAGAAGAGAAGATACTGATTATGGTGAAGACGAACAAAAGAACGCTAAAATTAAACCTCTGGTTTGTTGAAGAATAAAGAAGACCGCGATTAGGGTTTCAATATCTGAAATCCTAATCGCATCGACGTCGTCTCCTTTTCTATCCTCAAGCTCCGCCAGAACCTGCAAAATCAAATAAGATCATAATCGAACCGAATCGGAAGGCAAAGTCAGAGGAAATGAAATCACGCGAAAGGGGTAACTTAGCTTTTTCTTCTTCTTGTTTGTTGATTTGGGGTTTGGTTGGGGCAGTTCATTATGGGGTTTTGGTAGGGACGCCGCCACGGTGCTGGTGGGTTTAAGGGTTGGGTGAAGGGTAAAATGAGAGAAAGAGAAAAGTGTTGTAACAAACAAAATAAGAAAATGAATCTTAAAATTAATTAAAACCAAGTTATGTTCCATTTGAATCTAGTAGACGCGCGCCTACAATAACTGAAATGCTCCCTCAATTCTATTCCTTTGATTATCATCAGACGGCCATAGGCCAAGTATCCACGATAGCCTTCATACTCCATGCCACACACAACCAACTAGACCCCTCTCGATTTGCATATTGGGCCTAGCCCGTTATATTTTAGCACCCTCATTCGCTTGTTTTACTGAATCAAGAACAACAATACACCTCCCTTCAGAAAATACATTTGGGCCTAGCCCAGCTCTCCTAAAAACACCTTCTAGTTTTCCTTCTAAGCTTAAAACTGCACCCCCTGGATTATTATTTAATTTTTTTCTATTTTTTATTAATATTATATTTTCTTTCTTTTCTTTTCTTTATATTTTGAAAATTATTACTATTATTTTCAAATATTATACTATTATCATTAAAATATTATTTTCTTAAAAAAATTCATGAACATATTTTATTATTATTGCATTAAAATTTTTAATCATGCATTAATTAGAGTTTTTGCAATCAATACGATTAAAAAATATCAACAAACACTAAACCTATTTTTCCGCAATAAACTAAGTTAAACAACATTATTTTGCAAAAGGGTTTCAAATCTATTTTGACTAATCGCGTGTTTAGCCAAAATTCCGCAATCATTACAATCAGTCAAAATGTGAGGCGATTCAAAATACTTTTCCAACCCCTAAAAATACAAACCCATACGAACTACGAATTGGGACTCTGATTCCTCATAAGAGGATACGTAGGCATACGATCAAAAATCGTGGTGAGTTACCCTATTAAAAATTAAAACCCTTTTCCCCTATTAAAAATTAAAACCCTATTTCAACCGAAACTTAAACCTAAACCTAATATCCTTAAGAATAAGGTAGATAAAAGGTGATTAACGCCTTCCTTTCGTCTAATGAGGTATGCAACTTAGAATCTCTATTTTACAATTTAGGGTTTCCTATTAGATGCCCTACCTTAGGATAAAAACTAGTAGTGATGACTCTTATTTAAAAACCAGTCGCAACAACTAACAGAGTAGAAAAGAAGCCTTAGTTTCATGAAGTGAAAAGATATCTTGAGGATCAAGAGTACCTTGAAGGGGAATCTATTAATGAAAAGAAATTCCTACAGAGGTTATCGGCTAAGTTCTTCTTGAGCAATGGATTCTTATACAAGCGCAATCATGATTCGACTCTGCTTCGTTGTATGGACAAGAAGGAAGTATAGGAGATTATACAAGACACACACGAAGGCGTCTTTGGTACTCACTCCAGTGGGAATACTATGGCTAAAAACATTTTGAGAGCGGGTTACTGTTGGTCGACTATGGAAATCGATTTTCACCACTATTGAGAACTTGTCATAAGTGTTAAATCTATGCTGATAAAGTTCATGTGCCTCCAATACCTCTAAACGTCTTGACTGCTCCGTGGCCATTCGCAATGTGGGGCATTGATATTATTGGAGAGATCAAGCCTACTGCTTCTAACGGACATCGCTTCATCCTCGTCGCCATTGATTACTTTACAAAATGGGTTAAAGCAGCCTCGTTCACCTATGGTACCAAGAATTTGGTTGCCAGGTTCATTAAACATAACCTGATCTGTCGGTATGGCATCCCTGAGAGGATTATCATGGACAATGGTACTAATCTTAACAACACTATGATTACTGAACTCTACATGTAGTTCAAGATCAAGCACCACAACTCTTCTCTGTATTGACAGAAGATGAATGGCGTGGTGGTAGCCGCCAATAAGAATATAAAGAAGATTATATAGAAGATGGTTGTGACCTACAAAGACTGACACGAGATTATATCGTTTGCTCTTCATGGATACTGCACTTCAACACGAACATCAATTGGGGCAACCCCATTCTCTCTGGTTTACTGTATGGAAGTCGTCCTACTTTTCAAAGTTCAGATTCCTTCTCTAAGAATTATGAAAGATGTATACTTAGACGAAGATGAGTGGATTCATACCAGTCTAGACTAGTTGAACCTGATTGACAAAAAGAGGTCGCGGTTGTCTGTCACGGTCAGATGTATCAGAAGCGTATGATCAAGGCATTCAACAAGAAAATCAAGCATCGGGTATATCAAGCTGGTGACTTGGTAATAAAGCGTATCATTATGCCACCGGGTGATCCTAGGGGAAAATGGACTCCCACATACGAAGGACCATTTGTAGTCAAGAAGATATTTTCTGGCCGTGCTATGATACTGACCACCATGGACGGTGAAGACTTTTTGCACCCTACGAACGTAAACATAGTCAAAAGATACTACGTATGAAAAGAACCACTAGGTTGACTGGACTAGGCAAAAATAAGGGCATCCCAGCGAACCAAAAGGGTTAGCGAAAAAATTAGGGATATATATAAAATATTATACACCCGGCAAGTCGAAAACCTGAAAAGGAAGCTTGGGCAAGAAAGGGTATCCCGGTGGACTAAAAACCCGAAAGGATGGTCCAAGAAAAAGTTAGGGATTAAAGCGTATGACTATGTCCCGTTATATCACTTACAACAAGCTTTATTACCAACATAAAGCTCAAACGGTGCAAATTAATTCAATCACTTTCTTCCGACAGCGAGGGATGAGATGCTTGAAGACATAAGGGCAATAGCAGATTTGGAACCCGACGAGATTATTCCCACATAACTATTTTCTTATTTTCACTTTGTACTCTTTTCATTTCACAACAATTTCCTCTTACTAGGATCTATGTCTCTCTGTATAAAATCGCCTTTTTATGGGAAAACTATCAATAGGAATACGAATTTCAAGTTTCAAACTTTTTGTTTTACCTTTTTTCTATTTTGTTGGCAAAAATTTCCAATGACTAAAATTGAATGAACATATGCATATGAGTACGATTAACTGTTAACAAATATATGCATAAAAATAAGAAAAAGCAGTTACTCAAGACTCTAGGAGTTGAGATAATGTCCAAGCTGTTTATAAATCCCCACAGAGAGATCCTTACTGGATTATCCCTACAGAGTAGTCTTAATAAGCTCACCAGCAGAGCGCTCTGGCAGATAAGGGAATATGATCTTTTTCCCGGTAATGTCGCCAACTCACGGAGTCCCAATCAGTACAATTTGTGAAAATTCTCTTGCCCAGCTGAATTCATTCCTCCAAAATTGTAAAAAACCCCTGCAAATCTCTTCTCTCCAAAAGAGCTCATTTCCTCAACAAGTCTATTTCCTCAGCATAATATTTCTCCCTAAACAGGGTTTATTTCCCCAATAGGGTTTATTTCCCCAACGGATTACAATCTCCCCAACTTGAGTCTGTTTCTACCATAAATTATCGGCAAGATTCCTATCTCCAGCAAAGGACAATCCGTGATGCTATTCCCAGAGAGTTGCTACTGAATCTGAAACAAGAACGTATATCGTTCAAACTTATTCTCTCCAGAAGAGTCAGTATCCATATCAGAAACTCAGTCAGACAGCACCTCGAAATATTATCCATCTCTTTTATCCCTAGTCAGGGTATACAAGAACTAAAATCCCCAGTAGAGCAATGAACAACCAATGTTCTTGGACTCTTCTCCCCAAACAGGAATCAACACTCCCCAGCGGAGTTTCCTCAAGCAGAAAACAGGAATACCCATCAAGATCGAAGATAAACATACTCTTCATCCCCATCAACAGTCAGGGATTTATTTTCCCAGACAAAGATGTTGCACGTGTTTACAAATATACTTCATACTCAAACTTCATTTACAAACGTCATAGCATGTGAATACAAAATGCATATAGAACAGTCTCATGTATTTTTGAGAACATCGTTACGCAATACATTTCACACATCATGACATTGTGTACTACTAAGTCTTTGCCTTTTTGGAAAAGATCAATCAACAGACAAACATCATCAACTACCTATATGACCAGACAATCTTCTCAAAGGCTACATCTGACAAATGGCTACTAAAGAAATTTCCTCAGCAGGTCATTCTCAAAGAGACATTTTTTTCTAGTTAAAGTCGGGCGTATACATCTTCTGGATCAGATTAAATCTAGCGTAGATTTATTCTGATACTTATTCTAATTAAATTCGGGCGTAGACATCTACTGGCTCAGATTAAATCGAGCATAGATTTATTCTGATACTTGTTCTAGTTAAAGTGAGGTGTAGACATCTCCTAGCTCAGATTAAATCGAGCGTAGAAATATTCTGATACTTCTTCCAGTTAAAGTCAGGCGTAGACTTTTTCCAACATATTTTCTAGTTGAAGTCGGGTGTAGAAATCTTGTGGCTCAGATTAAATCGAGCATAGATTTATTCTGATACTTCTTCCAGTTAAAGTCGGGCGTAGATATCTTCTGGCTCATATTAAATCAAGCGTAGATTTATTCTGATACTTCTTCCAGTTAAAGTCGGGCGTAGACGTCTTCTGGCTCAGATTAAATCGAGCGTATATTTATTTTGATACTTCTTCCAGTTAAAGTTAGGCGTAGACTCTTTCCAATATACTTTCTAGTTGAAGTCGGGAGTAGACATCTTCTGTCTCAGATTAAATCAAGCGTAGATTTATTCTGATACTTCTTCCAATTATAGTCGGGCGTAGACATCTTCTGGCTCAGATTAAATCAAACGTAGATTTATTCTGATACTTCTTTTAGTTAAATTTGGGAGTAGACATCTTCTGGATCATATTAAATCAAGCGTAGATTTATTCTGATACTTCTTCCAGTTAAAGCCAGGCGTAGACTCTTTCCAACATATTTTCTAGTTAAAGTCGGGCGTAGACATCTTCTGGCTCAGATTAAATCGAGCGTAGATTTATTCTGATACTTCTTCCAGTTAAAGTTGGGCATATACATCTTCTGGCTCAAATTAAATCAAGCGTAGATTTATTCTGATACTTCTTCCAGTTAAAGTTGGGCGTAGACATCTTCTGGCTCAGATTAAATCGAGCATAGATTTATTCTGATACTCCTTCGGAAAAGTCGGGCGTAGACTCTTTCCAACACATTTTCCAGTTAAAGTCGGGCATAGACATCTTCTGTCTCAGATTAAATCGAGCATATGTTTATTCTGATTATTCTTTTGGACCAAGTAGGGCATATACTCACTCCAAATACATCTTCTAAGACAAAATCGAGCGTAGACTTAGTCTAATCTCTATCAACTGTTACTTTGGATGGAATCTATAAGTGCATCTCCAATGACTCTCTGTCACCTCTCCAAATGGCATCTTTAAGCCCATTCCCTGTATAATCAACCAACGTTGTTACTTGATGCACCGACAATTGCAAATTTCTGGGCACTTAAGTGTTCAATCATCTTCCACCTTCAAGTCACGAATGGCGGACATGTCAATATAACTCTTCAGGTTTAAGAAGATTGAACAGGGGAAAATGTTGTACCCCAAAATTTTCCCTCCCATTTTCTTCAAGACATTCTTCTAAAGGTCTCAAGTACTCAAGGCTATTCAAGGGTTGACCAGTCAAACCTCCTCCTGAGCAAAGGGTTTACTACTAGGGTTTTAATTTTCTCAAGGAAATTTTGATTGCAAAGGTCTCAAATTGTTTCATGGTTCATCATAGGTCTTCAACAATGCTCATATCAAGTTTCAATCCTTCCATCACAAGTTTGCATAGTCAATGGCTCAGATGATTGAAAGTCAATTATATTGGGTAAAAAGTCAACTATGGTTAACATACAATCAAACTTCAAGATTTTTGGTCAACATAAACATTTTGAAGTGATATTCATCATTTGGTCAAGGGTTGATCATGATTCCTCAAGGAAAACCCTCAAATCATCAAAAGTCAAAAGTTGCCAAATTATGGTTTCCTTAAGAGAAGTCAATTGAACTTTGACCAAGCATAACTTTCACATGCTTCATCAACTTTTCCCCAACCAAAGCCCATTTTGAAGGAAATCCAATTCTATATAAATTTGTATTTGTATTCTCAAGTCCAAAAAGTGCTTCATTTGAAAGATATGAGCTAATACATTACAGGTCATTTCAAAAGTCAACAAAAAGACACTTTTTGTCAAGGCAACATACATCAAGATAAAGTCTCCAAATGCAAAAATGATCCAAAGAGAAATTGTAGAGGATATATTGAGCCTTCCAAAAAGTAAATGATCACATTCAAAAGATGAAAATTTTGCAAGTTATGAGTTGCACAAGTTGGGCAATTTTTGAGAAATTCATGAAATCTCAATTAAGAAAATATGTGATTTTGGGCTATTGGCCTAAGTTTTGGAATTCAAATGTGTTCATGACATATT
Organism: Vicia faba; assembly: GCA_948472305.1. Lineage (NCBI taxonomy): Eukaryota > Viridiplantae > Streptophyta > Magnoliopsida > Fabales > Fabaceae > Vicia > Vicia faba. Next base: position 358,500,294 of record OX451735.1, read on the forward strand.
TAAAGACCCTTAAGTGCATTCATGCATTATTTTAGTTTTTTATTTTATTTATTTTGATTTTATTTATTTTGATTTTATTTATTTAAAATCAAAATTAAATCAAATAAAATGCAAGCTTAATGTACAAGGCGTATAGGGCTTGTGATCTAATATTTTGGAGGCCCAAACAACTCATGCCAACCTGTTACAAACATGCCAAAATTGTGTGAGATGAAAAAGGCAAGGAAAATCTCAAGAAAGGAAGTATTTTAATGTGTTTTATTATAGTCTATTCATGCCATGATTTCTTTGTTTCTTCCATATTGGTTCACCCTCATTTCCTTCCTCTATATAAGTGCTACCAAATCAGATCAAAAGGGCACGAGCTACTGCCTTAAGAGCTAGGGTTTTCAAAACACAAAACTTAGAAGAAAGTGCAAGCTTGTATCTCAAAGTTCCATCCTTTTTTCAACCTAAACCAATGATCAGACATCACTCTGGAGGCTCCCAGGAGTCCCTCAAATCCATAAGCACATCCAACTGTGCCTAGAACGTCCCACACAGACGCACCGGTTGGTAAGGTTTCAAAAATTCAAAATCTCTTAACTCATGATTTATTGACTAATCTTGTGTGTTTATATGTGTTGGTGATCATGTTTAGAATAAGATAGAACCCTAACATGCAAGCTTGAACGCCCAAATCTGGATTCACCATTTTTGAACTGTGCTAGGGTTTCTCATCCGAAACCTATGATACAGAAAGTTTCAGCCAAAACGGGCCTCATATTTGAACTCAGGAGGAAATTATAAGTGGGATAATATGTTTTGTATGCTTTAATCTTGTGTATTTCGCAGGTCCAAAGAAACCCCTCATCAGAGAAGATGGTGGAAACCACCATGGGCGGTGGTTTTATTTTTTAACCGTATGCATGGCAAAATGATACATGCTGATTGGTCCATTTCAAACAAGGGTGAACGCTTTTTGTTGTTTGCCTGATGTCAACACTTATTTTGTGTTATATTTTTATTATTCAATTATAACATCAGATGTAATGACCGCCCTAGCAGTAAGCGTGTGTGTGTAAAGGTGTTAGTGTACCAGGGCATGGGTTCGATCCCTGCCCCTGGTATGTTATTTTTCAATACTTTTCTATTTTAGATCCAATGCAAGCAGTCCAGCGCGCATGTTGTGCACCTCATCTCATCACCAGTGGATCTCCATAATTCCAGATCCAGCACTTCAGATAGCCATGACCATGATGCACTTCATGAAATCAATCACATGGGATCACACGTAGCAGCTGGGCCAGAGCATTTGGGCCTAGCCAATTGCTTCCCTTGCACCCCCCAGACTTACTTTCAGGCCCACCTTTCTTTTTTATTTTATTTCAATTTCTTTTTTTAAAACATAATAAAATTTTTTCTAAATAATTAATTAAATTAATTTTAATTAGAAAAAATCACAAAAATCACTAAAAAAATTAGATTTAGGTTTTGATTAATTAATTTGACTTTTGATAAATAAAAATTGATTTAATTTAATCATATTTTTATTTTATTTTATTAGTTAATTTATAAACTAATTAGAATTAGGGTTACTTATTGTTTTAAACTATACCAATATTTTTCTAAACAAAACACCAACAATATTTTCCTAACGCTTAGAATTTTTTAGGTTTTAATATCTTTTCCTAATTTATTTTATTTTTCTTTGCTATTTAAATTCTAGAAATAGATGTATAGGTCGCACGAACGATTTTGTAATAGTTAGTTTATCTTCTCACGTTTCTTTTTCTAAATATTGTAACTACTCATGGGATGTAATAACTTAGGATTTATTCTTTCCCGCACTCTACTTTCTGCACCTATGATTATGCATGTATGTCTATACAACTATATAATAATTAGGCGTGTATGATAAGATCTAAAATCAACCGTCAGATAACCTTAGTCAAAGATAATACAAATGAATCACAACACACTTAGCACACTCACACCTCTAGGGTAACTCCACTCGCTGCCTTCAGATGAAAAACAAACATGTCCCTCGAACGTGGGGCGCTTTAGCAAAGACCCTCGGTTAAAAGATCATAGTCTCTCGATGACCCTTTGATGCTGCCTTTAGTAAATGATCTTAGTCCCTTACGACAAATTGCTAAAGTGTCCTACGAGTTTCCTTTATGACTGTATGATGACCCGCGCCTGTCCCCCAAACATCTAACGATATAGCTTCCTACTAACTAATGGTAGGATAGCACTATCTAAAGGAAGAGGAAAAGAACAAAATACTTTTGATTAGGTAGATAACTTTTAATCGCTTGCTCACAAAAGCATCAATTTTCACACAAACACTTTTCTGAAATATTTTCAAAACAAACACTTTGTATACGTTCTCAACTGATACGAGAATCATTACAAAGTTTCCGAACTTAGGCATTTTCAAAATATTTTCAAACTTAGACATTCACAAAGCCTTTTCAAAAAGTGAGCTAGCGATTAAGAGCCCGTAGATAACTATGGATGAAAAGGATGCTAACACATTCCCTTTTCATAACCTACCCCTTACTCAGAAAAATTCTCAAAGGTCTTTCCTGTTCTTTTCAGCCTTTCCTTTATTGGATAAAAGAAAAGTCGGTGGCGACTCTTGCTATCCGCAACATTTCGATAAAATGAAAAACAAAAATTCAGTTCTCACACTGTATTACAAAATCCTAAGTTGATTTTTAATAAAGAAAAAAGGTTTAGTGAAAAATACTAAAACTAAATTAATTGATAAAATAAATAATACAAAAACCCTAAAAATTTAATTTGGGTTGATTAAATAGAAACCTAAAACTAATTAGGGTTTATAAAAAATTAAAGGTTTTGTGAAAATAAAAGAAAATAAGAGAAAGAGTAAGAAACAAAGAGAACTTATGGAAAAAACCCAAAAGGGTAGGGGTGGGTGTTGAACCCACGCCCTCAGAACTTCCAGCCAACACATTCACCACTAGGTCAAGCGTGCCTTGATTTCAAAGAAGGGAAAGGAACGCCTTTTTGTAATCTACAACAAATAAAATTATGAAAAATGTCAAAATGCCAAAAGGTTGGGATCGAACCCACACCTTGGCATAGTAAGGCCTTTAACATAGACGCTTCAACTATTGGGGCGGTAATACATTCGTTAAATTTAATCAAACAACATATATAATATAGAAATAATGCATGAACCGGAGACACGTCGGAGCCCTAGCTCCGGTCGTCTTCTCCGATAGCCCTTTTTATCAACCTGAAAAAATAAGAGAAGTTAGCAAACCAAAAGTACCCTACCCCCTTAAATCGAGGCCTGAGAGTTTAATGGGACGCTTAGTTTTGACTGAAACATAATGGTTAGGGAGCTATGGTCAAGGCAACCCGGATTGGTGTAAATATGGCATATCACGTGTGATAATATGCCAGAATCGACTGTTAATACTGGTTCGCATTTTTTGTTCGCAAATGTCGCGGTAAGCAAGAGTCGCCACAGTCTTTTCTTTTATCCAACAAAGGAAAGGGTGAAAAGAACAGAAAAAGACCTTTTTCAAGATTTTCTGGGTAAGGTGGGTAGATTATGGAAAGGGAAGGTGTTATCATCCTTTCCATCCATGGTTTTGCACGGGCTCTTAGGTACTTGCTCATTTTTTTGAAAATTGCTTTCATGTTTGTGTGAAAAAGTTCCGAAAATGCCTTAGTATGGAGATTCACTTTATGGTAACTCTTGTGTCAGTCCTCAAGAGTGTGATAAAGCATTTTGAAAACTTTGTTTGAAACGTGTTTGAAAGTGTGGTGTGAAAATTTGTTTGAGCAAGTACCTAACGGTTATCTACCTACTCAAAAAAAGACTGTTCTTTTCCTCCTATCCTTTAGACCGTGTTATCCTACTATTAGTGAGTAGGTAACCCTAGTCGTTGGATGTTTGAGGAACTATCGAAAGGGACGTAATGGTCATTGAAGGCAACATGTAAAGATACCTTATCATTTCGAAGGGACTATCATCATAAGATAATTTCTCGTAGGCAACTCGAGGGACATTTAGGGACTATGATCTTTATAATGACTTTAAACTGAGGGTCTTTGCTAAGAGTATACCTACGTTCGAGGGACATGACCATTTTCAAAGGCAACCAAAGTGGGAAGTACCCTAGGATTGCAAGTGTGCAATAATGTGCTATTTTAGATATTTTATATTGCAGTTTAGTGATCTACTGATTGATTGATTACTCATACATGCCTAGGTTGCTAGCAATTTATATACAGGCATATAAAATATAAAAGTAAGAAATAAAGGTCCTACACTATTACAAGGCTTTGGTGTAGATACATAAGGAATTGACTGAAAGTAAAATGCGGAAATAAAACCCTAATTAAGCTATTACAAAACGGGCGCAGTTACATCAATAGTAAAAATTAATCGTACGATAAAATAATAACACGCGAGAATTAATTGGAAAAAAGGTTCAAAACCCTAAAAATCTAATTTGATCATTGAAAAATATTTTTGGGATTTTATGAAAAAAAAAGAGATTTGATTTTGACCTAATTCTACTTATTTTAAATTAAAGGAAAAAGGTTAAAGTTTAATTAAATTAATTTTCAAAAATTAATTTTATTAAGAAAAACTCTAAATCCTATTTTTTTAATGATTTTATTGAAGAAAAAAATGAGTGAATGGAAAACATAAACTAATTAACAAAAATTAAATAAAACAAAGGAAAGAAGATGGGCCTGAGGGTGAGGAATACAATTGAGGGGTGTGCTGGAATTTGTGCTATGGGCCCAGATCTGTTGACCCTCAACCTGCGCTGGATCCAGTGTTGCTAGATCCTGAGGGTTCACCGTGGAGAAGCGTTTCTGGGCGCTGGATCTGGATAATGAGTGACCCAATTGTGATGAGATAGAGCCCATGATGCAGAAAACATCAAGAAAATAGAGAAGAGCTGGACTCAGGATCAAACCCAAGTCCCTTCCTTCATGTACTCAATCCCTTGCCAATTGCGATGCTTGTTCATTCATACATATAACAACATAATAATATTATATGTATATTCTAGAAATTTAAGCTTCAAATAGAAAGCCCATCCCACACGAAAAGTGTTACTGAATTCAAATCCAGTCTTATTTTTTGTTTGGCATTCCCACATCATCTGGCTCGAAGCATGACACGGATTTTCTCTAAACAATGGCAAAATCTTTGTTTCACCTCCAACCACTCATGTTTCACATTGTTCATGCCTTAAACAATTTCCTGGGTACGAAACAGACTAAGAAAAAAGATTAATACATCATAGAAATGTCAAAATAAATTCAAGAGGTTACCCATGATGAACTGCTTCGATTTGCTGGTCCTGGGAGGGTTTTCCCTTCAAAGATGGATGGACTGGCTTGTTGAGAATCCCAGGAATACAATTGGATTGCTGGAACTGGTTGAGATTGGATGGAGCGTGAGATTTGGAATGGCACCACGCTTTAATGACTTTGTACTTTTGTTCTTGGTTTGGAGGCAGCTTTTGTTTTCTTGAAATGTTGCACTTTTCGTCTCGCCCTTTTTGTGGTTGCTGCGCATGTCCTCCTTATGTCCCAGAGTTCTTGTGTATATATAGCAAATCAATTTAGGGTTGCAATTGTGGAAAAAATCCAATGCTTTCATCACACAATAATTGTTTTGGGAATCATATGAAATCTTTCCAAATTTTGGCCAAATCTTGCACAAATGACTCCCCTGCGTTTTATTTGATTTGCCAGCCTATTTTACTCTTCACTTGATGAGAAAATGTTCTTTCGATTATTTGATTTCTCTGGCTTGTTTTGTAACAAATCCCTTTCCTTCCTTCGAATTTGCCTTCCTTGCCAGCCTCAAACTCCAATTCGAGCCAATCAATACTTTCCTTATTAGAAATTGGTTCTCCTTAATGGTTCTGAGTCGAACTGTTCCAGCTTCAAAGTCCAATTCGAATACATTCAGAATTTTACCTATTAGACAACTTCGACCATCCCCTGGCCTTGTGATGAGTCTAAGTTATGATTCGAAGTTTTCAAAACTTTCTTCATCAGAGCATCTCAGATTAAGACAAACTCTGCACTGAAATTCCATTCGAAGGTCATTTCATTCTGATGTTCTGATTGAGGGAAACTTTGAAGTTCCAGTCGAAGGACACTATGCAGTTCCATTTGAAGGACACTCTGAAGTTCCAGTCGAAGGACCTTTTGGAATGCCAATTGAAGGGCCTTTGTCCATGCCAATCGAAGGACCTTTGTCTAGATACCAATCGAAGGGTACTTGTTAAAATTCCAATCGAAGGACACTGTTACAATGCCAATCGAAAGGTACTTGTTAAAACGCCAATTGAAGGACATTGTTACAATGCCAATCGAAAGGTACTTGTTAAACTGCCAATCGAAGGACACTATTACAATGCCAATCAAAATGTACTTGTTAAAATGCCAATCGAAAGGCCTTGTTAATAGTCCAATCGAAGGACCTTTGTCCATGTCAATCGAAGGGCGCTATGTAGATGCCAATCGAAAGTCAATTTGGAAGTGCCAATCGAAAGGCATTTTGGAGATGCCAATCGAAAGGCATTTTGGAGATGCCGATCGAAGGGAACTTAAAAACATCACTCACAAATTTTCCTTTTCTTTAGGCGAAGTTTTGTGACCACCTATGTAAGAGGAAATCTTAGAAAAACATGAGAGGGAAAATTTTGGGGTACAACAGCTGCCCCTGTTCAATCTTCTTAAACCTAAGGATGTAGATTGGCTGGTATGCCTTTCGTGATCTGAAGGTGGAAGATGATTGAACACTAGAGTGCCCAGAAATTTGCACTCGTTTGAGATGATACTTGACTGTGTAGATAGTATTGGGAATGTGCTTATAGATGCCATTTGGAAAAGATGACGGAAGAACGTCGGAGATGGGCTTAAAGATGCCATCGGAATGTGACAGAGAGTCGTCGGAGATGGGCTTAAAGATGCCATCCAGCACAATGATGATTTCATGAGATATCACTTTGTGAGAATTCCTGCTCTTGTTGTTAGAGAGGACTCCGCTGAGGAATGTTGGTCTCTGTTATTTTCCTGCTTGAGGAAAACTCTGTGGGGAATAGAGTCTAGGAACTTTAGTTATCCATGACTCTATTGAGGGGTTATCTCTGGATTGGAGAGATGAAAGTTTGTTGTTTTCTGGTTGAAATCCAGGCTTCGCAGTAATTTTCCGGGGAGAATGAAATTAAGTTCTATCTGGAAATGTATCTGAAGAAGCCTATGTAAGACTTGTGATACGGTGGCAGAACCGGACTGTTTTAGGAAAATGCTGGTTTGCGTTTTGCGTTTGTGTTCGCAAAATGTCGCGGTAAGCAAGAGTCTCCACTGACTTTTATTTAATCCAACTGGAATGTAAAAAAGAACAGAAAAATTCCTTTTTTCGAGATTTTGAGTGCGGGGGTAGATTATAGAAAGGGAAGGTATTAGCATCCTTTCTATCCGTAGTTTTCTACGGGCTCTTAGGTACTTGCTCATCATTTTAAAAATTGCTTGTGTGTTTGATTTGAAAAAGTTTTTGTTTTTCTTCGATTTAACCCTTGCTTCTGTCTTCAAGAGTGTTACGAAGTCGTTTTGTAAACTTTAATTGGAAAAGTGTTTGGTGTGAAAAAGTTTGTTTATTTTGAGCAAGTACTTAAGAACTAATCTACCTACTCGAAAAAAAGAATGTTTCTGTTCTTGTTTCCTTTAGACAAAGCTATCCTACTATTAGTGAGTAGGTATCACCGTCGTTGGGGTTTTTAAGGGTCAATTCGAAAGGGACGTACGATCACTAAAGCAATGTTAGGATGTCTTAGTAATAACCCTAATGTCTTAAGATCAATATTCGAGGCAACATTTCTGAGGCAACTTTTCTGAACGGGACTTTGATCTTAGTTTAGACAAGAGAGCGACCACTAAAATACCCTATACTTAATGATCGTTTACCGAAGCCAACCGAAGTGAGAGTATACCCTAGGAGTGCGCATGTGCGAGTGATTCAATTTCAAGTTATTATCTTTGCACATTTAGGGTTTGCTAACAGTTTTAAAATTTACATACAGTCTTGTCATGCAACCCTATTATCATACATCAAACAGTTAATATTTGCGGAAATTAAAGTGCGGAAAGTAAAGCTACGTTATTACAAGGCTTCAGGTATTAATTACATAGCCAAAAAACCCGCTAAAACGATAAATGAAAGGAAAAAGTCCTAATTAATCTATTACATCATGTGAGCAGTTACATCAATATGGTAAAAATAAATAAACGCGCGATGAATCGAGAAAAAAAGGAAATTAGGGTTTTGACCCCGTCTAACCTAATTAAAAGAAAATTTATTTTTTGGTTGTTTTTGATTATTTTAAGAAAATAAGGGTTTAAATTAAATATGCAAAAACCTAATTACTAATTAAATTAAATTAAATAAAACTAATTAAATTTGACCTATTTTTGTACTTTTGTGATTTTTAAGGAAAGAGAAATAAAAATTAAATTAGATAAAAACCCTAATTCTTCTAATTGATTTTAATTTATTTATAAAAAGAATTAAAGTTACCTAATAAATCAAATTAACTAACTAAATTAATTTTTATAAAAATAAAACCTAAATCTACTTTTGATGAAAAAAATTAATTTTATGATTTTATAAAAAAAAGAATTATTTTTTGTTAGTAAAAATAAATTAAATAAATTAAGTAAAACAAACTATAAAAGAATAAAGAACAAGAATATTGGGCCTGTTTGCAAGTAATTTGGAGGGGTGGGAATAGTAGCTTCTGGTCCCAAAAGCAAGGGTCCAAGTTGACCTTCCTGGATTCAGTGATGCATGTTTGACTAAGGCTTTTGGTGGATCATCACATGATGGCCTTCAGATCTGGCCTTCTGGAGATCCAATGGTTGAATCCTGAAGGCATATGGTGGTCTTCACGCCTGTGCATGTGCCTGATTATGCAAGCAAAAATAACATGAAATATATGGGGGGACCTGGGATTCAAACCCAGGTCCTATGGCCTTTTCCACCTGCCTCATTACCAACTGAGCCACGCGCTTTTGTTGTGTATGAAATAATAATAAATTAATATATTGAAAACAAACAAAATAAAAAATCATCCGCGCGAAAATTCAAACGAAGCAATCAGGGGTTGCCACGCCATCGTCCCCAACCTCTTTCCATTGCTAAAGATCCAAGGACTTTTACCTACGTACCATAAGCGTAGGTATAAGCCAACAATTTTCCAAAATCATCCACAAGCACGATAAATGGAATCCAATGCTATAGATCAAATCGCCTTGGCCTGCTGAGCATCATGGTGCCCTTCTTGTCGACCAATTTTTCCTGTACAGGAAAAACCCAAAACCCAAAACGAAACCCTAACAATGGTGGACTCCTATACAATTAGCGAAAATGAAATTAATGGTTACCATGAGCTTGTAAACAAGATCAGGATTACAAATATGCTATTGAAACATTATAAAGATGAAAGAATAAAGAGATTCAATTTTGGAAATAAGGGTAAACCGTGGGGGTTGTGGAACCGGATTCTGGGCACGAAGATGCTTGTTCTTGATTGGTATAGCTTCCCTGTATGCCCAGGATGCGAATGGGATGGCTTAGGGATCTTGAAAACGCCTGGAAGTACAAAATCAGATCACCACTTTCTTTTAGTTTTTTCAAGTTTTGTTCTTCCTCTCCACGCCTCCAAACCTTGTGATTTTGGTCTGCAATTGTACACTATATACCAAGGAACGAATTAGGGTTGCAAATATGCTCTCAATCTTTGGCAATGATGGTCTTTGATCATGATTTGATCTTCATGAAAATCTTTCCAAAAATAGGCCAAAATCAATCTTTTTATGCACACCTATGCCTTGCACGTTTTGATTCACTTGCTAGCTGTATATGGGACCTGAAACATGCATCAAATCTTAAGACTTAAATGCTTTTGATATTTCTATGATTTATTTTGATTTAATTGAAATAAAAAATCAAAATAAATGGTAAAAATAATATAAAGGAAAGTGGGAAGAGTTAGGGCTCGTGGACCATGCTGCAATCTCAAAACAAGTGTAAAAAGTTAGGCCCATTTGACAAAAATTGCATTTTGAGGCATATTTGACTTTTGGCAATTTTGCAAAAAAGGTAAACTTCACCAATGCATAACTTATTCAATTTTGACTCTTTGAAGGTGTTCTTGGACTTTTTAGAAAGCTCAAGATGTCCTCTAAGCAACCCTTTTGGTCTCATCTCAATTGAGTCTTCCAGGTTCATGTATGAGGCTTTGACAAAAAACGTGTTTTTGCTGACTTTTCAAAATGACCTATAATGTCCAAATTCATAACGTCTTGTGAGTGCATATTTTGAACTTAGGAGATGAAGATGGATTGTAGAGAATTGCATCCTATTCAAAATGAGATTTGGATAGGTCATTTCTCATAAAGTATGAGAGATTTATGCTTGGTCAAATTTGAGTTGACTTTTCCTACAAAACCCTAATTTAGCAACTTTTGGGTTCTGATGAATTGTGAGAAATCCTTGAGGAATCATGATCAACCCTTGATCAAATGATGAATAATAATTCAAAATAAGGATGTTGACCAAAAATCTTGAAGTTTGACTGTATGTGGGCCTCAATTGAGTTTTGCCCTAGCATAGTCGATTTTCAGGCCTTTGAGCAATTGATTGAGCAAACTCCCTCTGTCTGGCTTGAAACTTGACATGGATGATCTTGAGAACATATTAGGAAAATGGTGAGCATTTGGGATCCCTTGGACTCAAGTATCTTGATGCAACATGAAACCCTAATTTGAGGTAGACTGTCTTAGGAGAGAGTTTGTCTGGTCAACCCTTGGACTTCCTTGAGCAATTTGAGGATCTTACTTGAAATGTTTTGAGAAATATGGGAGTGAAAATTTTGGGGTACAACAGCTGCCCCTGTTCAATCTTCTTAAACTTGAGGATGTAGATTGGCTTGTCTGCCTTTCGTGATCTGAAGGTGGAAGATGATTAAACTCTAGAGTGCCCAAGAAATTTGCACTCACATGAAGTGGTACTTGTCTTGAGATGTCAGGAATGGGCTTATAGATGCCATTTGGAGATTGATGACGGAAGATGGGCTTAAAGATGCCATCTGAAATAGTTCCGATCGCATAAGAGATTCCTTAGCGATAGCTTGTATACCTGTTGTTGAGGAAGACTACGCTGGGGAATGCTGTTCTCTGTCTTGAGAAAAGTTGAATTTTAGGAACTTCGATCGTCCTTTATTCTACTGGGGAATCGTCTCTTGGTCGAAGAGGTGAAAATGAACTACTACCTGGTCTTGATCCAGGCTTCATAGTGATAAGATCGAGTGCTATCTGGTCGTGCTCTAGGCTTTGCAGTGACTTACTGGGGAGATGAGATTATACTTGCTATCTGGTCGTAATCCAGGCTTCGCAATTTCTCAATTCTTATCTGGTCATAATCCAGGATTCAGAAGGAATTCAGTTGTTATCCGGTCGCATCTAGGCTTTAACTTGAATTTAGGGCACACTAATATCCGGTCGACTCTGGGCTTCTTAGTAATTGTCCAAGTAAACTGCTATTTGGTCGAAATCCAAGCTTCAAAATACCTTGTACCGCTATCTGGTCGTAATCCAGGGTTCACGATGTTTCATACCATTATCTGGTTGAATCCAGGCTTCATGGTGTCGTGTACTACTATCTGGTCGAATGCAGGCTTCACAATACCTTACTTCTTATCTGGTCGAAATCCAGGCTTCAGAAGAAATCAAGTGGTTATCCAGTCGCATCCGGGCTTCCATTTGATTTTAAGGCCTACTAATATTCGGTGGACTCCGGGCTTCATAGTAATTGGCCAGGTAGATTGCTATTTGGTCGAAATCCAAGCTTCGTAGTGTCCCTTACTGTTATCTGGTCATACTCCCAGGCTTCAGTGTCTTTTACCACTATCTAGTCGTAATCCAGGCTTCACGATATCTCATACCATTATCTGGTCGAATCCAGGCTTCACGGTGTTCGGAGAAATCAAGATACTATCCGGTCGAACCCGAGCTTCATAACTTGCACTAAAGATATACCACTATCTAGCCGTAGTCCAGGCTTCGTAGTATTCTTGGCTGCTATTTGGTCGTAATCCAGGCTTCACAGAAACTTGTATTGCTATCTGGTCGTAATCCAGGCTTCACAATAACTTACTGAGCTGTTATCCGGTCGTAATCCGGGCTTTACGGCTTGCTGGGGATTAAACTACTATCTGGTTGAATTCGGGCTTCATAGCTTAAAGATAAACCACTATCTGGTCGATTCCAGGCTACGCGGTGTTTGATACTGTTATCTGGTCGTTCTCCGGGCTTCACAATATGATGTAGAAATCAAGGTACTATCCGGTTGTACCCGGGCTTCATAGCTTGAACTTGGTGAGGATTTAATTGTATCTTTTCCTGAAATGTGAAGAGTTAGTCGTATGTAATGCATGACATGTATCAAGCAATGATGTTCTCAAAATAAATGGGATTGTGCTATATGATGCGTATGTGTGTGCCATGATGTATGGAAATGTGATGTTTTTGTGATGTTCTCTAGTTGGGGAAAATAAATCCCGGACTGCTGCTGGAGAGTGCAAGGAGTTGAATTCTTCATTCTCGTTGGGGATAGCGTCTGAAGATGATTGTGAGAATAATCCTGCTGGAGAATAAACTGACGAGAAAATGACTCTGTGGGGAAGAGATACTCTGTCGGAAGATCCGCTGATTTGGAGAAATAATCTTGGCTGGGGATGAATTACCGTTGCTGGCGATGATAAACTCTGTCGGGGATAAAGTTTATGTTTGTGGAAGAAATAAACTCCACTGGGGATGGTCTTCCATTGTTGGTGAAAGATAAACTCTGCTCGGGGAGCATTAACATTGATGTTTTTAGATACCCTTTGCTCTGTGGGGAGTGTATGTACTTTTAGTCATATTCTCCAGCTGGTTTTATCCCTATACCTGGTGACTAGAGCAACTGTAAGGTTTGGAAATTTCTTGTTTTCCCCTGTTCCGGAAATTACAAGTAATCGTCTTTTGTTTCGCATGTAAATATTTATGAGCAACAGTTATTGTCAAATGCATATATCAAAAATGAATCATTGGGCATTCTTGCAAAACAAAACAGAAAAAGAAAAACAATTTTGAAATTTTTTTTGTAAAATGACTTGTATTGATTTTGAAGTTGGCCTGTAAATAGGCGTTTTTGTACAAGAGGTTGACGTCCTAGTAAGAGAACGCCGCCGAAAGACAGAATTTATACAATTCGTGAAAAACAAAGAAAAACAGCTATGTGAACCATCCCACTGGGTTCCAACTCTGCTATTGCCTTTATATCTCCGAGCGTCTCATCACTTTGCTACTTGGTTGAAGGTAGATCACATTTATTAGTGTCATCCGAGCTTGATAGTCTATACCGACGTCTGGTTGCAAGATGATCCAATGAGACATAGTGTTACGCTTCAATCCCTAATTTTTTCCTGGACCGCCCTTTCGGGTTTTCAGTCCACCGGGATACCCTTTTTTTCCCAAGCCTCCTTTTCAGGTTTTTGACTTGCCGGGTGTACATATTTTTTCCATTTTCATCCCTTACTTTTTCCCGAACCCTTTTGGTTCGTCGGGAATCCCTTATTTTTGCCTAGGCCAGTCAACTTAGCGGGTCTTTGATTATGCGTAGTATTTTTTCACTATGTCTGCATTGACGGGGTGAGGAAGGTCGTCACCATCCATGGTGGTTAGAATCATAGCTCCTCATGAGAAAATGTTCTTAACCACAAATGGCCCTTCATACGTAGGGGTCCATTTTCCCCTGGGATCACCTTACGGAAGTATGTTGCGTTTGATCACCAGATCCCCGACTTGATACTCTTGTCGTCTGACTTTCTTGTTAAATGCCCTGATCATCCGCTTTTGATACGTATGACCATGACAAATAGAAGTAAGTCTCTTCTCGTCAATTAAATTCACCTAATCAAGCCGGGTCTGGATCCAATCGTCCTCGCTCAAAATTGCATCCTTCATAATCCGAAGAGAGGGTATCTGAACTTCAATGGGCAGGACTGCCTCCATGCCATATACCAGGGAGTTGGGTGTTGCCCTTGTTGATGTCCGCGCTGAGGTACGGTACCCATGAAGAGCGAATGGTAACATCTCGTGCCAGTCTTTGTAGGTCACCGTCATCTTTTGCACAATCTTCTTGATGTTCTTATTAGCTGCTTCAACAACCCCATTCATCTTCGGCTGGTAGGGAGAAGAGTTATGATGCTGTATCTTGAACTGTTTGCAGAGCTCGATGATCATCGTATTGTTGAGATTTGTACCATTATCTGTAAGGATCCTCTCTGGTACACCATATCGACATATCAGATTGTGTCGGATGCACCGCGCCACGACGTTCTTGGTTACTGTAGCAAAAGAAGCTGCTTCAACCCACTTCGTAAAGTAATCAATAGCCACCAGAATGAAACGATTCCCGTTAGACGCAGTAGGTCTGATATCGCCGATCATATCGATGCCCCACATTGCAAAAGGCCAAGGAGCTGTCAAGAAGTTCAAAGGAACTGGAGGTACATGCACCTTATCTGCATAGACTTGGCACTTGTGACAGGTTCGAGAATGTTGATAACAGTCGGCTTCCATAGTAGACCAATAATACCCTACCCGTAGGATTTTCTTTGCCATGGCATGTCCACTGGAATGAGTTTCGAAAGTACCTTCATGTAATTCTGCCATGATCCTTTCTGCCTCGCTTTTGTCCACACATCGCAGTAAGGTTGAGTCATGGTTACGTTTGTAGAGAATTCCATTGCTGATGAAGAACTTCGCAGGGAATCTCCTTAGAAACTTCTAATCATTAACAGATGCACCCTCGGGGTACTCCTGAGCCTCAAGATACCTCTTTACCTCGTGAAACCAGGGTTTATCTGCTACCTCTTCAGTCTCAATGTCACAGCAATGTGCGGGTTCGTCCAACCTCTCAATGGTAATATGGGGAGCTTTATTGTCCCATCTGACCTTAAACATAGAAGACATAGTAGCTAGCGCGTTCGCTAACTGATTCTCCTCTCTAGGGAAATGTTCAAAGGTTATCTCCTCGAAGTGCGGAAGCAACGTCAATACATACTCTTTGTAAGGAATAAGATTTGGGTGCTTCGTATCCCACTCACCTTTGATCTGACTGATCACTAGAGCGGAATCTCCGAGCACACTCAAGAACTTAATCCTTAGGTCAATAGCTTCTCGAAGGCCCATGATGCACGCTTCATACTCCGCCATATTGTTGGTGCAGTTGAAACATAATCAGGCGGTGAGCGGAGTATGACAGCCCTCAGGAGATATGATCACGGTGCCAATTCCATTACCCAATGCGTTTGAGGCTCCATCAAAATACATAGACCATCAGGATCCTTCCTGAGGTCCTTCATCCAGTCCAGGTTCTTCACAGTCGGTCACCAACATGATGTTCTCATCTGGGAACTCGAAATTCATGGATTGGTAATCATCCACAGTCGTTTTGAAAACTTTATTTGGAAAAGTGTTGGGTGTGAAAAAGTTTGTTTATTTTGAGCAAGTACTTAAGAACTAATCTACCTACTCGAAAAAAAGAATGTTTCTGTTCTTGTTTCCTTTAGGCAGAGCTATCCTACTATTAGTGAGTAGGTAGCACCGTCATTGGGGTTTTTAAGGGTCAATTCGAAAGGGACGTACGATCACTAAAGCAATGTTAGGATGTCTTAGTAATAACCCTAATGTCTTAAGATCAATATTCGAGGCAACATTTCCGAGGCAACTTTTCCGAACGGGGCTTTGATCTTAGTTTAGACAAGAGAGCAACCACTAAAATACCCTATACTTAATGATCGTTTACCGAAGGCAACCCAAGTGAGAGTACACCCTAGGAGTGCGCATGTCGGAGTGATTCAATTTCAAGTTATTATCTTTGCACATTTAGGGTTTGCTAACCGTTTTAAAATTTACATACAGTCTTGTCATGCAACCCTATTATCATACATCTAACAATTAATATTTGCGTAAATTAAAGTGCGGAAAGTAAAGCTACGTTATTACAAGGCTTCAGGTATTAATTACATAGCCAAAAAACCCGCTAAAACGATAAATGAAAGGAAAAAGTCTTAATTAATCTATTACATCCTGTGAGCAGTTACATCAATATGGTAAAAATAAGTAAACGTGCGATGAATCGAGAAAGAAAGGAAATTATGGTTTTGACCTCGTCTAACCTAATTAAAAGAAAAATTATTTTTTGGTTGTTTTTGATTATTTTAAGAAAATAAGGGTTTAAATTAAATATGCAAAAACCTAATTACTAATTAAATTAAATTAAATAAAACTAATTAAATTTGACCTATTTTTGTACTTTTGTGATTTTTAAGAAAAGAGAAATAAAAATTAAATTAGACAAAAACCCTAATTCTTCTAATTGATTTTAATTTATTTATAAAAAGAATTAAAGTTACCTAATAAATCAAATTAACTAACTAAATTAATTTTTATAAAAATAAAACCTAAATCTACTTTTGATGAAAAAAATTGATTTTATGATTTTATAAAAAAAAAGAATTAATTTTTGTTAGTAAAAATAAATTAAATAAATTAAATAAAATAAACTATAAAAGAATAAAGAACAAGAAGATTAGGCCTGTTTGCAAGTAATTTGGAGGGGTGTAAATAGTAGCTTCTGGGCCCAAAAGCAAGGGTCCATGTTGACCTCCCTGGATTCAGTGCTGCATGTTTGACTAAGGCTTTTGGTGGATCATCACATGATGGCCTTCAGATCTGGCCTTCTGGAGATCCAATGGTTGAATCCTAAAGGCATATGGTGGTCTTCACGCCTGTGCATGTGCCTGATTATGCAAGAAAAAATAAAATGAAATATATGGGGTGACCTGGGATTCGAACCCAGGTCCTATGGCCTTTTCCACCTGCCTCATTACCAACTGAGCCACGCGCTTTTGTTGTGTATGAAATAATAATAAATCAATATATTGAAAACAAACAAAATAAAAAATCATCTGCGCGAAAATTCAAACGAAGCAATCAGGGGTTGCCACGACATTGTCCCCAACCTCTCTCCATTGCTAAAGATCCAAGGACTTTTACCTACGGACAAGAAGCGTAGGCATAAGCCAACGATTTTCCAAAATCATCCACAAGCACGATAAATGGAATCCAATGCTATAGATCAAATCGCCTTGGCCTGCTGAGCATCATGGTGCCCTTCTTGTGGACCAATTTTGCCTGTACAGGAAAAACCCAAAACCCAAAACGAAACCCTAACAATGGTGGATTCCTATACAGTTAGCGAAAATGCAATTAATGATTACCATGAGCTTGCAAACATGATCAGGATTACAAATATGCTATTGAAACATAATAAAGATGCAAGAATAAAGAGATTCGATTTTGGAAATAAGGGTAAACCGTGGGGGTCGTGGAACCGAATTCTGGGCACGAAGATGCTTGTTCTTGATTGGTATAGCTTCCCTGTATGCCCAGGATGCGAATGGAATGGCTTAGGGATCTTGAAAATGCCTGGAAGTACAAAATCAGATCACCACTTTCTTTGAGTTTTTTCAAGTTTTGTTCTTCCTCTCCACGCCTCCAAACCTTGTGATTTTGGTATGCAATTGTACACTATATACCAAGGAACGAATTAGGGTTGCAAATGTGCTCTCAATCTTTGGCAATGATGGTTGTTCTACCCCAAAATTTTCCCTCCCATTTCATCAATATTTTCTCACCATAAGACCTTTGGAGTTCAAAATCAAGTTAGGGTTTGCTCTGCTCAAGACTTTTCCTTGCATTGTTGACCCAAATTAGGGTTTGACTTTGCACAAAGATGTTTTGACCTAAAATTCCCAAAGTGACTTTCATGCTTCATGTTGGACTCACAAGTTTATCCATACCAAGTTTCAAGCCTTGATTCCAATCTTTGCCCAGTCAATTGGACAGTTGACCTAGAAATCAATTGTATTGGGGAAAAAGTCAATTGTGGTCAATTGACAGTCAAACCTCTTGATTTTTGAACCACATCAACATTATGAACTCATATGGACCATTTGATCAAGTTTGGATCACAATTCCACAAGAAACTTGATCAGATTACCAAAAGGGCAAAATGGTCATTTTTAGGGTTTTGACTGCACAAAGGCAATTTTTGACTGTTTGACCTGACAAAGGGCAAACCAAGCTCACATATGGACTCAAGGACTCAATGGCATGGTCTTGACATATTCAACAAGTTCAAAAGATCCCAAATGCACAAGATTGACAGATGAATTTTCCAGTCAACTGAGCAAAATTTGACTGTATACTGAAAAGTCAAACTTTGACTTTTTGGTCAAAATCAAGTGTCAAGATTCATTTTTCATCAATACATGTCAAATTATGAAACTTGTTCATCAAGGAATCAAAAATTACAAATTAGGGTTTGAAATGAAGAAATTTCATAACTTAGAATTTTTCTAAATTATGGAATTTCCTAATTTTTTTCCTAACTTTGTCCCATTTTTTCATCAAGATACATATGGATTCAAACAAAACTCAAAACATGAAAGTTATATTCCATTGCAAAATCTACAACTTTGATTCACAAAGTTTCCTCAAAAGAAGCTTGTAGCTCAATTATGCTTTTTGGAATAAGGGTGCAAAACATTCTTAACTTAGAAATATTTTGACCTATTTTAGGCAGGATTTTTGCCCAACTTCATGGCCACTTTTCACATGCTTCCACTTGGAATTTCAACTTGCATTACAAATATGGATTGTAGTACACATTCCGAGCTTTCCAAATTGTCCAAGAACTTATCAAACACCCTTGTGGTTAGGGAGAATCGAATTGGCAAAGTTGGGAAAAAGTAACTTTGTTCATGGCCAAATTACATGTTCATAACTTTGCATTTTCAAACTCAGCATGGTTCAAGCTAGGTTACAGGCCTCTAATCCCTTTATTACTCAATAATTCAATGCTAAACCATTGTGCCAAGATGTTATTTTGTGCATTTGGTCATTACATGAAGGATTAGTCTTAAAATGGAAAAAGCATTTTATTTATTCTTGTAAAGTTACACTTTATGTCAAGTTTACAATCTAAGAGGTACAAAGAAAATCTCTGAGGCACAAAGGTATGGAGATATCCCACTGATTAAGACTAACATTTGCAGCATGCTTGAGGGGCCTGTGGTAGCCTACAACCTAACTTGGCATTTTTGACTTAAGAGAGAAGAAACTTTGCATATTGAAACACATCTCTCATTCCTGCAAGCAAGAGCAAAAGCAAACATTGTAAACACTCTTCACTTGATCCAACTGACCTGAAACACGACCTAACCACCTTCAATACCTCCCCAAACATCAAAACACCATTTTGCTGCACAAAACAGAGCATCCCTGCAGATTGAGTTGCACAACTCAGTTTGCTCGTGCGTTTTGGCCAAAGTTTGTTCATACACACTCCATAACATCCATACAAACTATCCCAAGCCCTAGCTACAGACTGTAACACCTCTAACCAAGCTTGCCATTTTCACTTTTTCTGTTTTGCAGGTTGACTTCTATAGCTCGATTCAGCTAGTTTCAAAGCAAGCTAGAGGTTGGAGAAGCATCCCTGAACTTCAAGCAAGCTGTACAAGTCCTCAAGTTCCATTGAAAGTACCTCCATTGTTGTACACGTCTCAAGCTGAAACAGGTAAAAACATGGACTTCTATCTCTCAATCTAGGAAGAGTTAGGCTTAGGTTTATGAATGAAACATGCTCTACTCATGGCCCTGAAGCTACACATATAATTACTTTGCATTTATGTTGTGTGTACTGACATAATTTTGAACCTGAACATTGAAAAAAACTTAGGTCAGAAATTGGGGATGAAGAAATTCTCCCTCGTTTCTTAGAGTTAAGTCAAGTTTTTTATATGTCTGGATTCGTCTCTTGATGCTCTACATTTTTGGTGTTATGAGTTTTGCTTGAAAGTCCAGGAATCAGGAGTTAGGAAACGCGCGTTTTTGCTTGTTCAAACAAGTCTGGAGGTTGAAGATGACTGGCTTGGGTTGGGCCTGAGTCAGTCCTACTTTTTGCACCCCCTTTTTCAATTTGCACCCCCTTGGCCCATTGTGTGATTTTTTAATCATTTTTGAATTTTTCTTTTTGTTTCTGACTTATTATTTTTTGTCAAAGTATAAAAAATATTAAAAACATTTTTCCATACATTTTTGCATTTATTTTGAATTTATTTGCTTTTATTTGAACTTATACATATAAATAAACATATATACTTTTTATTTAAAATACTAAAAATAATACAAATACATTTTATTTTCTGATTTAATTTTGTTTTATCTTTTGAAAACATTTTCTAAAAAAATATACTTTTTTTTATAAATAATAAATATTTTTATTTTTTGTACATATTTAATATATTTAGTAA
Organism: Vicia faba; assembly: GCA_948472305.1. Classification (NCBI taxonomy): domain Eukaryota; kingdom Viridiplantae; phylum Streptophyta; class Magnoliopsida; order Fabales; family Fabaceae; genus Vicia; species Vicia faba. The sequence goes on from OX451735.1 coordinate 358,520,777, forward strand.
ATAATATAAATACTTATATATTTATTGGAATATTTAGGATAAAAACATAAAAATAATACATTTTTTCTTTTATTTATATTTAACCTCAAAAATCACTTTTTTACAATATACTTCCTTTTTATTTATTTTTTGTATATAGTTAATAAATATTGTATATATTAAATAATAAACACCTTTTATTTACAAAATTAGGGTTTTTGCCCTAAACCATGAAAAATATCCAAAATTAATCCTTTTTATCTTTATTGATTTGTCACATAAAAAAAATACTTTTACATACATATAAAAATCATTTTTTTGCATCTTGCATATTTATTGTATTTTATTTAATTTTTGTACAATTAAATAACTTGTAAATTCCATTTGGATTGTAATAGCTTAGATTTTAATTTCTTGCTAAATATCCCCATTTGAACATTTGTACCCCCCATCCCATAATTATGTTGTAATAATTTAGGACTTTAAATTCCGCACTTTAAAGCTTTCTAAATATGCCATGATAGACTTAGGGTTTTGTATGCAAAAATCAACCAAACAAATAGCTTGACCTAATTCAAAGACAATAAAGCATGAAAATGGACAACACCAATCACACTTGCACTCCTAGGGTTACTCCACTTGTTGCCTTCAACAATGAGCCATGTTGCATGTTAGGTGTCTTTGGCAAAACAAAAACAACTCAAATGATCATAGTCCCTCGATGACGCTTTCGAAAGTTGCCTAAAAATGATCAAGTCCCTTAAAGGAAAAGTTGCCAAAGACACTTGGCACCATTGCATTCATGGTCTAAACGATGACCCGCGCCCGTCCCGTTAACATCCTAACACAAGATTGTCCACCAAATACAATGGTGGAACAAGATTGTAAAAGGGTTAAAACATAGGAAAGACCTTTGAGTAAATTTAGGGGTAGACAACTCTTAGTTACTTGATAAACTTGCAAAAACACTTGCCTACTTTTCAAAACACACATCACAACACACTTTCCAAACAACTTTCAAAAACATTGAAAACTTTTCAAAAGATAAGTACATCTTTGTATACATTCAAACATGAATCATTACAAAGGTTGCCACTACATTGGCCTCTTTTCAAAACATTTTCAAACCCACACACAAAGCACCATTTCAAACAATTGAAAACAAAAGGCAAGTGATCTAAGAAACTAAGAGCCCATGGATAACCATGGATAGAAAGGGTGCTAATACCTTCCCTTTCTATAATCTACTCCCCGAACCCAAGAAAACATCTCAAAGGTTTTTGCTGTGCTTTTTAACCTTTCCTTAGGATAAAATAAAAAGTCAGTGGCGACTCTTGCTCAACCGAAACATTTGCGAAAACAAACGCAAAACCTCAAGTCAGTTCTCCCACTGTATCACAGAACTGGCGACTCTGCTGGGGATTTTGAAAGAGGAGTAACCTTAGGGCTTAGATCACCCTCTTGCATGACTATTTGTTTGCTTTGATTGCTTTATATCTTGGCTCTCTTGTTTGGGTTTGAAATCCTACACCCGGATTTGGGGAAACATTCATAGATAGCAATACGTTGTGGAAACTGTGCGGGGTATACCGACACGGTTGAAGCAATAGCTATATTAGTGCGACATATTTGTGAGTACCGGTAACCCTTGAGTTCAATCAAGGAGAGTACGGGGCCGCTGAGTGATGTCACTAAGCACTAATGACCTATAACCTTATTTGACCATCTTGGCCTTTCATTAGGGGTAGTGAGATGACCGGCTTTGGTGCAGTTCAAAGTTGGTAGATACTCGATACTACACTCATTGAGGGTTGTTTTCTTGGAATATTTTGGTCGCTAGTTAAGTGGCTAAACCAAAACAATGAACATGGAAAGTAATCCAATGATATTGAGCTCCTTAGAACCCGGTTACTATTTATAGGACAGGTTTTTAAGCCAACTACACTCAAGAGGGTACTTACCTATGAAACCCCATGCAAGCCTGAAACTAGGGTTTTGTGTGATTTGCTTGTACATATGTTTGTGCATACATCATGAGCATCATGAAGCATCATATACATTCACTAACCATTTCAAGGGTTTGGATCTTCATCTTTGTTCTTGTTTTGTAGGTCATGGAAATTCTTCACAGGAAAACTATCCAAGTCAACCTTGTGAGAATCCTTCCTCAACTCAAGGAGTTCACATCCAGAATTCCGGAAATCTCTCCCTTCAGTGAAAGACATGGTAGACTGCTCAGCCTAGTCAACACCAGCATTGAAGAGGACATGATGAAGGTGTTGTTCCAGTTCTTTGACCCCCTTCACCACTGTTTCACTTTTCCCGACTACCAATTGGTGCCCACTTTGGAGGAATTTTCTCAACTCCTGAGAATTCCTATTCTTAATCAACTACCCTACAACGGTACGGAAAAAGAACCAAAGCCTGAAGATGTTGCTCAAGCACTACACTTGGAACCATCTGACATCAAGGGGTATTGGGAAACTAGAAGCAGTGTCAAAGGCTTCTTGGCAAAGTTCTTGTTTGAGAAAGCACAAGAGTGTTGGAATTCATTGGACCTACAAGCCTTTGAAGAAATTGTGCCACTCCTCATTTATGGGTTGGTCTTGTTCCCAAATCCTGACCAGCTTATAGATGTCAACGCCGTCAAGATCTTCTTATCTAGGAATCCAATACCAACATTGCTTGGGGACATTCTTCACTCATTTTACACACGAACAATGAGAAAGAGGGGTGTTCTCATGTGTTGTACTCCTCTCCTTGCAAGGTGGTTTATTTCGCACCTTCCACAATCTGTTTTGAAGAATGACCAAGGCTTAAGGTGGTCACAATGATTGATGACCCTCACTCACTCTGATGTACATTGGTGTTCTCGGTCCAGAGAAAATGTCATCATCATCGATCGTTGTGGAGAGTTCCCTAATGTTCCATTACTTGGCATTAGAGGAGGCATTACCTATAACCCTTGCCTAGCTTTGAGACAGTTTGGATATGCATGGAGGGATGGCACTCACGACATGTTGATTCCTGACCTAGTTTTTGACTTCGACAACGATGTGCAAGGACTTCGCCAAAGATTCATCAGAGCTTGGAGGATGCCTAACAAGGTAGACATCAAGACACTGGGGCACAAGAACTCCATCCCTCTTGAGCCTTATCTCAAGTGGGTACGAACCCGAGCCCAGAGTCTAATGATGCCTTACCCTCATGTTCTCCCTGTGATTAAAGAGCCCGTTAAGGAAGGAGAGGTTCCCTACACCATCCTATATCCTGACATGCCTACATCGTGGGAGGAGATGCAGAAGAGTTGGATCCAACTCAAGGAGGAACGGAACACTTTTGAAGCCAGCTTCTACGCCAGTGAGAAGAAGGTTTTGGAGCTTACCCGCCGACTCCATGAGGAAGAGACCCTCAACACCTACATCGCACCAAAGAGGATGCGCAACGTCTTTTTACCTTGAGAAGTTTTTTGTAATATTTGGCCCATGGGGCATTTATGTACTGACAAATTTCTTCTTATTAATATGACGTGCGTTCTTTTTGATTGCAACAATTTTGAATTTTCTAAACCCTTGAATGCATTGCATAAACAAACATATCATTCATCATGCGCATAAGCAGGTCTCCACACCAGGTTTCCTTATCTTTCTACTGTTTATTTCAGTAAGATGGATCTCGAACAGACGGTCAAAGACTTGCAGTCTCAAAACTCACAGTTTCAACATCTCCTGATGACCTTGGCAAAGGGTCAGGAGGATCTAAAAGCCCTGCTTGGGAACAAAGAGCAAGTGAAAAATAAGAAGAAAAGAGTCGGGGTGGCTACCCTAGCAAGAAGGTTTGAGGGTGAAGCCAGAAGAGTTCTTGAATTTCCCCCTACGTCTGAAGAGGGAACCAGTAAAGGAAAAGGGGTCGCGGTACCGTCTGAATCCGAAGTTGAAGAAGAAGAGGCTGAAGAAGACGAAGACTACTCAGAGCAACAATACCCGCCCGCCGACGATAAGTACAAGGGTTTGGAAGACAGGTTGGCAGCTATGGAGCTGCAGAGAGTTCTCGGCTTAGATTTCGAAGATTTGGGATTAGTTGCTGGAATTGTGATCCCCCCGAAGTTCAAAGTGCCAATTTTTGCAAGATATGACGGGATGTCCTGCCCGAAGATGCATCTCAGATCATATGTAAGGAAGATCCAACCTTACACTGCAGACAAGAACTTATGGATCCATTTCTTCCAGGATAGCCTTTCGGGGGCTCAACTCGAATGGTTCTATCAGCTGGATGGAGCCAGTATTCGAAACTGGGAGGACTTGGCTACTGCCTTTTATAAACAGTATCAGTACAATTCTGACCTCGCTCCCACGCGTACCCAACTCCAGGGTATGTCACTGGGGACGGGCGAAGGATTCAAGGAGTATGCGCAAAAGTGGAGAGACCTGGCTGGCAGGGTGTAGCCACCTTTGACTGACCGTGAACTTGTTGACATGTTCCTGGGGACCCTGTCTGGTCCGTTCTTCAACCATCTGATTGGTAATTCTTCTGCTGGGTTTACAGATTTGATCTTGACCGGTGAGAGGATAGAAGCTGGTATCAAGTCGGGGAAGATACAGAAAGGTGCCTCCGCGAGTACTGAAAAGAAGCCCTTCAAGAAGGAAGCTAGTGCTATTTATGGTCCCATAAGACAAATTAAACCGGAACGCCGCCAAGCTGCCAACATGTTGGTGATTTCAAAGCCTGCTGCTGCTCCTCAGCAATACAACCAACCAAGGGGTGAGAGACCCAAAATACAGTACACTCGACTCAGCATGACCCTGTCTCAGATTTTGCCGCAACTACTATCAACCAATCTGGTAACTGTCAAAGAAGCTCCGAAGGTAGTGAACACAACTTCTCCAAAGTACAACCTCAACGCCCGCTGCGCTTATCACTCTGATAGCCCGGGACATACTACGGATGATTGTTGGGCTCTAAGGAATAAGGTTCAAGACCTTATTGATGCTAAAGAAATACAGTTTGAGGCGCCCGAAAGGCCCAATGTTGTGATTGCTCCCATGCCCCCAGCATGGAGTGAATGTTGTGGAAGAAGACCGGTATGTAGCCTCCGTGGAAGAGATTGTTACTCCGTTATTGACCGTCAAAAGGAACCTGTTGATAGCCAGTTTATTTCCAGGATGTGGTAAAGGTTGCCTTCTATGTGCTGTTTTACCTGCTGGTTGTCCCTTGCTGAAATCAGGTATCCAAAGCCTGATGGATAGCAAAGAAATCTTGTTCGAGAAGATTGTCGTTCCTGCTACCCCTACTGAAGAAGTTTCTATTGTCACTATTTTCAACAAACCCCCTAAGGCTCTCTCAAAGAAGCCTGTCAAAATCATGTCTACTCAGAAGATTGCTCCTATCATCATCACTGTTCCGGGGCCTCTCCCCTATACATCCGACAAAGTTGTCCCGTGGCACTATGGGGCAGATGTTTATGTGCTTGGAGTAAAGCAAGAGTTCGATACAAGTACCGGCGTCAGCAACATCATCGGGCCTGCCAAAGTTACTCGAAGTGGTAGGTTGTTCTCACCAGATATTGCGCCACCAGCTATTCAGAGACCTCTTCTCATCACACCTGCAAGTGTGCTTGTTTCCCTTCCTGATCAAGTTCCTGTTTCTACCCCTGCTGCCAAGTCATTTGACGCTCGGGGCAAAGGGATTACTACTGATATGCCTGCCCTGACGGAGGCACCAAAGACAACCAATGTTGAAGCTTCCCAGCAAGAGATGGAAGAGATTCTCAAGATCATTAAGAAGAGTGATTTCAATGTAGTTGAGCAGCTGGGGCACACCCCCTCTAAAATTTCTATGTTATCACTATTGTTGTGTTCAGAGGCCCATGCCAAGGCCCTGATTTCCTTCCTGAAGACGGCCCATGTGCCACAAGAAACGTGTGCTGATCAATTTACCGATTGTGTGGCCAACTAGACTGCCGATAATGGGTTGGGCTTCTCTGACACCGATCTGACTGCCAAAGGAAAGAACCATAACAATGCCCTGCATGTCTCCATTAAATGCAGGGGAACTACTCTTGCCCATGTGTTGGTAGACACCGGTTCTTCATTGAACGTATTACCCAAGAAGGCCCTGGACAGGTTGGATTGTGAGGGTTTGGAGCTCAAGCCTAGTAACATTGTTGTCTGAGCCTTTGACGGTTCAAAAAGGATGGTACATGGGGAAGTTGACATTCCAATCAGGGTTGGTTCTCATGTTTTTGATTCTACCTTCTACGTGATGGATATCCGACCATCCTATTCTTGTTTGCTGGGTCGTCCATGGATCCACAAGGTTGGAGCTGTAACCTCCACACTACATCAAAAGCTTAAGTACCCGGTTAGAGGGAAAATTGTGACAGTTCAGGGGGAGGAAGAATATATGGTCAGCCTCCTCAACTCGTTCCGGTACATAGAGATGGATGGGGAGTTCATTGAAACCCCCTTTCAACACTTTGAAGAGGTGCCTCAGACACTGGCATCAGCTGAGACTGTGATTGAAGACTCTCCTTTGAAGATGGCTTCCTTAAAGGATGCCCGGGCTGTTATTGAGAAGGGCGAGTGCGCAAACTGGGGCCGACTTCCTGATTTCACTCCAAAGACTAACAAGTTTGGTCTGGGCTTCACTGCAGAAGCTCAAAGGGCTGTTCATAAGACAAGGATTGGAAGACCTCCTGTGTTCATCACCAACCCGGGAGTGAATGCTATTGAAGACGACGTGGGGGAATCTGAATTCGACAGCTGGATCTACCCAACAACCGACGGTGGACCAAGCAACTGGACTGCCAAGGACTTCACACCTATTACTTTTGTCACTCAGTAATGAACTCTTTTGTTTTGAATTTGTAATAGACAATATTTTGAAACTTTTATGGCTCGGTGTCTTACCCGGGGCACCGTGGCTTCATTTGTGAGGGCTTTTGTATGTCATTTTCATATATCATTAATCAAAACATTGGAAGTTTGTTGCATTTCAAAATCTTGCTCTCCTTTTCTTTCTTTATTATATATTGCAAAACAGCTATATTTACACACACTCACCTATACAGGCTCCAATCCACTCTGGATCTCACTGGTAACGACTCTGCTACCGCCAGTTATGACTTCGAAAATCCGATCAACTTAGCCGAAGACGAAGGTGAAGATGATTGTGAGGTGCCTGGTGAACTTGCAAGACTGCTACTCCAGGAAGAGAGGGCCATTCAGCCGCATGAAGAGCCAGTGGAAACGGTAAATCTGGGTACTGAGACAGACAGAAAGGAAATCAAGATCGGTGCCAATCTAGAGCTCAGTGTGAAACAACGGTTGATTCAGATGCTGAATGACTATGTGGAAATCTTTGCCTGGTCTTACGAAGACATGCCTGGGTTGGATACCGACATTGTGGTTCATCACCTGCCTACCAAGGAAGATTGCCCTCCGATAAAACAGAAGGTCCGCCGTATGCGACCAGAAATGTCCGAGAAAATCAAAGCTGAGGTTATGAAACAATTTGATGCCAGGTTTCTAGCAGTGACTTCTTATCCTCAGTGGGTTGCTAACGTGGTTCCAGTGCCGAAGAAAGATGGTAAGGTCCGAATGTGTGTTGATTACAGGGATTTGAATAGGGCGAGCCCTAAGGATAATTTCCCTCTGCCTCATATCGACGTTCTGGTTGACAACACTGCTCAGCACAAAGTATTCTCCTTCATGGACGGTTTCTCCGGTTATAATCAGATCAAGATGGCTCCTGAAGACATGGAGAAGACCACTTTTGTTACTCAGTGGGGCACCTTTTGCTACAAGGTCATGCCTTTTGGGTTGAAAAATGCTGGGGCAACCTACCAACGTGCCATGGTTGCTTTATTTCATGACATGATCCATCACGAGATGGAAGTATACGTCGACGATATGATTGCAAGGTCCCAAACTGAGGAGGAACACCTTGACCATCTACAGAAGCTGTTTGACCGTCTGAAGTTGTACAAGCTGAGGTTGAACCCAAACAAGTGCACCTTTGGGGTGAGATCTTGAAAATTGCTAGGCTTCATCGTAAGCGACAAAGGTATTCAAGTGGACCCTGCCAAAGTGAAAGCCATACAAGAGATGCCAACTCCCAAGACAGAGAAAGAAGTCAGAGGCTTTCTAGGACGATTGAACTACATTGCCCGATTCATCTTGCATCTAACTGTTACCTGTGAACCAATCTTCAAGCTGCTGAAGAAAGATCAAGTAGTACGTTGGAATGATGAATGTCAGGCCGCTTTCGAAAAGATCAAAGAGTATCTCCAAGAACCACCCATTCTTATGCCGCCGGTTGAAGGGAGACCTCTAATCTTATACTTGACTGTACATGACAACTCAATGGGGTGTGTGCTGGGGCAGCATGACGAGTCTGGCCGAAAAGAACACGCCATTTATTACCTTAGCAAAAAGTTTACCGACTGTGAGACCCGATACTCACTTCTCGAGAAAACTTATTGCGCTTTAGTATGGGCTGCTCGCCGGCTGAGACAGTATATGTTGACTCACACTACTCTGTTGATTTCAAAAATGGATCCAATCAAGTACATATTCGAAAAGCCTGCCTTGACCGGAAGAATAGAAAGATGGCAGATGATCTTGACGGAATATGACATCCAGTACACGACTCAAAAAGCAATCAAGGGAAGTGTATTGGCTGACCATTTGGCACACCAGGCAGTGGATGATTACCAATCGATGAACTTTGAATTTCCAGACGAGGATATCATGGTAGTGACTGATTGTGAAGCACCTGGACCGGATGAAGGACCTAAGGAAGGATCCCGATGGTCTATGCACTTTGACGGAGCCTCAAACGCTTTGGGTAATGGTATCGGCGCTGTGATCATATCCCTCAAAGGCACTCATACCCCACTAACTGCCTGGTTATGTTTCAACTATACCAACAACATGGCAGAGTATGAGGCATGCATCATGGGTCTTCAAGCTGCAATTGACTTAAGGATCAAGTTTCTGAGTGTCTTCGGAGATTCCGCTCTCGTGATCAATCAGATCAAAGGCGAGTGGGATACGAAACACCCAAATCTTATTCCTTACAAGGAGTATGTGCTGACGTTGCTTCCCCACTTCGAGGAGATAACTTTTGAACACTTCCCAAGGGAGGAGAATCAGTTAGCGGACGCGTTGGCCACGATGTCTTCTATGTTCAAAGTCAAATCGGACAACGAGGCGCCCCAGATCATTATTTGGAAGTTGGATGAACCTGCACATTGCTGCGATCTCGAGACCGAAGAGGTAACAGAAAAACCCTGGTATCATGAAGTGAAGAGGTACCTTGAAGCTCAAGAATACCCCGAAGGCGCATCTGTTAATGACAAGAAGTTCTTGAGAAGGTTCGCAGCAAAGTTCTTCCTCAGCAATGGCATTCTCTACAAGTGAAACCATGATTCAACCTTACTGCGTTGTGTGGATAAAACTGAAGCAGAAAAGATCATGGCGGAGCTACATGAAGGTACCTTCGGAACACATTCCAGTGGACATACCATGGCAAAGAAAATCCTTCGGGCAGGATATTTCTGGTCCACAATGGAAGCCGACTGTTATCAACATTCTCGAACTTGTCATAAATGTCAGATCTATGCTGATAAGGTGCACATTCCTCCGGTTCCTCTGAACATCTTGACAGCACCTTGGCCTTTTGCAATGTGGGGCATTGATATGATCGGCGAGATCCGACCTACGGTGTCTAATGGGCATCACTTCATCCTGGTAGCGATTGATTACTTCACAAAGTGGGTTGAAGCAGCTTCCTATGCTACCGTAACCAAGAACGTCGTGGCACGGTTCATTCGGCACAACCTGATCTGTCGATACGGTGTACCTGAGAGGATCATTACGGATAATGGTACCAACCTTAACAACAAGATGATCACTGAGCTCTGCGAGAAATTCAAGATACAGCATCACAACTCTTCTCCCTACCGGCCGAAGATGAATGGGGCCGTAGAAGCAGCGAATAAGAACATCAAGAAGATTGTGCAGAAGATGACAGTGACCTACAAAGATTGGCACGAAATGTTACCGTTTGCTCTTCATGGGTACCGTACCTCAGCACGAACGTCAACAGGGGAAACTCCCTTTTCCTTGGTCTATGGCATGGAGGCAGTCTTGCCTATTGAAGTCCAGATACCCTTTCTCCGGATAATGAAGGATGCCGGTTTGAGCGAAGATGACTGGATCCAGACTCGGCTTGATCAATTAAACCTAATTGACGAAAAGAGACTCACTGCTATTTGTCATGGTCAGACGTACCAAAAACGGATGATCAGGGCATTTAACAAGAAGGTCAGACGACAAGAGTATCAAGTCGGAGACCTGGTAATCAAGCGCATCATTCTTCCTCAAAGTGATCCCAGGGGAAAATGGACCCCTACGTACGAAGGGCCATTTGTGGTTAAACATATCTTCTCAGGAGGAGCTATGATTCTAACCACCATGGATGGTGACGACCTTCCTCACCCTGCCAATGCAGACATAGTAAAAAGATACTACGCATGAATTAAAGACCCGCTAGGTTGACACACCTAGGCAAAAATAAGGGCTTCCCGGCGAACCAAAAGGGTTCGGGCAAAAATAAGGGATGAAATGAAAAAATTCTGTACACCCGGTAAGTCGAAAACCTGAAAAGGCGGCTTGGGCAAAAAAGGGTATCCCGGTGGACTGAAAACCTGAAAGGGCGGTCCAGGCAAAAGTTAGGGATAAAGCGTAATACTATGTCTCATTGGATCACCTTGCATCCAGAATTCGGCATCAACTATCGGGCTCAGTTGACTCCAATCAGTCAACTTCATCTTCAACTAAGCAGCAAAGTGATGAGACGCTTGAAGACATAAAGGCGATAGCAGAGTTGGAACCCAGTGGGATTATTTTTCACATAGATGTTTTGTTTTTTTTTCACAAAATTGTATAAATTCTATTTTGCTCGGCGGCGTTCTCTTACTAGGACGTCAGCCTCTTGTACACAAAACGCCCATTTACAAGCAAATTTTAAAATCAATACAAGTTCAATTTTTCAGACAAATTAACCCATCGTTTTTCCTTTTTCTGTTTTGTTTTGCAAAGAACGTCCAATGTTCATTTTCGATATATGCATTTGACATTAATTGCTAATCATGAATATTTGCATGCGAAACAAGAGACTAATTACAGATGACATCAGAAATAGGGGCAATAAAGAATTGTCTAAGCGATCTAGTTGCTTTGTCCACCAAGGTACCAAGGTAGGTTCAGCTGAAGAACGTAACTAGAATACCTTCACTCCCCACAGAGTAAGACAAGATTCAGCAATACTCTCCCCAGGCAGAGTTGGTCTCCCATCAGCCCTAAAAAGGCACAGTATCTCCTAGCAAGTCAGTGATACTCTCCCCAAGCAGGGTTAGTCTACTGTCAGCCTTAAGGAAGTTGGGTATCCCCAGAAGATCTCAACATTCCCCAACGGAGTATAGACATTCCTCAGCAAGCATCCCCGACAGTCTTAGTATAAGATTGTTCCCCAGCGGAATACCGACATCCAGTGGAACCATTCCCCAGTACAGTCCAAAGTTTCCCCAGGAAAGTGGAATCCATGTCCCCAGTAGATTCTGAAGCTTATCCCCAGTAGATTCTAGAAGCTTATCCCCTGTAGAGTACGAACGCATCTCCCCGGTTTCATTCAAAGGTTATTTCCCACCAGGGCTTATAACTGGGTTATCCTCAGCTAATTACCACGGAAAGATTGTCCTCGGCAAGTTTCTTCCTATCCCCCAGCAGAGTTCATCAAATTCCCCAACATAACTTATTAGTGGAATCCCCAGCAGAGCTCTCATCAAAACCTCAGCGAAGTATCTCTTCCCACAGAGTAATTCCCCGCCGAGTAATCTCTCTAACAAGTTTATTCCCCAACGGAGTCATCTTCTCCTACCGGTTTATTCTTGCTACCATCATCCCCAGCGGAAGCGAAGAACTCTACTCTTCAACATCAGCCCAGGATTCCACAAACTCCCGGCAGTCGTCAAGGATTTATTTTCCTAGACAGAAATACATTCATCACATTATCATACACCATGACGCATGCATATACACATCATATCACACAATCTCATTTATTCTTGAGAACATCATGACTTCATGCATCTCATACATCATGACATTGCATACAACTAATGTTTTTCCTTTTCAGGAAAAGGTCAATCCAAAGATGATTACTATCAACTATCACAATTCCAGATTCGATTCCTGTATCTAGCCAGGGCATATCTGTGAGTGATTGATGGTAGATTCGATACCTGTATCTAGCCAGGGCATTTCTGCATGAAGAGTTTGAAGATCAACCCCTGTAACAGGCCAGGAAATTATCTTTCATTCTCAGGTCAGAGGTTTACACCTGTATCCAGCCAAGAAAGCTATCTCTACCAACCTTTTGCAATTTCCAGATTCGGTACCTGCATCCAGCCAGGGCATATCTGTAGACGACAATTTCCAAATTCGATACCTACATCCAGCCAGGGAATATCTGTAGACGATAAATTCCAGATTCGATACCTGCATCCAGCCAGGGCATATCTGTAGACGACAATTTCCAGATTCGATACCTGTATCCAGCCAGGGCATATTTGTAGACGACCAATTCCAGATTCGATTCCTATATCTAGCCAGGGCACGTCTGTGAGCAACTAATTGTAGATTCGATACCTGTATCTAGCCAGGGCATATCTGCATGAAGAGTTTTAAGATCAACACTTGTGACAGGCCAGGAAACCATCTTCCTTTCTCAAAGTACGCAAGATCTCGCTAAGGAAACTCTTACGCGATCAACACTCCCAAATGGAATCTATAAGCCCATTCCCGACAAGGTTCTGTCACGTCTCCAGATGGCATCTATAAGCCCATCCTCCTATCCACCATCTCTCCAAATGGCATCTATAAGCCCATTCTCGACATCACATTGCTGATACTCCACTATGCGAGTGCAAATTTCAGGGCACTCTAGTGTTCAATCATCTTCCACCTTCGGATCACGAAAGGCACGCAAGCCAATCTACATCCTCAGGTCTAAGAAGATTTAACAGGGGCAACTGTTGTACCCCAAAATTTTCCCTCCCATTTCATCAATATTTTCTCACCACAAGACCTTTGGAGTTCAAAATCAAGTTAGGGTTTGCTTTGCTCAAGACTTCTCCTTGCACTGTTGACCCAAATTAGGGTTTGAGTTTGCACAAAGATGTTTTGACCTAAAATGCCCAAAGTGACTTTCATGCTTCATGTTGGACTCACAAGTTTATCCATACCAAGTTTCAAGCCTTGATTCCAATCTTTGCCTAGTCAATTGGACAGTTGACCTAGAAATCAACTGTATTGGGGAAAAAGTCAACTATGGTCAATTGACAGTCAAACCTCTTGATTTTTGACCCACATCAACATTATGAACTCATATGGACCATTTGGTCAAGTTTGGATCACAATTCCACAAGAAACTTGATCAGATCACCAAAAGGGCAAAATGGTCATTTTTAGGGTTTTGACTGCACAAAGGCAATTTTTGACTGTTTGACCTGACAAAGGGCAAACCAAGTTCACATATGGACTCAAGGACACAATGGAATGGTCTTGACATATTCAACAAGTTCAAAAGATCCCAAATGCACAAGATTGACAGATGAATTTTCCAGTCAACTGAGCAAAATTTGACTGTATACTGAAAAGTCAAACTTTGAATTTTTGGTCAAAATCAAGTGTCAAGATTCATTTTTCATCAAGACATGTCAAATTATGAAACTTGTTCATCAAGGAATCAAAAATTACAAATTAGGGTTTGAAATGAAGAAATTTCATAACTTAGAATTTTTCTAAATTATGGAATTTCCTAATTTTTTTCCTAAATTTGTCCCATTTTTTCATCAAGATACATTTGGATTCAAACAAAACTCAAAACATGAAAGTTATAGTCCATTGCAAAATCTACAACTTTGATTCACAAAGTTTCCTCAAAAGAAGCTTGTAGCTCAAGTTATGATTTTTGGAATAAGGGTGCAAAACATTCTTAACTTAGAAATATTTTGACCTATTTTAGGCAGGATTTTTGCCCAACTTCATGGCCACTTTTCACATGCTTCCACTTGGAATTTCAACTTGCATTACAAAGATGGATTGTAGTACACATTCCAAGCTTTCCAAATTGTCAAAGAACTTCTCGAACACCCTTGTGGTTAGGGAGAATCGAATTGGCAAAGTTGGGCAAAAGTCACTTTGTTCATGGCCAAATTACATGTTCATAACTTTGCATTTTCAAATTCAGCATGGTTCAAGCTAGGTTACAGGATTCTAATCCCTTTCTTACTCAATAATTCAATACTAAACCATTGTGCCAAGATGTTATTTTGTGCATTTGGTCATTACATGAAGGATTAGTCTTAAAATGGAAAAAGCATTTTATTTATTCTTGTAAAGTTACACTTTATGTCAAGTTTACAATCTAAGAGGTACAAAGCAAATCTCTGAGGCACAAAGGTATGGAGATATCCCACTGATCAAGACTAACATTTGCAGCATGCTTGAGGGGCCTGTGGTAGCCTACAACCTAACTTGGCATTTTTGACTTAAGAGAGAAGAAACTTTGCATATTGAAACACATCTCTCATTCCTGCAAGCAAGAGCAAAAGAAAACATTGTAAACACTCTTCACTTAATCCAACTGACCTGAAACACGACCTAACCACCTTCAATACCTCCCCAAACATCAAAACACCATTTTGCTGCACAAAACAGGGCATCCCTGCAGATTGAGTTGCATAACTCAGTTTGCTCGTGCGTTTTGGCCAAAGTTTGTTCATACACACTCCATAACATCCATACAAACTATCCCAAGCCCTAACTACAGACTGTAACACCTCTAACCAAGCTTTCCATTTTCACTTCTTCTGTTTTGCAGGTTGACTTCTATAGCTCGATTCAGCTAGTTTCAAAGCAAGCTAGAGGTTGGAGAAGCATCCCTGAACTTCAAGCAAGCTGTACAAGTCCTCAAGTTCCATTGAAAGTACCTCCATTGTTGTACACGTCTCAAGCTGAAACAGGTAAAAACATGGACTTCTATCTCTCAATCTAGGAAGAGTTAGGCTTAGGTTTATGAATGAAACATGCTCTACTCATGGCCCTGAAGCTACACATATAATTACTTTGCATTTATGTTGTGTGTACTGACAGAATTTTGAACCTGAACATTGAAAAAAACTTAGGTCAGAAATTGGGGATGAAGAAATTCTCCCTCGTTTCTTAGAGTTAAGTCAAGTTTTTTATATGTCTGGATTCGTCTCTTGATGCTCTACATTTTTGGTGTTATGAGTTTTGCTTGAAAGTCCAGGAATCAGGAGTTAGGAAACGCGCGTCTTTGCTTTTTTAAACAAGTCTAGAGGTTGAAGATGACTGGCTTGGGCTGGGCCTGAGTCAGTCCTACTTTTTGCACCCCCTTTTTCAATTTGCACCCCCTTGGCCCATTGTGTGATTTTTTAATCATTTTTGACTTTTTCTTTTTGTTTCTGACTTATTATTTTTTGTCAAAGTATAAAAAATATTAAAAACATTTTTCCATACATTTTTGCATTTATTTTGAATTTATTTGCTTTTATTTGAACTTATACATATAAATAAACATATATACTTTTTATTTAAAATACTAAAAATAATACAAATACATTTTATTTTCTGATTTTATTTTATTTTATCTTTTGAAAACATTTTCTAAAAAAATATACTTTTTTTTATAAATAATAAATATTTTTATTTTTTGTACATATTTAATATATTTAGTAAATAATATAAATACTTATATATTTATTGGAATATTTAGGATAAAAACATAAAAATAATACATTTTTTCTTTTATTAATATTTAACCTCAAAAATCACTTTTTTACAATATACTTCCTTTTTATTTATTTTTTGTATATAGTTAATAAATATTGTATATATTAAATAATAAACACCTTTTATTTACAAAATTAGGGTTTTTGCCCTAAACCATGAAAAATATCCAAAATTAATCCTTTTTATCTTTGTTTATTTGTCACATAAAAAAAATACTTTTACATACATATAAAAATCATTTTTTTGCATCTTGCATATTTATTGTATTTTATTTAATTTTTGTACAATTAAATAACTTGTAAATTCCATTTGGATTGTAATAGCTTAGATTTTAATTTCTTGCTAAATATCCCCATTTGAACATTTGTACCCCCCATCCCATAATTATGTTGTAATAATTTAGGACTTCAAATTCTGCACTTTAAAGCTTTCTAAATATGCCATGATAGACTTAGGGTTTTGTATGTAAAAATCAACCAAACAAATAGCTTGACCTAAATCAAAGACAATAAAGCATGAAAATGGACAACACCAATCACACTTGCACCCCTAGGGTTACTCCACTTGTTGCCTTCAATAATGGGCCATGTTGCATGTTAGGTGTCTTTGGCAAAACAAAAACAACTCAAATGATCATAGTCCCTCAATGACGCTTTCGAAAGTTGCCTAAAAATGATCAAGTCCCTTAAAGGAAAAGTTGCCAAAGACACTTGGCACTATTGCATTCATGGTCTAAACGATGACCCGCGCCCGTCCCGTTAACATCCTAACACAAGATTGTCCACCAAATACAATGGTGGAACAAGATTGTTAAAAGGGTTAAAACATAGGAAAGACCTTTGAGTAAATTTAGGGGTAGACAACTCTTAGTTACTTGATAAACTTGCAAAAACACTTGTCTACTTTTCAAAACACACATCACAACACACTTTCAAAACAACTTTCAAAAACATTGAAAACTTTTCAAAAGATAAGTACATCTTTGTATACATTCAAACATGAATCATTACAAAGGTTGCCACCACATTGGCCTCTTTTCAAAACATTTTCAAACCCACACACAAAGCACCATTTCAAACAATTGAAAACAAAAGGCAAGTGATCTAAGAAACTAAGAGCCCATGGATAACCATGGATAGAAAGGGTGCTAATACCTTCCCTTTCTATAATCTACTCCCCGAACCCAAGAAAACATCTCAAAGGTTTTTGCTGTGCTTTTTAACCTTTCCTTAGGATAAAATAAAAAGTCGGTGGCGACTCTTGCTCAACCGAAACATTTGCGAAAACAAACGCAAAACCTCAAGTCAGTTCTCCCACCGTATCACAATGGTCTTTGATCATGATTTGATCTTCATGAAAATCTTTCCAAAAATAGGCCAAAATCAATCTTTTTATACACACCTATGCCTTGCACGTTTTGATTCACTTGCTAGCTGTATATGGGACCTGAAACATGCATTAAATCTTAAGACTTAAATGCTTTTGATATTTGTATGATTTATTTTGATTTAATTTGATTTAATTGAAATAAAAAATCAAAATAAATGGTAAAAATAATATAAAGGAAAGTGGGAAGAGTTAGGGCTCGTGGACCATGCTGCAAACTCAAAACAAGTTCAAAACGTTAGGCCCATTTGACAAAAATTGCAATTTGAGGCATATTTGACTTTTGGCAATTTTGCAAAAAGGTCAACTTCACCAATGCATAACTTCTTCAATTTTGACTCTTTGAAGGTGTTATTAGACTTTTTAGAAAGCTCAAGATGTCCTCTAAGCAAATCTTTTGGTCACATCTCAATTGAGTCTTCCAGGTTCATGTATGACGCTTTAACAAAAAAGGTGTTTTTGTTGACTTTTCAAAATGACCTATAATGTCCAAATTCATAACTTCTTATGAGTGCATATTTTGAACTTGGGAGATGAAGATGGATTGTAGAGCATTGCATACTCTTCAAAATGAGATTTGGATGGGTCATTTCTCATAAATTATGAGAGAGTTATGCTTGGTCAAAGTGGAGTTGACTTTTCCTACAAAACCCTAATTTAGCAACTTTTGGGTTCTGATGAATTATGAGCAATCCTTGAGGAATCATGATCAAACCTTGATCAAATGATGAATAATACTTCAAAATAAGGATGTTGACCAAAAATATTGAAGTTTGACTGTATGTGGGCCTCAGTTGACTTTTGCCCTAGCACAGTCGATTTTTAGGCCTTTGAGCAATTGATTGAGCAAACTCCCTCTGTAAGGCTTGAAACTTGACATGGATGATCTTGAGAACATATTAGGACAATAGTGAGCATTTTGTATCCCTTGGACTCAAGTATCTTGATGCAACATGAAACCCTAATTTGAGGTAGACTGCCTTAGGAGAGAGTTTGTTTGGTCAACCCTTGGACTTCCTTGAGCAATTTGAGGATCTTACTTGAAATGTTTTGAGAAATATGGGAGCGAAAATTTTGGGGTACAACAGGGTTGTTTCAGGATTAGCCCGGTTAAGACTTCATCTGGAAGTGTATGAGAAGGAATCCTTGACGATTGCTACCTCAGTAGATGATGAAGGAATCTTTGACGATTGTTACCTCAGCGGGATGATGAAGGAATCTTGGACGATTACTACCTCAATAGATAATGAAGGAACCTGAGATGATTGCTATTCTAAAAAGATGATGAAGGAATCTTGGATGATTACTACCTCAGCAGGACGATGAAGGAATCTTGGATGATTACTACCTCAGCAGGATGATGAAGGAATTTGAGACGATTGCTACTCCAAAAAGATGATGAAGGAATCTTGGATGATTATTACCTCCGCAGGATGATGAAGGAATCTTGGAAGATTACTACCTCAGCAGGATGAGGAAGGAATCTGAGACGATTGCTACTCCCAAAAGATGATGAAGGAATCTTGGATGATTACTACCTCAGCAGGATGATGAAGGAATCCGAGACGATTGCTACTCTAAAAGATGATGAAGGAATCTGAGACGATTACTACCTCAATAGGGTTCCAGGAATTTGTCTGATCATGTAGGTAGTTGATGATACTTGTCTATTTATAGACCTTTACCTGAAAAGATACAAGGTTAGCTTCATGCAAAGTCAAGATGCATGGAGTGTAAATGATGCTCTCACAATAAATGAGATTGTAATATATGCATTTGTACTGCGTATGTTATGACATCTGTAAAATGATGTATGAATGCAATGTATGAAGGTATCAGTCATTCCATTGCTGTATTGTTGAACTTGGGAAAATGAATCCCTGATTGTTGCTGGAGAGTATCGGGAAGCTGAATCCCGAACTGCTGTTGGTGAGTGAAGAAAGTGATTCTTCAATTTCTGCTGGGGATAAGGCTGTATAAACTACTTGAGATTTATAAAACCCTGTTGCAGAAAGTGAACTCCATAAACTGCTTTGGGGATTTTGTTGAAAATCCCGTAGGGGAATCTTGAGAAGCTTGGACGACTTCATTGGGGGAAACCTGATGTCGGAGCAGTAGTTTGAAATTCCTGTTCTGCCGAGGATATGAGAACACCTGACATCACTAGGTTGTAAGCTGAAGATATGGCGGCGACTTTTTAGTAAGATGCCCCTGCCTCTGCATCGGTTGGAGAAAGTACCTGCAAAGACTTTGTGGATGGTTTGAGTGTCATCCCAACTCCTGAGGTGCTTGGTAAATGATGATCAGGATGACAAGTCTTCTACTGA
Organism: Vicia faba; assembly: GCA_948472305.1. Lineage (NCBI taxonomy): Eukaryota > Viridiplantae > Streptophyta > Magnoliopsida > Fabales > Fabaceae > Vicia > Vicia faba. The sequence continues at coordinate 358,540,350 of OX451735.1, forward strand.
TAAACAAATGACAAGATGATGGGACATAGTCGTACGTTTTTAATCCCTAACTTTTTTCTGGACTGCCCTTTCGGGTTTTCAGTCCACCGGGATACCCTTTTTTGCTCAAGCCTCCTTTTCAGGTTTTCGACTTGCCGGGTGTACATATTTTTTTGTTTTTATCCCTAATTTTTTCTAGAACCCTTTTGGTTCGCTGGGATGCCCTTATTTTTGCCTAGGCCAGTCAACGTAGTGGGTCCTTGTTCATGCGTAGTGTTTTCCAACTATGTCCATGTTCACCGGGTATGGAGAATTGTCATTGTCCACAGTAATGAGTGTTGTCACACTTTCCAGAAGGTGTTTGGTTGCTCGTACATGATTCATTGCTGGAATTCATGTCCAATTCCCCAAGTGATTCAGATGGAGATCTGCCCCTGGCTATTTGGCATCTTTGAAAGATCCCTTGAACCTTGACTTGACTGCCCCAGGTCAGCTGGACACCATGTCATACCCCTTGATTATGAAAGGCCTATCATGGGAATGTCTTTCCATCTGAGGTGATTTGCTCATTGAGAGAAAGCTTGTTCATTCAATATTCGTCTGTGAATTTCTCTACTGTTGCACAAATAGTCATATGCAAACAATGGTATTTTAAGAATGCAACGCTGATGTCTATCTTGAAGTTTTTGAAAATTAATTTTTTAGTAAAACAAACAAATTTTGTAAAAGTGTGATGTCAACTCAGGATTTATAGCGAACCTTACAGGAGTCAGGATACCTTTTGTAACAATATGTTTTCAAACTAACTCGTGCATCAGCTAGTACTTTTAGGGGTTATAACGTGGCATGGGTCATGGTTCAAGAAACAAAGGATAAAGGCTCAAATTTCATTTATACCCAACCCATTCTTCGTGATGTTCTTCAATCCTATGCTCAGCTAATTGTGCGTTCAGATCCCAATTGAGTCTGGCATCTTGTCCTTGATATTCTGGTGATGGTTCGGATACTGGAAGTTTCATTTTGAAGAGGCAGTCATTTTGTAATCTCCTTTTTTTGTCGAGGATTTGTAGTAACCATTTTTTTTGGTTTTAGTTATCCCTTTTTTTTCCTGAACTGTTTCTTTTTGGGATTATAGTCAGCGGGATGCCCCAGTTATTTTCTTATGTCTCCTTCATAGGTTTTGACTTAGCGGGATTTTATTTTGAGAGGTAATGACTTCCTATCTTGACGATTATACATAACCATAACCGTCTTTTGATTTGGAAGGGTGTCTTTGATTCCATTCATTCTGTATGAAGCGGAAGATTGCGACTGAATGCGCGTCTGAATTGACTGAGAAACTACCCTACCCCAGGATATGATTAAGGGTTTTAATTTGTGTGAAAAGAAAACTCCTACTTCTTTGTCTCAAAGGGGTTGACTAGGTATTATCTTCCTTATAACTCCACTGTTTGGGATTTGAAACAACGCTCATACATCATCAGCAAGGTCTGTTCAAAAGCACAATGTATGGATTGTGGTATCGTTTTCGTCATCCTCCCTCTAAAGGCTTAGAGCTTTCAATCAAGAGTTGAATATCACCAAAAGGAAGTAAGAAAGAAGTTTAAGCATAATGAAAACTAATTAATTCAAGACAAACATGTGTAATGCATTAATGAAATAACAAAGTTTGACATGACAATAATTGTTTGAACAATCAAAGAAAATACAACTTGAGAATTCAAATTAACAAAAATACTCTCAATCCTGGCCATGATTTGGCATGGGAGCAGTGGTCACACTGGGGTCTTAGGAGAGTCAAATTAGATCTCCTTGCTATCGATAAAATCCTGAATCTTGTTCTTTAAAGTCCAATAGTTGTCGATGTCGTGCCTAGGGCTATCAGAATGGTAAGCACATTTTACATTAGGATTGTACTTAAGAGAAGAGGTATCAGGTTTTTGAGGAGGATCCTTTAGTGTAATCATCTTTGCTTTTAGCAATTGTTGTAATGCTTCAGACAAAGGCATATTAATATCAGTGTACTTCCTCTCTTGATATTTTATCCTTCGCCTATTGCCCCGTTGATATTGAACGGATGTAGGATCAGACATTAACACTACTCCCACAGACTGATGGTGGTTATTTGTATTATGGCGCCTTTGATCATAGACAACATTAATTTCTTTTCTACCACCAAATGGCTTCCTCTAAGCATTAGAGGATGCCGCTATTGGAATTTTCCCACTCTTGATACCACTTTCGATCCTTTCTCTAGTCAAAACCATTTATGTGAACATGGATGAGGAACTCCCGATCAGAAGATTAAAGAATGAGCATGTCATAGTACCCATGAATATGTCTACCATTTCCAGATCATTCAGAGGAGTTGTACCCTTCCAGCTAGATCCCTCCATTTCTGGGCATATTCTTTGAAGCCTTCGCTAGAAACCATAGACATGCTTTGAAGTTGTGTACAAGTTGGAGCGAGGTCAGCATTGTATTGGTACTACTTGTAGAAAGCAGTAGCCAAGTCTTCCCAAGTATGGATGTCAGTTCCTTCTAGTTGATAGAACCAATCCAGTTCAGTGCCAACTAAACCTTCTTGGAAGATATGGACCCATAACTTCCGGTCAGAAGTGTGAGGATGGACCTTTGTGACATATGACCTCAAGTGAAGTTTGGGATAGGAAACACCGTCATATTTTGCGAAGATAGGGACCTTGAACTTAGGTGGGATGAACACCCCTGGAACCAAACCTAATTCTTCAAAATCCAGACAGGGCACCTTTTGGATCTCTATGGCATTGAGCCGATCCTCCAGCAGTTTGTATTTATCGTACGCAGGAGGATATTGCTCCTCAGAATAGTCAGGTTCATCCTCTTCAGACGTTGGATTGTTGTCTCCTTCACCCGATTCCTTGTCATCTTCCTCTTGATTATCCCCTCTCTTTGATGGGGTTGTGAAATCTAGAGCTCGGTTAGCTGGTCTTCTTCTTCCCACACTAAAAACACGAAATGGTTTCTTTGCCTTCTTAGTCTTCTTTTTGATGATCAAAGCTTTCAAGTCTTCTTTCCCCTACGTCAGAGTCAGGAACATTTGTTGGAACTGGGCGTTTTGAGCTTGAAGGTCTTTGATTATTTGTTCAAGATCCATTTCTTTACGAATGAAATAAATAGAAAAGAAGATGAGAACCTTGCTTTGAAACCTGTTTATGCAATAACATGTATGATATGCGTATGCAATGTATTCAAGGACTCGCGGGGTAAACAAGAAGATGTCAGCAGTTGAAATTTGTATCTTTGAAGAACTTCGTATTGTTGAGTATCCTTCTACGAGAATCAAGCTCACCATATCAAGTGGGTCATAGCCCTCGACTCAAGTTGTTGAGTTTTGATCCTTTGACGACATTGGCTAGAGGAAAATAAATCCCCTTGCCCCTTGTTAGACGTCTGATTTATCATAACCTGTATCACAAACCCTTGAGATCCTTGAAATGGTTAAGGAAATTCTATGGTATGATGCTATGATATGCATGTTATGCATCAAGCAAAAATGCATGGTGAAAAACACAACCCTGTAAAAAAATTCAAGTTGTTAGACAATGAAGGAAAACAAGTCACACAAGCAGCCTTAGATTTAGGCTTGCATGGGTTTTAAGGTAGTACCCTCTCGAAGGTTAGTTGGTTTTAAACCTGTCCTGGAAATAGTAATCGGGTTCTAAGGAGTCTCAATATCATTGATCTTTCTTTATTGGTATTATCTCAGCTTAACAATCTTTTCTTGCGGATGAAACATTCTGAAAGTCCAATCTCAATAAGTGTAGTATCGAGTATCAACCGATTCCCAGCTTTACACCGAGATCGACTATCTCACTACTTTCTAATGGCCAAGTTTGTTCAACTAAGGTTCTAAGGTTTGTTAGTGCTTCACGACACCACGTGGAGGCCCCGTATTCTCCTCGATTCGACACAAGGGATACCGGCACCAACCAAAGTTTTACCTAAAAAGTATCCCCAGATCCGGTTATAGGATCTATACAAGAATACCCCAACAAACCTTTAAAAATAAAGCAATCAAAGCAAGAAATTTAAAATGATCTAGACCCTAAGGTAAACCCCACTTTATAACATCCCCAACAGAGTCGCCAGTTATATGATACGGTGGCAGAACCGACTATTAATATTGGTTCACGTTTTTTGTTCGCAAATGTCGCGGTAATTAAGAGTCGCCACCGACTTTTCTTTTATCCAACAAAGGAAAGGGTGAAAAGAACATAAAAATACCTTTTTTGAGATTTTTTGAGTAAGGGTGTAGATTATGGAAAGGGAAGGTGTTAACACCCTTTCCATCCGTTGTTTTCCACGGGCTCTTAGGTACTTGCTCATTTTTTTGAAAATTGCTTTCGTGTTTGTGTGAAAAAGTTTTGAAAATGCCTTAGTGCAGCGATTCACTTTATGGTAACTCTTGTATCAGTCCTCAAGAGTGTGATAAAGAGTTTTGAAAACTTTGTTCGAAACGTGTTTGAAAGTGTGGTGTGAAAATTTGTTTGAGCAAGTACCTAACATTTATCTACCTACTCGAAAAAAGACCGTTCTTTCCCTCCTATCCATTAGACCGTGTTATCCTACTATTAGTGAGTAGGTAACCCTAGTCGTTAGATGTTTGAGGGACTATCGAAAGAGACATAATGGTCATTGAAGGCAACATGTAAGGATGCCTTAGCATTTCAAAGGGACTATCATCATAAGATCATTTCTCGTAGGCAAATAGAGGGACATTTAGGGACTATGATCTTTATGATGACTTTAAACTAAGGGCCTTTGCTAAGAGTATCCATACGTTCGAGGGACATGACCATTTTCGAAGGCAACCAAAGTGGGAAGTACCCTAGGGGTGCAATTGTGCAATAGTGTGCTATTTCAAATATTTTATTTTATAGTTTAGTGATCTACTGATTGATTGATTAATCATACATGCCTAGGTTGCTAGCAATTTATATACAGTCATATAAAATATAAAAGTAAGAAATAAAGGTCCTACGCTATTACAAGGCTTTGGTGTAGATACATAAGGAATTGACTGAAAGTAAAGTGAAGAAATAAAACCCTAATTAAGCTATTACAAACTGGGCGCAGTTACATCAATAGTAAAAATTAATCGTACGACAAAATAATAACGCGTGAGATTTAACTAGAAAAAAGGTTCAAAACCCTAAAAATCTAATTTGATCATTGAAAAATATTTTTGGGATTTTATGAAAAAAAGAGATTTGATTTTGACCTAATTCTACTTATTTTAAATTAAAGGAAAAAAGGTTAAAGTTTAATTAAATTAATTTTCAAAAATTAATTTTATTAAGAAAAACTCTAAATCCTAATTATTTTCTGATTTTCTGATTTTTATGATTTTATTGAAGAAAAAAAATGAGTGAATGGAAAACATAAAATAATTAACAAAAATTAAATAAAATAAAGGAAAGAAGATGGGTCTAAGGGTGAGGAACCCAATTGAGGGGTGTGCTGGAATTTGTGCTATGGGCCCAGATCTATTGGCCCACAACCTGCGATGGATCTAGTGTTGCTAGATCCTGAGGGTTCACCGTGAAGAAGCTTTTCTGGACGCTGGTCAGGAGAATGAGTGACCCAATGGTGATGATGATAGAGCCCATGGTGCATGCCTGGTGATGCAACATACTGGAATCTGCAGAAAACATCAAGAAAATAGAGAAGAGTTGGACTCGAGATCGAGCCCAAGTCCCTTCCTTCATGTACTAAATCCCTCGCCAACAGCGCTGCTTGTTCATTCATACCTATAACAACATAATAATATTATATGTAAATTTTGGAAATTTAAGCTTCAAATCGAAAGCCCATCCCACACGAAAAGTGTTACTGAATTCAAATCCAGTCTTAGTTTTCGTTGGGCATGCCCGTTTCATCTTGCTCGAAGCATGACACATATTTTCCCTAAATAATGGCAAAATATTTGTTTCACCTACAACCACTCATGTTTCACATTGTTCCTACCTTAAACAATTTCCTAGGTACGAAACAGACTAAGAAAAAAAGATTAATACATCATATAAATGTCAAAATAAATTCAAGAGGTTACCCATGATGAACTGCTTCAATTTGCTGGTCTTGGGAGGGTTTGCCCTTCAAAGATGGATGGACTGGCTTGTTGAGAATCCCAGGAATACAATTGGATTGCTGGAACTGGTTGAGATTGGCTGGAGTGTGAGATTTGGAATGGAACCACGCTTGAATGACTTTGTACTTTTGTTCTTGGTTTGGAGGCAACTTTCGTTTTCTTGAAATATTGCACTTTTCGTCTGGCCCTTTTTGTGGCTGCTGCGCATGTGCTCCTTTCGTCCCAGGGTTCTTGTGTGTATATATAGCAAATCAATTTAGGGCTGCAATGGTGGAAAAAATCCAATGCTTTCATCATACAATAATTGTTTTGGGAATCATATGAAATCTTTCCAAATTTGGCCAAATCTTACACAAATGACTCCCATGCATTTTCTTTGATTTGCCAGCCTATTTTACTCTTCATTTGATGAGAAAATCTTCTTTCGATTATTTGATTTCTATGGCTTGTTTTTGAACAAATCCCTTTCCTTGCTTCGAATTTGCCTTCCTTTCCAGCCTCAAACTCCAATTCGAGCCAATCAAGACTTTCCTTATTAGAACATGGTTCTCCTTAATGGTTCTGAGTCGAACTGTGCCAGCTTCAGAGTCCAATTCGAATCTATTCAGAATTTCCCTATTGGACAACTTCAACCAGCCCTTGGCCTTGTGATGAGTCTAAGTTCTGATTCGAAGTATTCAGAACTTCCTTCATCAGAGCATATTAGATTAAGACAAACTTTGCACTGAAATGCCATTCGAAGGTTATTTCATTATGATGTTTGGATTGAGGGAAACTCTGAAGTTCCAGTCAAAGGACACTCTGAAGTTCCAGTCGAAGGACACTCTGAAGTTCCAATCGAAGGACCTTTTGGAATGCCATTCGAAGGGCCTTTGTCCATGCCAATCGGAGGACCTTTGTCTAGATACCAATCGAAGGGTACTTGTTAAATTGCCAATCGAAGGACACTGTTGCAATGCCAATCGAAAGGTACTTGTTAAAACGCCAATCAAAGGACATTGTTACAATGCTAATTGAAAGGTACTTGTTAACATGCTAATCGAATAACACTATTACAATTCCAATCGAAATGTACTTGTTAAAATTCCAGTCGAAAGGCCTTGTTAACAGTCAAATCGAAGGACCTTTGTCTATGTCAATCGAAGGGCTCTATGTAGATGCCAATCGAAAGGTATTTTGGAAGTGCCAATCGAAAGGCATTTTGGAGATGAAAATCAAAAGGCATTTTGGATATGCCGATCGAAGGGAACTTAAAAACATCACTCACAAATTTTCCTTTTCTTTAGGCGAAGGTTTGTGACCACCTATGCAAGAGGAAATCTTGGAAAAACATGAGAGGGAAAATTTTGGGGTACAACATAACGATTTTGATAGCATGAATTCCATGTGTAATATGGTGAGAGAACTGACTTGGGTGTTTTTCATTTTATATCAATTGTTGCGGATAGCAAGAGTCGCCACCGACTTTTCTTTTATCTAATGAAGGAATAGGTGAAAAGAACATGAAAGATCTTTTGAGAATTTTCTTGAGTTCGAGGGGTAGGTTATGAAAAGGGAAGGTATTAACAACCTTTTCATCCGGAGTTATCTATGGGCTCTTAGTTTCAAGCTCACTTTGAAATGCTTTGTAAATGTGCTTGTGTTTGTTTGAAAGTATTTTTGAAAAGTGCCTTCGTTTAGGCGAACTTTGTAATGACTCCCGTCTCTATAAGAATGTATACAAAGTGTTGGCTTTTGAAAATATTTCAAGAAAAGTGTTGATGTGTTTGAAAGATGTTTGTTTTGAAATGTTTGTGAGAAAGAAACTAAGAGTGTTCTACCTACTCAAAAGAAAGTCATTGTTCTTTTCCTCCTCCTTTAGATAGTGTTATCTTACCATTAGTTTGTAGGAAACCTTATCATTAAATGTGAAGGGACAGACATGGGTCATCGTATAGTCATAGAAGGAAACATTGTAGGATACCTTGGAAATTTATCATAAGGGTCTAAGATCGTTTACCAAAGGCAACGTCAAAGGGTCATCGAGGGACTACGATCTTGTAATCGAGGATCTTTGCTAAAGTATCCCATGTTCGAGGGACATGACTGTTTTAATCTAAGGCAACAAGTTTGGGTTAACCCTAGAGGTGCAAGTGTATTGATTTCATTTAATTTTGTCTTGGATTAGGGTTGTCTATTGTTTGATGTTAAGTCTTTCCATACAAACCCTAATTACTTGTAATAATCTAGAAAGCGATAAATTGCAAAATTTAAATATCCTATACTATTACAATACTTTAGAGGATGGGGGTACAAATTACAAACGGGGATGACAAGTAAAATAAATCCTAATTATTACAAGGCTTTGATAATTACATTATCATAGTATGAAATGATAAAATGTACAAAAATGCAAAGATAATGTAAAGGGAAAAGAAAAATTATTTTTATGGTTTTTTTGGTATGAAAAGGTTTTGAATAATTAACCTATCTAATTAATTAGAAAGGGACTTAATTAAATAAATATTAAAAATCTAAATTAATTTAATTAAAAGAGAAAACTAAAATAAAACCTAAGTCTAGATTAATTTATTTAAGAAAAGAAATTAATTTGTTAAGAAAATATTTTAGGTCTTTTGTTAATAAAAATAAAGTGAAAACGAAATAATAATTCTTAGCCTAGGTATTTAATAAAATATATTTTTGTATATTTTTTATTAATGATAAAAATAGTAATAATAAAAGAAAAGAAGAAAAGAAAAATAAATGAAAATATGAATTAAAAAGGGACAGGGGGTTAAAAGTATTGAGGGAGGTTAGAAAGTAAAACAATTTCGGCTTAAACAGTTTTTTGTTATAGTCAGAAAAACAATAAAATAAAAAAAAGAAATATAAATGGGCTGGAGGCAGGTGAGGTGCAAGGCCCATCTGAGTTGTTGTTGTGCAACATAAGTAAAAGTGGGGGTGTGCTGAAAATAGTTTCACTGGGCTTAATACTCTGAGCCCAAAATTCAATTTGTTAGGCAACACAATTAAAGAAGGGGAGTGTGCAAGTGGGAATAAATTGGGCTTGGGGGATGAGTTTATAGAGGCCCAGTAAAGTTTGTTGTTTAGCAGCATAATAAAAACAAAGGGTGGTATCAACAAATGTAAAATGGGGGGTGTTGAAGTAGAACGGAGTTGGGCCTAGATGGAATTTTGGTTGAGGTCCATTCAACAATTATCAGAAAAATAAATAACAAAACAGAAAAAATGTGACTTATTTTAACACACACTCTCTCTCTCTCTCTCTCTCTCTCTCTCTCTCTCTCTCTCTCTCTCTCTCTCTCTCTCTCTCTCTCTCTCTCTCTCTCTCTCTCTCTCTCTCTCTCTCTCTCTCTCTCTCTCTCTTATTTTAACACTCTCTCTTGTTCTCTGAATGGGCTCTCACCGGAGAAGAGAGATGTGCTGCGTCGGAAATCGTCTCACAGCGGTGACGGCAGCGACGTAGCTCCGATCATGATTTTTTTTCACATTTTCTGATTCGTCTGTGTTCTCTAATTCTACTTCTGGCCTTTAATTTTGCAGGAGATGAGGGATTCATCCTAAATCTAAAGAGGGGTTTTGGAAACCCTAAGCGCTCAGATTTTAAAAATAATAAAGATTGCGGTGTTGGATGCGTAAATAGAAGCGAAAATGAAAAGAAAAGAGAGAGACGGAGGCCGTGAGTTTCGGATTCACGAGCTTTCAACCTTTCTCTGGTAATATATTTCTATGCTTGAATCTTCTTCTCTTTCTCTGTTGATTCGAACTTGCAATTTTATGATTTCTGAAGGGTTGTTTTAGGAAAATGATGAAAAAACAAAATTAGGGTTTTGGCTATTTCTACAGTTCTAGGGTTTGTGTTGCCACAACTCTGTTTCTGTATTCTCTCTTTTCTCTTTGTGAACAAATTTTTTAAAAGGGTTTTTGTGGCTCTATTTCTGTTTCATAACAAAAATGAATGGATGTTGTTTTTATATGCTTGTGGCTCCCCGGTTCTGCCTCTGTATGAACTGTGTTACAACTTTTATATACTTTGAAAATTTCTTGCTCAGTTTCACTTGTTGAAGTTGATATAACATGCTTTGTTGGACTTGTCATCTTTTCTGATATCTGATTTTTCAACTCTGGTACTTTTGCTATGCTATGCTATGCTGGTTTTGATTTTCTATACTTTGTTGCTTGTTGGCTTTAATTTTCTATACTGGCCTTGATGAACTGTCCCTGTTGTTTTTTCAAATGGATTCGTACCTTGTGCAGTATATTACCTTTTAAGCTTTTTCTTTTACTATGAACCAAACAAATCCCTTTTTGAGCATTTGTTTTGATATTTGTAGTAAAGGGCTAGGCCTATGACTTTGACATTACAGTTCTGATTTTTTGTTGAAACAAAGCAGCATGAGGCATTTTTGAATATTTTGCGTGTAAACATGATGTTAATTTTGATTTGGACCCTTTTATTTGTCTTTTCATATTGTGAACCAAACTTTGTTTTGTGTTTTGCAGTAGAAATGCCCCTAGCCAATGATAGAATCTGATTTATGAAACAAAATTGCATGACGCTTGTATGCTTGAACATGACGCTGAGTTTTGGAATTTTGTTTTGGATTTTTCTTTTTGTGAACCAACTTGGAATATGATTTGCAATAGGCAATCTGATTCCTTGAACAAAATCCTAATGATGAATAAAATACTTTGCAAATTTTCTTGTCCATATTTGATTGTTTGCCAACTGATTCTTTTATTTGTTTCATGTGAGCACCAATGGATTGATGGGAGAAAAAGGAAAAGGAAATCATGGCATGGTGTTGTACCCCAAAATTTTCCCTCTCATTTTACTCAATACATACTCCTAGAGATCCTCAAGTTGCTCATGTTTGCCTAAGAGTTGACCAGACAAACTCTCTCCAAGGCAGTGTGTCTCAAATTAGGGTTTCCATTTTCATCAAGATAGGTAGACTCCAAAGATCTCATATGCTCTCCATGGTCTTAATATGTTCTCAAGACCCTACATGTCAAGTTTCATGCCTTGCACAAGAAGTTTGCTCAGTCAACTGCTCAGATGCTTGAGAATCGATTGTATTAGGTCAAAAGTCAACTATGACCCACATATAGTCAAACTTCAAGATTTTTGGTAAACATTAACATTTTTAAGTGACTTTCATCATTTGATCAAGGGTTTATCATGATTCCTCGAGGAATGCTCCAAATTAATCAAAACCCAAAAGTTGCTAAATTAGGGTTTCTTAGGAAAAGTCAACCAAACTTTGACTAAGCATAACTTCCACATGCTTTATCAAAAATTTCCATCCAAGGCTCATTTTTAAGAGGATGCAATTCCCTGCAATTCATATTCATCCCACAAGTTCAAAATATGCACTCATAAAAAGATATGAATTTCTACATTATGGGTCCTTTTGAAAAGTCAACAAAAACACCTTTTGGGTCAAAGCTTCTTACATGAATATGGAAGACTCAATTTAGATGAGACCAAAAAGGTTGCTTAGGGGACAGCCTAATCTTTCTAAAAAGTCCAAGAACACCTCTCTAGGGTTAAAATTGGAGGAGATATGCCTTGTCAAAGTTGACCTTTTTGCAAAATTGCCAAAAGTCAAATGTGCTCAAAAATGCATTTTTTTTGCCAAATGAGCCTAACTTGTTATGCTTGCACCTCACTTATAACACGGTCCACGACCCAAATATTCACCCACACATTATTTGCTTCATTTTTCAATTTATTTTGATTTTTTATTAATTAAAAATTGAATTAAATCAAATAATTGGTGAATAATATCAAAGATATGTTTTGATTTGGTTTTTGGACAGGTTGGCAATCAAAATATGCTCAGATATCAAGACCAAAATGAATCAAGTATAATTGGTACAAGAAAGGGATGTTTTGGCTCAAAATAAGAAGTTTACATGTAGCATGGAAATCAAATCAAATCTCTCATAATTGCAAATATTCAAGCCAATTTTAAAACCCTAATTCATTCTTAGATATATATTGGACATGTACAAGGCATGAGACAAGGTTTTGCCGTCGTAGAAGAGAAAGAACAAACTCAAAAAAGTGGACAAAAAGTGTGACTCGGTTTTCACTCCACATGGCCTTTCGGAGCAATTCAAAGCCAGCAATCATATCCTTGAGAATCTTAATTACTTCCTCCATAAAAACTTTTCACACAAACACCTTTCAAAACAAATTTTCAACACAAACTTCATCACATCCTTGAGGACTGATACAAGGGTTATCACGAAGTAAAACATTTTCAAGAACAAACAAGCACACACACAAGCAATTTGAAAAATGAGCAAGTACCTAAGAGCCCATGGAAAACCATGGATAGAAAGGGTGCTAACACCTTCCCTTTCTATAATCTACCCCCCGTACTCAGAATATCTCGAAAAAAAGGTTTTTTCTGTTCTTTTTCCTTTTCCATGATTGGATGAAATAAAATTCGGTGGAGACTCTTTCTTACCGCGACATTTGCGAACAAAAAAATTGCAAAACGCAAACCAGTATAACAGTCGGTTCTGCCACCGTATCACACATGGCTTGGAGAAGAAACTTGAAGGCTAGAAGCATGAAGGATGAACAATAGGCATAGGTTTAAAACTTAGGAATTCAAGTGCTTGTAATTTTTGTAATTCACCAAAGTGTAACGGTCACTCATGATTTCCAATATTGAAAAGAAAATATGAATGAAACTTGACTGGCTATTGTTTGCCACTAGCTGCATATTTGAAAAATTGAGACTGTCTGAACTTGTAATACTTGAGGACTTGTAATTGCTTGTAAATTTAAAAAGAAATAAAGCTTGTAGTTTTGAATTAGTTGAGCATGAATGAAAAAGAGAAGATTTAGAATCTAGTAATTTATAATCTTGAATGAATGATGGTGGAAAATGTTTGAAGTTACGAAAGAATTATGAGTGTAGTTTGATAGAACTTGGATGAGCATAAATTCGGATTTGAAATAAACTTTGATGAAATCTCTTGCTAAGTTGAATTTGAACCATGCCAAGCATTTAAAAACCATTTTGATTCATTTTAAAGCTTTAGACAACTTGAATGAATACTATCAAATAATGTGTCCAAATCCTTCCATTTCCTCAAAACGAAACCCTACTTTCAAATTTCAAGCAACCAAATACTTGCATTTACAAGAAAAAAAATCATCTTAATCAAAGTAAAACCATAAGCTCGTCTCTTGCATCATGCTTTGCATTCATTCCACTTTAAAAATAATGCCCTAGCCTTGAAGGTGGAAATAAAATCTTGATTCTTTTGAAAGAAACTTGAAGATGAAAACCTTGTAGCTTAATGAAAGAGAAAGTCTTCAATAATCTCAAATTCTAATTACTCAAACCTTTAAAACCCTTGCAAGCTTAAATTCTATGATGACACAAAGGCTCAACTTGAGACGTCACAAAGCCTTATATGCCTTAGTAGCTTGAACCAATAGGATATAAGATCTATCTCAGATTTATTGTTAACGATCAAATTCTACTGCTTGAAGAAGACTTTGATCCTGTCTAAGAGCATGAATTCATATAATGAAACACAAGACATGTAAAGTAAAATTAAGAGGGAAAATTTTTGGGTACAACACCATGTGATTCACTTTTTCTGTACATGGAGATCTCATGAACATGTTAGAAAGGTCAGTGTGCAATAAAACATGAAAGAAATCAAGATACAAATTTTTGAAAAAAACATGCAACGACCATGTATGCGTGTGGATTCTATAGGTTTTGGATCATTATATTGGATCCATTATTACTCTCTACCTCTTCAGGAATCGATTGAGAGTGAAAGAATGTTTGGAAGATGGATGCAAACTAGGGTTTAAAGGTTGCCCTAGTTTGATGATTTTGTGATTTTTTTGGAGGTGAATTTTGGACAAGGTTTTTTCGTGGCATTAGTGTCTAAATGATGTAGATTATATAAGGGTGAAGTTATGTCAACAACATGGGATTGGACCTTTGTTAACAAGCCTTGTATTCTATCTTATTCATTTTTGAATTAGTAATGAATAAATAAAAAATAATTAAAATAAAATAGATCAAGAGGTGCATGAAAAAGATCTGAGATCTATAAGGAGTGTAATACACTTTTTGACTTTAAAACAATGTCCCAATAGCCCAAAATATTAGGTTTGCGCAATTTGAACTTCATGCATTTGCTCAAAATTTCCTAACTTGTACTGATCATAACTCTCTCAATTTCCATCTTTTGAAGGTGATATTAGACTTTTTTGGAAAGATTAAGATATCCTCTACAATATTTCTTTTGATCATTTTTGCATTTGGATACTTTATCTTGATGTAAGTTGCCTTGATAAAAAAATGTCTTTTTATTAACTTTGGAAATGACTTATAATGTATTGGCTCATATCTCTCAAATGAAGCATTTTTTGGATTTGAGCTTAGAGATTCAAAGTTGTAGATAATTGAATTTCCTTCAAAATGAGATTTGTTTGGGGAAGATATGATGAAGCATGTGAAAGTTATGCTTGGTCAAAGTTCAGTTGACTTCTCGTAAGGAAAACCCTAATTTAGCAAATTTTGACTTTTGATGATTTGAGAGTTTTCTTGAAGAATCATGATCAAACCTTGATCAAATGATGATTTTGACTTCAAAACCTTGATGTTGACCAAAAATCTTGAGGTTTGACCGTATGTTGACCATAATTGACTTTTTACCAAATATAGTTGATTTTCAGTCATCTGAGTCATGCACTGGGCAAACTTGTGATGCAAGGCATGAAACTGGGTATGAGCATTCTTGAAGACATATGAGGAACCATGAAAACCCTTGAGAACTTTGAAACCCAAAATTTCTTGAGAAAAGTGAAACCCTAGTTGTAAGTCTATTGCTTAGGAGAAGAATTTATCTAATCAACTCTTGATCATCCTTGAGCATTTGGGGAACCCTAGGAGAATGTTTTAAAGAAAAGGGAGGGAAAATTTTGGGGTACAACAGCTGCCACTGTTAAATATTCTTAAACCTGAAGAATTAGATTGACGTGTCCACCATTCGTGATCTGAAGGTGGATTGGGATTGAACACTTAAGTGCCCAGAAATTTGCACTCGCCTGTGCACGGAGGTAACACTGTTTGTTGATAATATTGCTTTAATAGGCTTGAAGATGCCATTCAGAGAGATAATGGAATGTCATCAGAGATGGGCTTGCATATGCCATCCGAAGTAACTATTGATAGGAAGTACCAAAATGAGTCTATGCTTGACTGTATCTGAAGAATGCTTTTCAGGACGACTCTCTGGGGAAAGTGCTTTAAGTAGTTACTTGTCAGATTTAGTCTCTAAGGGAAATTCTTGTCAGAATTCATTCTCTGAGGGAATGCTTGTCAGATTTATTATCTGAGGTAAATACTCGTCATGTAGATAGTCGCCCCGTCCTGTTTTAAGAATTGATCCACAATCTACTTTTGTTGGTAAACGCGTCCTGTTTTGGGAATTCATACCACCTGGACATATCGTTAGTTTCCCCATCCTGTTTTGGGAGTTAATCTTTTCCTGGTTATAAAGATAGTTGCCCCATCCTGTTTCTGGAGTTAATCTTGCCTGGTCATATAAATAGTTTCCCCGTCCCGTTTCGGGAGTTAATCTTTGACCTAATTTATGTTGGCAAACCCGTCCTGTTTCGGGAATTCAAACCACCTGGTCATACAGATAGTTGCCTTGTCTCATTTCAGGAATTAATCTGCGACCTGTTTGAGAATTGTTGATGATATTCGTCCATTTGTAGACTTTTACCTGAAAAGAAAAAGTTAGTCTTTATGCAATGTTATGATGTATGTAATGCATTGCGTAATGATATGCTCAAGGTAAATGGGAGTGTGCTATATGTGTTTCACATGCATATGCTATGATATTTGTAAATGATGTATGGATCTAAGATGTTGTTGAAGCATATTGGTAGCTTTGTATAACATCCTTGACTGGGGAAAATAAATCCCCGACTCTCACTGGGGATGAAGAATATGAATCCTCAATCTTGTCTAGAATGTCTCTGTTGGGTATTCCTTCTTTCTATTTTTTAGGATACTCTGCTGGGAATATTTGACTTCTGCTTAGGGATTTAGATCTTATATACCCTGACTGGGGATAAAAGAGATGGATAAACTCCCGAGGTTTTGTCTGGGAGAGTTTATGATATGGATGCTAACTCTTCTGGGGAGGAAGAAGTTGAATGATGTCTGTCCTGGTTTTAGATTCTGTAGAAACTTTATGGGGATAGCAACCTGGACTACTCTTTGATGGAGAGGGAAATTTTGCCAAGGATTTGCAGCAGCCGGAGAAAGGACCTCAGTTGGGGAAATTGAATTTTATTGGGGAAATATACCATGTTGGGGAAATAAACCCTATTGGGGAAATAAACCCTGTTGGGGAAGTAAACTCTGTCGTGGAAGAGAATTTTGTAGAGGATTTTCGCGGTGTTGGAGAAATAAACTCAGCTGGGGAATTAAAATCATGTGAACTATGTTGAGAAATCTAACTCTGAAGGGGGTTGGAATTTCGTAGGCCGTGTAGAGGAAGGTTCCACTATACGATGGGGAAACAATCAAAATTATTTATCCTTTAAAGGGATCTGTTGGGGAGTATTGTTATGTTAGCTGCTGGAGGATGCCCCGATTTTTGTTTGAAGGCACATTAGACTTGTCGGTAATGTATCTTTGTCGGGAATAAGCTTATGAAAGTAGCTTTGTGGGTATTCCTCTGTGGGGATTTGTAGATGACTTGGACGTTATCCCAACTCCTAGAGTCTTTTAGTAAATGCTTCTTCCTATTTTATGTATATATTTGTCAACAATAATCATATTCATATGCATATGTTCATTCAATTTAGTCATTGGACATTTTTGCAAACAAAATAGAAAAATTAAAACAAATTTGAATTTTGAAATTTGACTTGTATTGATGATTTGCCGATAAACAAGCGGTTTTGTACATAGAGACTGAAATCCTAGTAAGAGGAAATCTCCGAACAATGAAAATAGTACAAAGTAACAACAAAACATATAGCTATGTGTAAATGATCCAGTTGGGTTTCAATTATGTTATTGCCCTTATGTCTTCGAGCATATCATCCCTTGCTGTCGGAAGAAGTTGGCGGAATCGATCTGTACCCTTCGAACTTGACATTGGTAATAAAGGTTGATGTATATAGATGGGTGATCTAATGAGACATATTTGTATGCTTTAAATCCCTAAAATTTTCTTGGACTTCCCTTTCAGGTTTTTAGTCCACCGAGATACCCTTTTTTGCCCAAGCCGCCTTTTCAGGTTTTCGACTTGTCGGGTGTATATATATTTTTTTATATATATCCCTAATTTTTTCCCAAACCCTTTTGGTTCGCCAGAATGCCCTTATTTTTTCCCAGGCCCGTCAACCTAGCGGATCTCTTTTATGCGTATTATTTTTTGACTATGTCCACGTTCACATGGTGCGGAAAATCTTCACCGTCCATGGTAGTAAGTATCATAGCACTGCTAGAAAATATCTTCTTGATCACGAATGGCCCTTCATATATGGGATTCCATTTTCCCCTAGGATCACCTTGTGGTAGGATAATGCGCTTTATTACCAAATCACCAGCCTGGTATACCCGATGTTTAACTTTCCTGTTAAAGGCTTTGATCATGCATTTCTGATACATCTGACCATGACAAACAACGGCAAGACTTTTCTCATCAATCAAATTTATCTGGTCCAGCCTAGTATGGATCCACTCATCTTCATCTAAACCAACATCTTTCATAATCCTTAGAGAAAGAATATGGACTTTAACATGTAGGACCTCTTTCATACCGTAGACTAGAGAGAAAGGGGTTGCCCTAGTTGATGTCCGTACTGATGTGCGATAGCCATGCATAGCAAATGGTAACATCTCATGCCAATCTTTATATGTCACTGTCATCTTCTGTATAATCTTCTTGATGTTATTATTGGCGGATTCCATTGCGACATTCATCTTCAATAGATATGGAGAAGAATTGTGGTGCTTAATCTTGAACTGCATGCAGAGTTCTGTGATCATAGTGTTGTTAAGATTAGTACAATTGTCTGTGATAATCCTTTTGGGGATGCCATACGAGCAGATAAGGTTATGCTTAATGAACCAGACCACTACATTCTTGGTGACGGTGGCAAATGAGGCTACTTTAACCCACTTCGTGAAGTAATCAATAGTAACTAGGATGGAACGATGCTTATTGGAAGGGGTAGGCTTAATTTCTCCAATCATACCGGTGCCAATGGCCAAGGAGCAGTCAAGACATTCATAGGAAATGGAGGCACGTGTACTTTGTAGGCGTAGATCTGGCATTTGTGACAGGTTCAGGAATGGTGATGGCAATTAGTTTCCATAGTCGACCAATAATAACCTACTCTCAGAATCTTCTTAGCCATCATATGCCCACTGGAATGAGTATCAAAGACTCCTTCGTGCATATCTCCCATAATTTTCTCAGCTTCCTTCTTGTCCATACAATGAAGTAGAGTCGAATCATGGTTGCGTTTGTACAAAATTTTGTTTCTCAGGAAGAACTCAGAAGAGAACCTCTATAGGAATCTCTTGTCGTTGATAGATGCTTCTTCAGGGTACTCTTGAGCCTCAAGGTATCTTTTTACTTCATGAAACCAAGGCTTCTCCTCTATTCTGTTAATGTCAACTTCATAGCAATGTGCCAGTTCGTCTAATCTTTCAATGGTAATTCGAGGATCTTCGTTGTCCCATCTAATTTTGAACATATATGACATGGTAGCTAATGCGTTTTCTAGTTGATTCTCTTCTCGTGGAATGTGCTCAAAAGTGATTTCTTCAAAATACATGATTAAAGTCAACACATGTTCTCAGTATGGAATGAGGTTTAGATGTTTCGTATCCCATTCTCCCTTAATCTGACTGATCACCAGGGCTGAATCCCCATATACATCCAAGAACCTGATTCTTAAGTCAACAACAACTTTGATACCCATGACACACGCTTCATACTCAGCCATATTATTGGTACAATCAAAGCATAATCTGGCGGTGAAGGGCATATAGAAACCCTTGGGAGAGATAATCATAGCATCAACCCCATTGCCAAGCGCGTTTGAAGCTCTATCAAAAACCATAGTCCATCGGGATACTAGCTCAGGTCCTTCATATGGTCCAGGTTCTTCACAATCTGTAACTAGCGTAATGTTCTCATCTGAGAACTCAAAATTCATAGATTGGTAGTCATCTACAGCTTGATATGCCAGTACAATTCCTTTGATTGCCTTATGAGTGGTGTACTAAATGTCGTATTCTGTTAAGACCATTTTCCATCGAGCTATTCTCCCGGAGAGAGCGGGCTTCTTGAATATGTACTTGATGGGATCCATTTTAGAGATCAACAAGGTAGTGTGGGTCAACATATATTGTCTTAGTCGGCGAGCAGCCCATGCCAAAGCGCAACAAGTTTTCTCGAGCAATGAGTATCTTGTTTCACAATCAGTAAACTTTTTGCTAAGGTAGTATATTGCATGCTCTTTTCGACCAAACTCGTCATGTTATTCCAGTACACACCCTATTGATTTCTCTAACACTGTTAGATACATGACTAGAGGTCTTCCTTCAACCGGTGGCATCAAGATCGGAGGTTCCTGAAGGTACTATTTGATTTTATCAAAGGCTCTCTGGAAATCATCGTTCCAATTTACTACCTGATCTTTCTTCAGCAACTTGAAGATTGGCTCACAAGTAGCGATCAAATGAGAAATAAATCTAGCAATATAATTTAGTCGTCCTAAGAAACCTTTGACTTCCTTCTCGGTACAGGGAGCAGGCATTTCCTGAATGGCCTTGACTCTGGCGGGATCAACTTCAATACCTTTACCACTGACAACGAAACCCAGGAATTTACCGGATCTCACCCCAAAGGTACACTTGTTCGGATTTAATCTTAGCTTGTACTTTTTAGTCTCTCAAACAGCTTGTGTAGATGGTCAAGATTTTCCTCTTCATTTTGGGATCTGGTTATCATGTCGTCCATGTAGACCTCTATCTCATGGTGAATCATATCACAAAACGGAGCTACCATGGCACGCTGATATGTAGCGCCAATGTTCTTCAAACCGAAAGGCATAACCTTGTAGCAGAAAGTGCCCCACTGTGTGACGAAGGTAGTGTTCTCCATATCTTCAGGTGCCATCTTGATCTGATTATACTCTGAGAAACCATCCATGAAGGAGAATACCTTGTGTTGTGCGGTGTTGTCGACCAGAACATTGATATGTGGAAGTGGGTAGTCATATTTGGGGCTCTCCCTATTCAGATCCCTGTAGTCCACACACATGCTTACTTTTTCGTCTTTCTTTGGTACCAAAACCACATTTTCCACCCATTAAGGATAGGATGTCACTGCTAAGAATCCTGCATTGAATTGTTTCATAACCTCAACCTTGATCTTCTATGACATCTCGGGACGCATGCGATGAACCTTCTGCTTTATTGGAGAACAACCCTCTTTCATAGGTAGCCAGTGAACCACAATATTGGTGTCGAGCCCTGGCATGTCGTCGTATGACCAAGAAAAAATCTTAACATAATCATGCAACATTTTGATTAACCAGTTCTTGACACTGCCCTCTAGGTTGGCACCTACCTTGACTTCTTTCCTGTCTGTTTCAGAACCCAAGTTTACAACCTCAACCGACTCTTCATATGGTTGAATAGCTTTTTCCTCTTCTATTAATAATCTAGAAAGTTCTCCAGGTATTTCAAAATCTTACTCACCTTCGTGCTCGACTTGGTAGATCGGATTTTCAAAGTCATAAGTGGCAATAGTAGAATCATTATCAACGAGATCCAGAGTGGATGTGGATCTACAATTTATTGTGTGGGTGTGTGTAATAACACATAGCTATTTTTAAAGTGATAAAAAGTAAAAGAAATACAAAGAGCGCAAAATTTGAATGCAAAACGTCCAATGCTTTATTAAATAAAAATATGTTTATGAAATGACAACCCTTAACAAATAGACCATTATGTCCCGGAAAAGACACAAGGCTTAAAATCATTGTTTAAAAATTACATTACCAAAACTTTGAAAGCAGTAAAAATAGAAATGTAGCTATTACACCTGACTAAAGGAGATAGAGATAATGTCTTGAGTCTTCCAATTGTTGGGCCCTTTGCCGATTGTAGGAAAGACCCAACTGTCAAGGTCGTAATTGTTGTCAGCATCTTCTATTGCGTTGACTCTATTGTTGCTGACACAGAATGAAGGTCTTCCAGCACGAGCATGTCGAATATCCCTGTGAGCCTCTTCAGTGAAACCCAAACCAAATTTGTCAGATTTATACGGAATTTCAGGAAGCTGGCCCTAAGTAGTACAACCACCTTCTTCTACAACAGCTTTAGCATCCTTCAAAGAAGCCATTTTGGACGGAACCCTGGTAACTTTGGGAATAACCAAGACATCTTTAGTAGCGGCAGGAGGGATAACTTCAAAAGTATGACAGGGAGTCTCGATGAATTTGTCGTCCATCTCTACATATTAGAATGAGTTTAAGTGACTAACCATATACTCTTGTTCACCATAGACAGTAACAACCTTTCCTTTCACAGGGCATTTCAGCTTTTGGTGTAGGGTTGAGGTAACAACTCCTACCGCATGAATCCAGGGGCGTCCCAGTAAGCAAAAATAAGCTGGTCCAATATCCATTACATATAAGGTAGATTCGAAGACCTGCGAACCTACCTTGATTGGAAGATCCACTTCTCCGTGTACCATCCTCTTCGAACCGTCAAAGGCCCTCACTATAATATCACTAGGTTTCAGTACAACCTCTTCATAATCTAGTCTATCAAGACCACCCTTCGGTAGAACATTTAACGAGGAACCAGTATCAACCAACACGTGTGCCAATGTAGTGCCCCTGCATTCAATGTAGACATATAAGGCCTTGTTGTGGTTTCTTCCTTCAGGGATCAGGTCAGCATCATAAAAACCTAACCTATTGTCATTCGTTAAGCTATCAAATTAACTCTCAAATTGGTCGACATGAATTTATTATGGAACGTGAGCGGGATTCAAGAATTTCACTAAAGCTTGTGCATGGGCTTCAGAACACAGTAGTAGGGATAACATGGAGATTTTAGATGGGGTCTGCCCCAGTTGTTCAACAATCTTGTAATCGCTTTTACAGATAATTTTCAATACCTCTTCCAACTCTTGCGTAGAGGAGTCTTCAACTGTAACTTTTTTAGGCGCCTTCGCCTGGGCAGGCTCCGTCATTTTCTCTTTTCCCCGGGCCTCAGTAGTTGACTCGGCAGTGGTGACTCTAACTAGTGTAGCAACAGTCTTCAGAGATATTTATGGAGAGATAATCCTTCCACTTCTAGTAACCTTATTGGTCCCAACAATATTGTCAATGTTGGAATCAGTAGCTTCAATAACTTCATTCTCAGTAATCGATACTTCTTGCTTGACGCCATGGTACTAGATGTCGGATCCATAGTTCCAAGGAATAGCTTTGTTCAACGAATATGGAATAAGTCCAGGTGTAGTGATGATTAGAGGAGCAACTTTAGGATTTGTAGTGATCCTTACAGGACTCTTGGAAGTGATCCTGATAGGAGTGCCAAAAATTATAGATAAGTCTTGAAATAGATTCTCAGTAGACGAAAGCTTCTCAACCAGAATTATAAAAATGTGCATTAGGCATTGAATGCCTTCTTTTAGTGACTTGTAGCCATTGGGTTGGGCTGCGCAGCAGTAACATATTTCAACATAACCCAGAAATAAACCAGCATGCAACAGATTCTTCTTGATAATCGGGAGGGGAGTAACCAATTCACTTACAGTAGCAACATAAATAAAATTATCAATATCACTTATGCCTTTGTCATGCTTCGACATTGGTGTAGTAATTATATTCAGAGTCTCTGGAGGATCAAACTCAATCTCTTTATTGTCAATCATATCCTGTGTTTTGTTTTTCAGGGCCCAACAGTTATTGGTGTTGTGCCCATGACTGTTGGAATGGTAGGCACACTTCACATTCGGATTGTAGCGAGGAGAGAAAGTGTTGGGATTCTGAGGAGGATCCCTTATCATAATCAGTTCCGCTTTCAGTAAATGTTGTAATTCCTGAGATAGTGGCATGTTGATCTTTATAAACTTTCTTCTTGGAACGTCTGACCTACGCTGATTGTTTTACTGTTGTTGTTGCGCAGGCGCGGGATTAGAAATTAGCACCGCTCCTATAGACTGATTGTGGTCACTTTTAACACAACCCTTCTGGCCATAAACATCATTTGTTTCCTTCTTACCGTTGAACGTCTTCTTTACATCACTCGAAGATGTAGCCACTGGAATCTTTCCAATCTTGATACCACTTTTGACACATTCCCCAGTTAGAATAATCTCATTAAAACGAGATGAAGAGCTTTCGATAAGATGATTAAAAAAATTCCTGGTCAGAGTTCCCATGAACATATCAACCAAATTCCTATCAGATAAAGGAGGTTGCACCCTACCAGCCATATCTCTCTACTTTTAGGCATACTCTTTAAATCCTTCATTCAAGCCCATAGTCATATTTTGTAATTGCATACGAGTTGGTGCAAGGTCAACATTATATTGATATTGATCATAAAAAGAAGCAGCCAGGTCTTCCCAAGTGTGAATGTTGGTTCCTTCCAGCTAATAGAACCATTCGAGTTGTGTCATAGATAAACTCTCCTGAAAGAAGTAAACCCATAACTTTCTGTCAGCAGTATGGGGTTAGATCTTCCGAACATTAGGCCGCAAATGAAGCTTGGGACAAGAAACACCATCATATTTAGGAAAAGTGGGGGTCTTGAATTTTTGAGGGATAACAACCCCCAAAATAACACCCAGCTCTTCAAAATTCAGTTCAGGCACTTTCTGGATTTCCATAGCATTGAGGCGGTCTTCTAGCTGTTTATATCTATCATCAATGGGAGGATACTGCTTATCAGAATAGTCTTCATCATCAGGAACCTTACCAGACCTAAGGTTGCTTCCGCCTTCAGCTTTGATACTTCTTCCATCTTTCTCTTGATTATCTTCTTCATCTGAGGAGATCACACAGTTCTGAGCTTGTTTAGGAAGGCCTTTGAACCTTCTTCCCATGTTGAGGATGACTAGTTTTTTGGTATTCTTTTTCTTGGTGATGAGCGCCATCATCTCTTTCTACCCTTTGGCTAGGTTCAGGAGGGTCTCCTGGAATTGGGCATTTTGTGTCTGAAGTTCCTTGACAGTTTTTTCTAGAGCCATCTTTTACTGAAATAAACAGCAAGAAGATGAGAAAACCTGTCACGGAGAAACCTATTATGATATGATGTGCATGATATGTAGATGCAATTTTTTCAAGGATCTCGTGGGGTAAACAAAAAAGAAGTGTTATAAGTTGAGTCTGGCTGCAACTTTGAGTGAAGAACTTCGCGTTGTTGAATGTCCTTCTATCATCATCAAGTTCACCATGTCAAGTGGGTCCTAGCCTTTGACTCAAGGTAATGTACTTCTGTCTTTGACGACATTGAGTTAGAGGAAAATAAATCCCCTTTCCCTTTGCTAGACGTCTGGTTCATGATACTTTGACGACATTTGGTTAGAGGAAAATAAATCCTCATTCCCCTTGCTAGACGTCTGGTCCACGATAAACCAGCATCACAAGCCTTTGAGATCCTTGAAATGATTAGTGAAAATGATATGGCATGATGTCATGATGTCATGTTTGAACAAATAACAAACACAAACAAAGCACACAAGGCCTTAGGTTTAAGGCTTGCATGGGATTCGTAGGTATGTACCTTCTTGAAGTTTAGTTGGTTCAACATATCCTAAGAAAAGTAACCGGGTTCTAGGAGTCTCATATCACCGATCTTTCTCTCAAGCATTATTTCAGCACAACATCTGATTTGCGACCAAAATATCTCGAGAGTCGAATCTCAATGAGTGTAGCATCGAGTATCAACCAACTTTGGATTGCACCAAATCCGGCCATCTCACTACCTTTTAATCGCTAAGGGGTCAATTAAGGTTCTAAAGGTCAGTTAGTGCTTGTGACACCACGTGGAAGCCTAGTATTCTCCCCGATTGACTCAAGGGACACCAGTACAAACCAATGTGTCGCACTAATGCAACCATCGCTTCAACCATATCGGTCTACGCCGTACAGTTTCCACGATCTATAGCTACTTACCTAAAATGTCCCTAGATCCGGGTATAAGATCTTTGCAAAAAAAGTAAACCCAAGCATGCCCCAAATGTAAAGCATACAAAGCAAACAAGTAAAGCATTTAAAAATGATCTAACTCTAAGGTAACCCCATTTTTTAGTTTTTCCCCGGCAGAGTCGCCAGTTCTGGTGCACGGTGGGAGAACTGACTTGGTTTTGCATTCTATCGCAAATGTCGCTGATAGCAAGAATCTCCATCGACTTTTCTTTTATCCAATAAGGAAAGGGTGAAAATAACAGGAAAGACCTTGAGATTATTGAGTTCGGGGGTTAGGTTATGAAAAGGGAACGTGTTAGCACCCTTTTCATCTGTAGTCATCTACGGGCTCTTAATCGCTAGCTCACTTTATTTTGAAAATGCTTTGTGTTGTGTGTTTGAAAATATTTTAAAAAATGCCAATTGTAAGGGAATACTTTATAATGACTCTTGTATAGTTAAGAGCGTATAGAAAGTGTTTTGTTTCGAAAATATTTTGAAAGTGAGATTGTGTGAAAGGTTTTTGTTTTGAAATATTTGTGAGCAAGCGATTACGAGTGTTCTACCTACTCAAAGTCTTTCTTGTAATTTTCCTCCTCCTTTAGATAATTCTATCCTACAATTGGTTAGTAGGAAGCCCTATCGTTAGATGTGAATGGACATACACGGGTCATCATACAGTCATCGAAGGCAACTCGTAGGGGGCGCTTTAGCAATTTCGTAAGGGACTAGATCGTTTAACAAAGGAAACATTAGAAAGGGTCATCGAGGGACTATGATCTTTGTTTTTGAGTGACAGTGTTAAAGTATCCCCACGTTCGAGCGAGATGACTGTTTTTGTTCCAAAGGCAACAAGAGAGGTTACCCTAGAGGTGCACCTGTGAAAAGTGATTCATGATTCAATTATTTTATCTTGTATTAGGTTAGCTATGGTTCGCTTTTATTCTTGCCATGCAATCCTATTAGCTAACAGTAATATATAAAAAGCATAAAATAGAAGTGCAGGAAAGTAAAATTCTACACTATTACAGGTCTTTGGGAATGGGGGTACAAGTAATAAGAATGCGCGGAAAAACCCTAATTATATATTACAAACCATGCGTAGTTACATAATTATAAACAACGCGAAAAGAGTAAACTACGCGAAAATGTAAAATAAAGAAAAGAGAAAGGAAATTATTTTTGGTGATTTTATTGATAAAAAGACTTGATGATTAACCTAATAATCTAATTAATTTTAATTAATTAAAAAGACAAATTGGTCAATTAAGTTAAACAAACCCTAAATTGTTTTTTAATTAAGAAAAAGGGTTTAGTGAAAAAAACCTAAAACTAAATTAATTGATTAAATAAATAATAAAAAAAATCTAAAAAACTAATTTGGGTTGATTAAATACAAACCTTAAACTAATTAGGGTTTATAAAAAATTAAAGATTTTGAAAAAGGTTTTGTGAAAATAAAAGAAAATAAGAGAAAGAGTAAGAAGAAAAGAGAATTTATGGAGAAAAAAAAACCCAAAATGGTAGGGGTGGGTCTGGAACCCACGCCCTAAGAACTCCCAGCCAACACATTCACCACTAGGCCAGGTGTGCCTTGGTGTCAAAGAAGGGAAACGAGCACCTTTTGTAATCTGCAACAAATAAAATCATGAAAAATGTCAAAATTCCAAAAGGCTGGGATCGAACCCACGCCTTGGCATAATAAAGTCTTTTACGCGTGCGCTTCAACCGCTTGGATGGTAAAACATATGTTAACTTTAATCAAACAACATATATATAATATATTAATAATGCATGAAACGAAGAGACGTTGGAGCCCTAGCTCCAGTCATGTTCTCCGGTAGCCCTTTTTATCACCCCTATAAAAATAAGAGAAGTTAGCAAGCCAAAAGTACCCTACCCCCTTAAATCGAGGCTTGAGAGTTCAATGAGACGCTTAGTTTTAACTGAAACACTATGGTTCGGGAGCTATGGTCAAGGCAACATGGATCGATGCAAATATGACATATGACGATTCTAATAGCATGCATGCCATGCGATTCCTTTTCCTGCACATGGAGATCTCATGAACATGTTAGAATGGCCAGTATGCAACAAAACATGAAAGAATTCAAGATACAAATTTTTGAAAAGAAACATGCAACAACCATGTATGCGTGCAAACTCTGGAGGGTTTGGATCATTGTATTGGATCCATTCTTACTTTGTACCTCTTCAGGAATCGATTAGGAGTGAAAGAATGTTTGGAAGATGGCTGCAAACTAGGGTTTAAAGGTTGCCCTAGTTTGATGATTTTGTGATTTTTTTGGAGGTGAATTTTGGACAAGGTTTTTTCATGGCATTTGTATATAAATAATGAATATTATATAAGCATGAAATTAGGTCAACAACATGGGCTTGGACCTTTGTTAACAAGCCTTGTATTCTATCTTATTTATTTTTAAATTAATAATAAATAAATCAAAAATAATTAAAATGAAATAGATCAAGGAGTGCATGAACAAGATCTGAGGTGTATAAGGAGTGTAATACACGTTTGGACTTTAAAACAATGGCCTAATAGCCTAAAATATCAAGTTTGTTCAATTTGAACTTCATGCATTTGCTCAAAATTTCCCAACTTGTATTGATCATAACTCTCTCAATTTCCATCATTTGAAGGTGATCTTTGACTTTTTGGAAAGCTCAAGATGTCCTATAAAATCTATATTTTGATCATTTTTACATTTGGATATTTATCTTGATGTAAGTTTCCTTGACAAAGAAGTGTCTTTTTATTGAGTTTTGAAATGACCTATAATGTATTGGCTTATATCTCTCAAATGAAGCATTTTTTGGATTTCAGCTTAGAGATACCAAGTTTTAGAGAATTGAATTTCCTTAAAAATTATTTTTGGTTGGGGAAGATCTGATGAAGCATGTGAAAGTTATGCTTGGTCAAAGTTTAGTTGAATTCTCCTAAGGAAAACCCTAATTTAACAACTTTTGACTTTTGATGATTTGATAGTTTTCTTGAAGAATCATGATCAACCCTTGATCAAATGATGAGTGTGACTTCAAAACCTTGATGTTGACCAAAAATCTTGAAGTTTGATTGTATGTTGACCATAGTTGACTTTTTTACCCAATACAGTTGATTTTCAGTCATCTGAGCCATTGATTGAGCAAACTTGTGATGCAAGGCATGAAATTGGGTATGAGCGTTCTTGGAGACATATGAAGAACCATGAAAACTACTTTAGACTTTGAAACCGAAAATTTCTTGAGAAAAGTGAAACCCTAGTTGTAAGTCCATTGCTTAGGAGAAGAATTTATCTGATCAATTCTTGAGCATCCTTGAGCATTTGGGGAACCCTAGGAGAATGTTTTGAAGAAAAGGGAGGGAAAACTTTGGGGTACAATAGTGTCCAACAAATAATCTTGATAAGATAAAATCGGAGGAATCATGGTTCAAATTTAAATTGAATCTGAATCATTTGAGAGTTTTCGATTCCCTAGTGTATCGACATGTTCTACAACTTTTGCAGGAAATTTTCCGAGGTTATCTTTCTTGTTATTAAAGATAAATCATTTTCATCCTAAAAATGTAATTGATAGATATTTTTATTTCTTTCTTTGTAAAGTTTATAAGGCGTCTAGTTTTAAATTGCTCTTATCAAGACACAAGTCATAACATAGCAAACAATGCTTATTGCATCGACCCAGAAATATTTAGGAAGTTGAGTCTCATTGAGTATCGTCCTAGCAAGATCTTCTAGAGATCTATCTTTCTTCTTTACTGCCCATTTTGTTGGGGATTTTGTGGAGTGTAAAAGGAGTTCTGAATACCATTCTTATTACAAAAATTTTCAAATTTCTCATTTTGGAAATCTCCACCATGGCAACTTCTAATGGATGTAATATTTACTACTTTTTTCATTCTGGATAACCTTGGCTAGTTTTTGAAAGGTAACAAACTCATATCTTTTCTGAGATGATAATAATGTCTAGGTATAGCGAGAATAGTCATCCATAATTACAAGAGCGTAGACATTTCCACCTAGCCTTATGAATCTGGATGGGCCAAAAAGGTCCATGTGAAGCATTTGTAAAGGGCCAATTAGTAGAAACAATATTTTTAGCTTTAAAAGAGGCCCTTAGTTTCTTGACTTTTTGGCACGCATCACATAATATGTTTTTTTTTTAAATGTAAGGTTGGCATACCGTCTATGAGATCTTTGCGGGCTAACTTGTTTAAGTGATCCATGTGGATGTGAGCTATTCTCTTATGCCATAGCCAAGATTCATCCTTGTTACTCATGAGACATGCATCATTTGAAGAAATTTTAGTTAAGTTAACCATGTAAGAAATTCCACTTCTTGAACTCGTAAATAGAGTTTCATTTAATTTAGAATTTATAACTCTACAACCAGAAGAATAAAAAGTAAGAGTGTTAACTTTGTCACATAATTGACTTATACTAAGTAAATTATGCTTTAGCAGTTTAACCAAGATAACTTCCCTAATAGTTGGATTGAGGGACTTACTAAGGTGCCAAAACCTAGGATTTTTCCCTTATTATTATCGCCATAAGAGACAAAACACCAGTCATATGCTTTGAACAACCGCTGTCAAGATACCATTTAACATCAAGACTATTAAGTGTTCCTGAAAAAAGGGTTAGGTCTTAACTTTTAGTAGCCACATCATTTTGGGTCCTTTATTATTAGTTTCATAAACATCCTTTTCATTTGTCTTTATATTAGAAACATATGAATTTAAAAGAGAAAATGAATTTCTACCTTTGTGTTAATAATGTTTTTTGTAAAAATATGAAGGGGATATCCTTCTTTGCTATCGTGTCTTTTATTGATAAAATAGAACACAAAAATATGTCATTCTTTATTATAGTAGTTACATTTTAAGGTTTTATGTTAAGAGGTAAATTTAGCATTATAAATGTTACTAAAGTTCTTACTATTATTATTGGTTTCATAGCTAAGATTGACTTTGTTGTAAGAAGCTCTTCGATTTCCTAACAGAAGATTCAAGTTATTTCTTGGTTAACTTGACAAGTGTCTTTTGAAGATCGCAAATTTTATTTTTCAAATCATCACATTCATTTCACTTGTCAAGTTCATCCTATTCGTTTAAATTGGAAGAGTTTTGAACTGGATCATTTTGTCTTTTTTTAATGATTTCTATTTCTCTCTCAAGGTTTTTATTTTTAATTTCAAAAGAGTAAATAGTATTCTTGGATGTGGAGACAATTTATTCCAATTTTCTTGTTTATTTTATTAGTTTCTTACAAATGTGAAAAGACCATGATAAGAGAAATAAGAGGTTACCTTATCATCGTAATGATTTTCCTTGAGAAAAATGTTGGTTTCTTCTTCCTCGTATGAGGATTCCATATCGTTGTCTTCCCATGCAACATAAGCTTTCATGCCTTTTTTCTGAGACTTATTAGATTTATTTTGATTTTCCTTTTTAGCTAAGGGACAGTTTGGCCTGATGTGCCCTTTCTTTCTGCATGTGTAACATGTTAGGATGAATGGTGCTTTCTCCTCATCCTTTTCTTTTTCCTCTTTTTGTTTCTTAGCATGCCTTTGGAATCTCTTGAATTTATTTACTATAAGATACATGTCACCATCATAGTCAGATTCCTTATCTTTGAGTGCTAGGCTTTTATTTTTCTTTTCTTATTCCTCATCTATGGCAAGCCTTTTAAGTTCAATTTTGTGTTCCTGCAATTTTCCAAAAAGAGTGCGTGTCCATAGTCACAAAATATTTATATTCAAAAATTGAAATGATTTTTGGTTGCTAAATATGGTTTAGACATGTAAGAATTTTTATAACTAATTCCTCATTTGAAAATATTTTTCTCAAAGTTCTCATATGACTCATGATATGGGTAAATCGTGTTTGCATTTGATTAATGCTTTCTTCATGTTTCATTATGAATAGTTCATACTCATGGGTTAATGTTCTCAGTTCTTCTTTATTTACCTTAATAGATCCTTCATGGGTAATTTTGAGGATGTCCCACATTTCTTGTATAGTCTCACAATGAGAAACTCACACAAATTAATGAAAATTGAAAGCAGTAGTTATGACAGTTTTTGCATTCAAAATGCGTTGCACATTTTCTTTATCATATTTAATCTAATAAATTTTAGATTTGTTTACTAAAACACCTTTGACATCATGTGTAGGAACAAATGGACCTTCCTTCACAACCTTCCAAATACCTCGATCCATCTATTCTATGAAAATTTTCATTTTCTCTTTTCACAAACTATACCCCCCATTAAAGAATGGGGGTTTATTCAGTGAATAACTTGAAGACATTTTCCTCCCGCTAATGCTTATTCTTTAACATGACTTAGGGTCTAATGTCACTTGTTGGACAAGTGACTTCAAGCACAAGATGGGGGGGGGGGGGGGGAGTTAATTTTGGTATTCAAATTTTGGATTAAATTTAAAGTTGTGTTACTTAAATAAAATATGTTAGTATTCTTTAAGATCATATTAAAATAAACAGCGGAAAATAAAAATGGTAAAGTAAATAACATAAGTTAAGAGATAACAGTTTAAATAGATGACACTAATGATTTATCCAGGTTTGTTCAAACATTGACCTACTATTTTTCCCAAGAGATCTTATTAAGAGTTTGACTATGAACTTGATCTTTTATAGGTTATGCCCACAAACCTTCAGTACAATTAAATCTAGAGATTTTACAATGGCTTATCCCTAACCAAGCAATAAGCTTTTACCCAGGATGAGCTAACAAACTCATTAGAGATTTTATAAGCTAATCTCAATAACCAAATAGAACTTTTCTTGGCTAAGTTCTAAAACCAAATAGAGATTTTAAAACAGGTTAATCTCATGAATCATACTAGATTTCCCAAGAATAACACACTCTTTAGAGTAATAATAATAACACGACTCCAATACAATTTCTTCCTCACAAGTAGTTATCACTCAAAGACGTTAAGACAACTTAGTTGAAAAGAAAAAATATTTTAGAGAGAGAGAAGAGAAACAAATTCCAAAGAAATGGAGATATTTGGAATTTTGGTGAGAAGAGAAATCTAAAATAGGAAACAATCCATGGACAATATTAATGGTACAATCCATTGGGTCCTCATTCCAATCGTTTGGATACCCTAAATAATTGATTATCATTGTCCATTTTGAAAAGTTTGGATATAGAGTCATTTACCAATCATTAAGACACTATCATAATCGATTATATAATCGATAATTCTTCTTCCAATCGATTGAATTATGGGCCTAATCGAATGGGTAGTTCGGAAAATGCTTCAAATGAAGCTGACACTTTCCCGATCACCTTACTAAGGCTTGAAAACATTTTTAGTCGTTTTGATAGTTAAAAAAGAGGTTCAAAAAGAATTTTTATGTGCATGTTTGAGTTTCCTTAGTATCTTATGAGTTACTCTTCTAATTCCACAAAACTCTGGTCACTCAGACAGACATGATCAAATGAGCTTTCACACTTCCTCTCTTTCATAACTCTGAGGCATTCAAGATCCTTTTCCAAATACATCAATAATATAATCACTTCAATGGAATCTTGATTTTCCTACATAATGAGCCTTAATATGTCTTCAAGTTTAGTTACCATCATCAGAGAGTTGAAAAGATGTTACTACTGACTTTAACAATTATTGGTATTATCGTTATCAAGACATTTAAAAGTTTCTCAGTAGGAACATCAACTCATATCTGCAAACACATAGATCCACAAATTTGATCATATTGAATATTCCTCATTTATTGTTATTTTGATAGTTGGATATCTCCATCTGATCTAGTCAGGTGGAGTAGTCACCCATTAGATGAGGAAATGTTCTTAAATCACATGATTTCACCTTAATAGAGAACCAAAAATCATGTCATTGTCACTTATAACCAAAGTGGAAGTACTTAAGGTAAAATTATCCTATATCGGGATCAAAGTTATAGAATAAGTAGGTGGTTCTTGTTCAAAGGTAGGGGTGGAAATAGGCTAGGATTTAGAAGGCTTGAGTCTGGCCTACAATAAACTTAAAATGCTTAAGCCTGGCATATGGCCTATTATAGGCTCTCTTTTTTGTGCCTGGCCAAACTTTTTTTACAATCTCTATTTTGATCACTTTTGCATTTAAAGAATTTATCTTGATGTAAGTTACCTTGACAAAAAGTGTCTTTTTGTTGACTTTTGAAATGACCTATAAAGTATTGGCCCATATCTCTAAAATGAAGCATTTTTGGACTTGAGCTTAGAGAGAAATAGTTGTAGAGAATTGAATTTCCTTCAAAATGAGCTTTGGTTGAGGAAAATATGATAAAGCATGTGGAAGTTGTGCTTGGTCAAAGTTCATTTGACTTCTTAAGAAAACCCTAATTTGGCAACTTTTGACTTTTG
Source organism: Vicia faba (assembly GCA_948472305.1). Taxonomy (NCBI): domain Eukaryota; kingdom Viridiplantae; phylum Streptophyta; class Magnoliopsida; order Fabales; family Fabaceae; genus Vicia; species Vicia faba. The sequence goes on from OX451735.1 coordinate 358,574,126, forward strand.
ATGATTTGAGAATTTTCTTGATGAATCATGATCAATCCTTGATCAAATGATGAATATCACTTTAAAATATTGATGTTGACAAAAAAACTTGAAGTTTGACTATATGTTGACCACCGTTGACTTTTTGTCCAATGCAGTTGACTTCCAGTCATCTGAGCAATTGACTGAGCAAACTTGTGATACAAGGCTTGAAACTTGGTATGAGCATTCCTAGTGACATATGATGAACCATGAAGTCCAGTTGAGGTATTAGAAACCCAATATTCCTTGAGGAAAGTGAAACCCTAGTTGTACGTCAATTTCATAGGAGGAGAATTTGTCTGATAAATTCTTGAGCAACATTGAGCAAAGGGAAACCCTAAGAGAATGTCTTGAATAAAGGGAGGGAAAATTTTGGGGTACAATAAACACCCAAGTGGAAAATGGCTCACTTCACTACATATTGTAGAAGTATAGTAGCTTGCATCACTACTAGAATCAACAAGAGTCTAATCTTTTGAGAAAGAGTTTTTAAGTAAAAAGCCAAAGTGGCAAAAATGGTTTGGGTGAGGTTAATGACTTTTAGTCTTGAAAAAGATGTCAAAGTATGATTAAATTGATTGAAGTTTGATTAAGAAAAAGCTTTTTGAAAATGCATGGACCTAAGTCCAAGTTTATTGTGAAAGTGGTTCAAGTTTGAAAACAAGAAATTTTTTGAAAAGGAGAGAGAAGATTTGAAAATTAAAGAAGATGGGAGGAGATGAAGGGACTATCCTATGTACACAAAGTAAAAGCTAAGGAAAGAATGGTCTAACCAACAAGAAGCTAACACTTGATCTAAAGAAGTCAATGTAGAATTCCCATCCTTTTGATTAAAAACCAAGAAAGAAAAATACCAAATCTCAGATGAATACCAAGCTTCAGATGAATTAAGAACCAAGCAAAGTCTTCAGAAAATTGGGCAGATGTTAAGTGTCAAATTTTGGTTAATTTCCTTATCATTTATTGACACTTTTAAGCTCTTTTTGTATGATTTTAATTATGAAAATGACTTATTTTAAGTGCTTCTTGCATCAATGTAAATAATTTTTGTAGATTTAATGTGTTTGTTAGTTTTCCAGCATTTATGTTCAGATGTTGCAACATTTTATTTTCAGCATCAGAGTTTTGGGAAGTGTCGCCCGACGATGGTGTGGCGAAAAAGAGTTGCATCACCCGAAAACGCATGAGTGATGGCTTGGAGAGAAAGGTTGATTTTTGGATGAGGGTCTAGAGTGTGTCGTTGCTTGGATTTCCCAACAATTGACGTGTTTCCCTACGAAGCATCCTTGTCGCCGAGCGATGTTGGATATTTTTTGTCGGATGCATGCACTATTTGTGGTCACGTTGCCTTTTAAGTTGTGTCACCCGACGATGGTGTGCGGACATGCCATGCTTATATGCTACTTTTTAGATATTTTGGGACATTATCTTCTATAACACTCATTCTTGTAACCAAGAAACTTGGTGTGTGAGATAAAAAAACCATTTTCTCCATTTTTACTCAAAATCAAAGCTTTCCAACATCATTATTTGAGACTTCAAGTTTGATGTTCACACAACTTTGTAGTTTACTTGTTCATCAAGCTACCATGACAATGGGTAGCTAAACCCCTCTTTTGTGTCAAAGTTATAGGTAGATAATCTCATCTTTGTATGTATTTAGCTTGATATTTTGTATGTGAACAACTTGATGATAAATATATGGTGAAATACAATTGTTTTATGGTTTATATTTAAGTTGATCAATATTGAGAAGTATGTTCATCTCTTGACCTAGGTTTTCACTTATCAACAAACAAATTCTAGACATAGTATTGTTAATTTATATTCACTAATATTGATTTTTTAAAGTTATCAAATGAATAGTTTGGTAGAGAGATGATCTAAGGATCAATTTAATAAAACTCACATTTGTTTTAGAGATGAAACATATTGAGAGGATATGTGATTATATTTATTGTTAATGAGTTCATATGCTCTATTAAGAAAATACATATGAAATAGATTATCAAACCTTAATCTTGACACGTTTTTACCAATCGTTTAAAACCAAAATTCTCTTTTCCCGATACTCGATACTTTGCATGAAATCAAAACTTTCCATTACTAAAACCAAAACCAAACCATTTTATGAAACTTAAGCTTAAAAAATTCTAACTGTAGAACGACTCTGATATCACACCAATCTTTGTGGAAAATGATAATTCAAATACTTGCCTTGTAAAGTGTTTTCAACAGCAGAGCAATAACTGTATACAAAGGAATTCCTAATCACAGACAAAGCATGAAAATCAGAATAACCTGCATACAAAAAATATAACACAATGCCTTGGAGTAAACCCCAAGGACTTCAAAATATCTTCACAAAAATATAAACCAAAGATCACTGAGTTTAAGGTCTCAGGGATTCTAATCCAAAGTCTCAGGAATCCATAACTCCATAGTGCTAGGGATAGTAAGCATATAGTACAAGTCACCTCAAATATTTTAATGTCCAAATTGATTATTAAATGCATTAGAAAGAGAAAAAAAAGCACAAGTGAGCAAAGATAAAAATGACAAAAATAAATGCTCAAGTGAGCAAAAGGCGAATAGCATGGGATGTAAATGCTTAAAGATAAATGACATAAAAATAAAATGCATAAAGTAAAGACATAAAAATAAAATGCATAAGGTAGATTCAGTTGTTAATGGTTAAAAGTTAGAAGTTAATAGTTGGTGGTTGGGGACATTTTTTAGATGAATGATCCATAATGATTTGAACATTGAGCCTAGGTCAAAGTTAATGAAGACTCATTAGAGGATTGATGGAATCAAAGCCTCCTAACAATGAGCTTTAAAAGTTATTGGCCATAGCTCAACACTTAATCATTCTCGGGCATACAAACACAAAGTTTGAGCCACTGAGTATAAAGAAAATAAAAGAAGAAAAAGGGAGAATTCCAATTGATATGATCCATGATGGTTTGAGCCTTGATCCTAGGTCAAAGTTGATGAAGACTCATTAGAGGATTGATAGAATCAAAGCCTCGTAACAATGAGCTTTCAAAGTTATTAGCCATAGCTCAACACTTAACCATACTTGGGCTTACAAACATAAAGTTTGGGCCACTAAGAATCAATCAATAGGAAAAGAAGAAAGGGGATAAGATGAAGGGGAAAATGGGAAGTCTCAGTGTAACCAATGCCTTAGATGAATCACAACTAGGTCTAACTTCATCAAAATCAATCAACCATCATGGTGGATTTGGTCCTTTGACCTATCAACAACCAAGTTCCATTGATGTTAAAGAAATTTATAACTATTAAGAAGTCTTCATGTATCCCCAAGTCAGAATCAAATCAAATAAAATAAAAATCCATTAAAATAAAATATAAAAATGACTTAAAATGGTTATTTAATTGGAATTTATTGATGAAATACACAAAAGGTATCAAAAACATCAAATAAAAATCCAAGAAAATTACCAATAGTCAAATAGATGTGAAAAAGTGATGACAATTTTTTTTTAGGATTTTTAAAAGTCAGAAACTATTTTTAGAATATAAAGAAATAAGTAAAATAATCCAAAAATCACAAAAAATACAAAAATCAGAAATAAAAACAAATAAGGTCACCAATATTTCAAAGCGAGTAATTGGATCCTTCCATATTTTTTTCCATAATTTAAAAAGACTAAAAAGTATTTTTGAACAATTAAAACAAATCAAAAGATGAGAAAAATCATAAAAAATACCAAATCATAAAATAAAATTGAAAAAAATAATAATCAGAAAGAGAAAAATCAAAAGTATTTTTAGTAATTGTTTCATAATTTTTGAATCAGAAATGATTTTTTATGAATTTTTGAAGTTTAAAACAATTAAAATAAAAAAAATCAGAAAATAAAATAAAGCCAAAAAAATATGAACCATCTGATCAATGTCAAAACGTATTAGTAAGCAGATCTAAGGGACCTGACGCGCTGTACATGTTATGGAACTAAATGAATATCACACATAATCATTAATTTAAAATATAAAACAACACAATCGAGGAGTGTTGGATCTGACTCTAATTTTAATGCACTGGCAATCTGGATGGCTCAGAGACACGAATTCATGATGAACATGAGTCAATGCACGCACACCATAGCCAAAAGAGTCAAACTAATCAGATTAAAATGCTTGGTTGTATATCATTGGTTGAAGAACGACTCGTAGGCCGTCTTCAACCTCCAGCCTCCAGCAACTAGGGCAAAATGCATTTTTAAAAATCTGTAAATGTACGCGTTCATAGTGGTACTGTTAGATGCGTCTATTCAAGATGATCACAACCATATGCTCGCTAAATATTTATATTAACTACAACGTAGTCAATTTGGAAAAAATCAGAGAGTTTTGAAAACTTTAAATTCGAAAATAGATGCATCAAATGCATCAATTAATCAAAATTAAGTCAATAGCAAGTATTAGTGAACATCATAGACCATTCCGATAATTTGAGTTAGAAGATTTGGTGGCTCAAACTACCAGAACAAAGTCCGAATAAACTGATATGAAGCTTGACTTGGCTAGCATGATTTAGGACACTTCAAGGCTTGATTCTTGTTGTGTTAGCTTCAGGGAAGTTCAAGGTTGAAGAATGAACAGAGAAATTGGATTGAAAAATAAGGAAAGAGTGAATTCGAAAACTTAGAAATGTGAGCTATGGAGAGAGTTTGACAGGGTGATTTTGGTTGTTCAAGCTTGTGAAAATGAGTGTAATATGGTCTGTATTTATATGAGAAGTGAATCAAATCAAGAGGAGAGGTGAATGATACAATTTGAGTGGAAATTGCGCACACTCTTGGTCAAGAAGAAAGAGTGATCACATGTGCATCAAAACTCATCAAATGACGCATTTTGACACTATAAATGATTCAAATATCTCTGCTAATCATGTTTAAGGGAAAATCACGTGGTAATTTTGTGGTTAGAAGTCAAATTTCACAAATTCTCTTATGACTTCAAGTGATATTTTCAGTTTCAAAGCATCAAATTTACAACCATGATGCAAACAATGTAGGGACCTTTTTGCTATCATTATTTTTGCCATGGAAAGACCTTCTCAAAATCTTTGCAATGTGCCAAGAAAGGAAGCATTTGGATACTTGAGCTGGGAGTTATTCATCTTTGAAATCAGGAAAAACAAATAGATCTTGGTACTTAGAAAATTTTCTAAGTATAGAACTCCAAAGTGACCTATAATGTCTTTTAAACTTACATAGCCTTCCACTCAAAATTATCCTTTGATCCTTGAAGAGAAAAAGTTAATGACTCCTTAAATTGAATTGTGGAATTGAGATCACTCAAAAATCATAAAAATTGAAAGAGTTATGGCCCTTGGAAGGTAATGAAAATTTCTTGAGAAATTCACAAATGACCTATAATATTTTCAATTCTTAAGTGACTTTCCAAGCATTTTCAAGACTTGCACCTTGAAACAAAGTTGTAGTAGACACCTTAAAGTTTATTTTGAAAAAAGAATAAGCTTAAGGAGATAAAAATTGACCAATTTATGATCCCTTGAAGTCAAGTCATAGAATTCAATGGTTTTTCCAAAGGACTTATAATCTTTTCCACACTTAAATGATCCTCCTCTCAAAATTTGCCTTTGATCCTTGTTGAGAAAATGTTAAGGACTCCTTGAAGATAAACATGGCTTTAGAATCAATTCAAAATATCAAAATTTGATCAAGATATGGTCTTTGGAAGTCAACCAACCCTTACTCAGAAAATACAAAAGTGACTTGTTACCCCTTTCAACTTTTGATGATTTCTTTGCACAATTGGACCTTGTCATGTGAAGAAATGTTTTTATGGATGATGATAAGAGTCCATAGAAAAATAAATACCTCTAAATATTGAAAATTGATGGACTTATGCACTTGTGATCATAGAATCAATGACTTTTTCAATTAGGTCAAACTTCTTGAATCAACTTTGCATCTTTTGAAAATTCCTTGCAAACCAAGGCATGATGAATCACATGATACTTTTCAATGATGTTATTTTGAAGCACACTTAATTATGGAGTTCATATCTCAATGAAGATTGTTGAAGAAGACATGAAAATAAACACATAAACCTGTGAATCTTCTTGATGAATCCAACTATTCTCTTTGAGACAAGTTTGATCCATGGAATTGAGAGTTCTCCACCCATAGGCCTTTGATGCTATAATCATAACTTTGAATGCTCAAACCTTTAAGATTTATGGAAAAAAAACTTGGCTGAGGATCATCCTTCCCAACCCTAGGTTAGGTAGTGATATGGCTACCATTGTGTCAACACCTACAATGCGAACATTCATGGAAACATATATACATATTTTTTATGTTAGTTAAGAATCAATAACCATAAGATACACACATACAAGATACACAATTCAAGGTGCTTGGTAATCCCTCAAGGGAAAACTTAAATATAGGAGCTAGTAAAAGACATAATACAACCCTAATGTGTGATCTTGGTGTATTTTAATGATATGGAGCGATGTAGGATCTTAGGTGCAAAAATTGGGGTATAACAACTGCCCTTATTTAAGTGTCTTCTATCTGGAGACACAAAAGTTGGAAACTTCATCTTGACGCGATTGAAGATTTTTAAATACTAAACAAACCCTATATTTGGCCCTAAGATGTTGTGCAATGCTTATGATTATGAATGTAAAGGATAAACTTCACACCGGTGAAACAAGACACCACTAGTGAAGCAAAAATAATACCAACAGACTAAAAAGAGAGTTCAACTAGGAAAATAAGTCCTTGGGGAACAACAAAACTCTTTGGATAGCTATGATTAGGCAAAGCCAACATCACAATTAAAGGAACAAAATGCAAAGTAAGAGTTAATGGAGAAAATCTTAACAATGCAAGCAATAAGCTAATAAGGAGGTAATCTTCAAGAAAGGATTACCAGCTCGACTGGAGAAAGAAACTCGATTCCCTTGGAGGAACATCAACTCCACTGAGGAAAGGAGAACTCAACTCTATTAGGGTAAATCCCAAAGAGGAGACAGACTAACATCAACTCAATAAATGAGAAAAAAATCAATGGAGAATAATGACTAGCGTATAACGGTGAACTACCCACTCACTGAGGAGATAGCAAAAAGAGAGTAATATCAACTCACATGGGATGAAAAACTATCAACCTGAAGATGAAGGTAAAAAATAAAGAATGTATCGACTCAGAGATGACGGTGAACATCATTACTGAGATTGGTGAACGAATGATTGACATCAGTATCGAGACTGGTAACAGTTTGACATCAGTGTTGAGACTAGAGAAAGCTCAACTCTATTGAGGTAAAGTCCAATGAGGAGAAAGAGGTAAATACCGACTAACAAAAGACGGTGAAATACCAACTCATGATTGAAGGTAGAATATCAGAACAATAACAAGTTTCGCAAAATTCTGGCGTTCCACCTAGAACGGGTCTCAACTTCTTCTTTAACCAAGACATTCCACCTGGAAAGGGTAATAAACTGCTATAAGAAACTTTCAATGAAATGTCTATATCATTGAAGCACAACCAATCTGGACAACAAACTATCTTCCATAACGTAGAGACCACTATCCATTGGAGTAAATCAAATCTTTTAACAACAAACTATCTTCCATAACATAGAGACCAACATCCATTGGAGTAAATTAAATCTTTCAACAACGAAATATCTCCCATAACGTAGAGACCATCATCCATTGGAGTAAAAGAAATCTTTCAACAACAAACTATCTCCTATAACATAGAGATCACCGTCCATTGGAGTAAATCAAATCTTTTAACAACGAACTATCTCCCATAACATAGAGACCACCATCCATTGGAGTAAAACGAATCTTTCAACAACGAACTATCTCCCATAACATAGAGATCACCATCTATTGGAGTAAATCAAATATCGACAATGAACTATCTCCCATAATGTAGAGACCACCATCCATTGGCATAAATCAAATCTCGAAAACAAACTATCTCCCATAACATAGAGACCACCATCCATTAGCGTAAATTAAATCTCGACAACAAACTATCTCCCATAACATAGAGACTAACATGTATTGGCATAAACCAAATCTCGATAGCAAGCTATCTTCCATAACATAGAGACCACCTTCCACTGGAGTAAAACAAATATTCTTCTCTGGGAACTTACATAGTTACTGAGGGAGTACAGATTGCTCAAATAAAGAGATCGTCATATGTTGCTATGAGAAGGAATTACAATAACAATGCTGAGAAATGAATTGGGACTTCCAGGGGAAATACCAATACATTCCTGCTGAAGAGATAAAGTCTTCACATGCAAAACAAATGAACTCTCAATCTAGATTCCCCAGTCTAGAGAGATTAAAATAATATTGCTATCAGGGACCAAAAATCAAACCAGGGACAACTGTAGTGAAACAGCCAACCAAGACACCAACCAATGAGGAATAAACTTAAATGGGGATCAATTCCATCTAGGAAATGAGCTGGGTAGGAATTCTAAAGCAAACATTCTTCCACGAGGAATAAGCTCCGTGGGGAAATGGAAAGGATATACACTTTTTGCTTAAGGTTGACACTCTATTGGAGAGAGGGTAACATAACTCTGCAAAGAGGATAAAACATCAACATAAACATCAATGAATGCAAAAGACAAATGAATCTTAATTCAGCTATACACGATGTATGTATGAATGAATGAATGTATGTATATGCTGACAAAACAATACACAAAAAACTGGGGATAACCAGACAAAAAAACTTGGGTAAAGACAACCCTCAATTAAAATCACATCCAAGATGGGAATCCTATAAGAGAGTGAGCCACCAGCTGAGTAAACAATGTCCTACTTCAAGGTTTGACTTCTCTGGGAAGGAAACATAGCTTGAAAATAGTCAAAGCACAATACGATAAAAATAAATCGTAGAGCTTTTGGGATATAAAAAAATCCTCTAGGCTTCACTGGAAGATAACAAACAAGATTCACTAGGGAAGATTCTCTGATATCAAGAATATTGGTTACACAAACTTCGTCGGGGAAGATCAAAGAAAATTCACGGGGATAACAACCTTAGAGAGAAACCTCATTCTCGATTCATATGGGGGAGTTAAAAAGTTAACATCATAACAAGAAGTCAATATTGTGGGGATTTTAAATCAAACTCAGCTCATGGGGAGTGAAAAACCCAAAAATTTGACAACTGTTTCAATACTTCTTAGACAAGATATTGTCCTTGGGTGACTGCTTGGGGAATCATAAAAGCAACAATGTCATAACTAGAAGGAGTAATATTCTGCGTGAGATTCTACATCAATCTTCAAAGAAAAGGGATAAAGAATCTAACCAACTGAGCGAAAGCTTCATAACCTTACAATCTCTGCTTGATCACAAACTGGATAGGGAAAGAACCACACTCAGCGGGAGAAATTTGAGTCAAGACTTAACTAGGAAATCTGAGATTACAGCCTAACACCTCATAAATAATTCAGAGGAAATCCAACCATCCAAAGAGCGACTGTAGGGAAACTATGCGTCTGTCAGCAGAAGTAACCAGAGAACACTTTATGGAGAAAAACTTCTGAAACTTAGGAACCCGTCCTTCCTTGGAACCACTACTTTTGTTCCCTTGATTCACAAAAATTAAAGTAAAACAATACTTTTTGTAAATTATTTTAAAAAAATGTTTTACTATAAATTTTTTAAGTCTTTTTGTTTTGAAAATTACTATCAATAATAAATGAAATGTTTGTCAGCAGAATAAAATAAGAATTGCAAAGAATTGGATAAAAGCTCAAACTTTATTAATAGAATGGTAGTCCCCAAATGGCGTGACTCCATAGACGATTACACAGTTCGGAAAATGATAAATACATGGAAAAGGAATGTTGAAATACAATGACCATTATTCTCTCTAACAACTTTGAATTCCCGTGTATATAAGCTTCAGTTGAAAAGTGATGAAAATCCGAGAAGATTATTGCTTCAATGATCAAGTCTTATCTGATGCAGTTACTTGCCGAGAAATCCCTAACTTTTGCCTAGGTTGACCTTGCGGGTTTTCAACCTACTGGGAAGATTTATTTTGGTTATGTCTCTAACTTTTGCCTAGGCCACCCTTTAAGGTTTTCAGCCTACCGAGACGCTCATTTTTGCCTAAGCCGCCCTTTTGGGTTTTCAACTTAGTGAGCTGCTCTTTTATTTCTTTTAGGTGAAGTATTTCTTGTGTGCATCAGCATTCGCGAAACGTGGGAACTCCTCACCATCCATAGTTTCAAGAATCAACTCCCCGCCAGAGAAGGCTTTCTTGACAACATATGGGCCTTCATAATTGGGAGTCCACTTTCCTCTATAATCAACGTTAAAAGACATAATCTTTCTGAGCACGAGGTCACCTTCTCTGAATTCACGAGGTTTAACCTTCTTATCAAAATCCTTCTCTATTCTTTTTCAATACAACTGACCATGACATAAATCAGTCATTCTCTTTTCTTCAATTAAATTCAACTGGTCAAACATGTTATGGACCCATTCAGCCCTGGCACTTTGGTTTCCATGATAACATGTAAGGAGGGAATTTCAACCTCGACAGGGAGCACTATCTATATGCCATACACAAGAGAGAACGGGGTTACCCTTGTTGAAGTGCGGGCAATAGTACAATATCCATGTAATGCAAAAGGAAGCATCTCATGCCAATCCTTATAGGTAACAACCATCTTCTGGATAATCTTCTTAATGTTTTTATTAGCAGCTTGAACAACGCATTCATCTCAGGCTTGTAAGGAGACGAGTTGTGATGAACAATCTTGAATTCTTCGCAAAGCTCTGTCATCATCTTATTATTTAAATTGGAATCCTTGTCAGTAATAATACTGCTTGGTACACCATACCGACAAATAAGATTTTTCTTGATAAAACGCACTATCACTTGGTTGGTGACATTAGCATAAGAAGTTGCTTCAACCCATTTGGTGAAGTAATCAATTGCCACTAAGATGAAATGATGTCCATTTGAAACCTTGGGTTCAATCATCCCGATCATATCAATACCCCACATAGAGAAAGACCATGGGGAAGAAATAACATTGAGAAGAGTCGGAGGCACATAAATCTTGTCAGCATAAATTAGACACTTATGGCACGTCTTTGCAAATTTGTAACAGTCCGATTCCATTGTCAGCTAATAAAAACCTTCCCTAAGCATCTTCTTTGCCATTGAATTTCCATTCACATGGGTACCAAATGGAACCTCGTGGATCTCATGCATTAACATGTTTTCTTCGTGTCTATCCACGCATCTGAGCAAGACCATGTCGTAATTTCACTTATATAACACATCTTCATTGAGGAAGAAGCTACCTACCAACCTTCTCAATGTCTTACTATCTTTGTTCAATGCACCAATCGGGTATTCTTGAGCCTGAAGGAAATACTTGATATCATAATACCAAGGCTTATCATCTGATGCCACCTCTTCCGCAAACACATGAGTGGCCTATCAAGGCATTGAATTATAATCTGAGGTACATCATTCCAAGTATTTACTTTATACATGGATGCCAACGTGGCTAATGCATCGACAATCTGATTTTTGTCTAAGGGAATATGATGAAATTCAACTTTATTGAAGAAAGGTAACAACCTCCTTGCATAATCTTTATAGGGAATCAAGCCATGATGACGATTCTCCTATTCTCCCTTAATCTGATTTATTACCAAAGATGAATCACCATATACATCAAGAATTTTGATTATAAGGTCCATAGCTTCTTCAAGACCCATGATAAAAGCTTCGTACTCTGCCATGTTATTGGTGCAATTAAATGTCAACCTTGCAGTGAAAGGGATATGAGAACCATGGGGAGTGATGATCACAATACCAATTCCTTTTACATAAGCATTCACAGCTTTATCAAACACCATATCCCATCAGGATTCGGGATTAGGACATTCCTCAGGCAAAGGCTCATCACAAACTTTAACTTTTAAAAACATTACATCCTCATCAGGGAAATCATACTTAACAGATTGATAATCATCTACCAGTTGGTGATCAAGGTATTCTGCCAACACACTACTTTTAATAGCTTTGTGAGTACCATATTGAATATCATATTCAGACAACAACATCTTCCAACGGGAAATTCTTTTGGTAAGAGTGGGTTTTTCAAAGATATACTTAATTGGATCCATTTTCGATATCAACCAAGTAGTATGATTCAACATATACTGTCGTAGACGCTTTACAACCCAAGCCAATGCACAACATGTCTTTTCAAGCATAGAATATTATGATTCGCAGTCAGTAAACTTCTTACTCATATAATAAATGGAATATTCTTTTCTTCCTGTTTCATCTTGTTGTCCAAAAATACAACCCATGGAGCTATCCAACACGGTTAGATACATAATCAATGGTGTTCCTTCAATAGGAGGGAGCAAGATAGGAGGTTCAAGGAGATACCTTTTAATGCTTTCAAATGCCCTTTGGAAATCATTTGTCCATACATAACTTTGATCTTTCTTCAGAAGATTAAATATTGGTTCACAGGTCGTGGTCATATGGGAAATACACCTGGAGATGTAATTCAAACGCCCAAAGATGCCTCTTACTTGCTTTTCAGTTCTTGGTGCAGGAATTTCTTGAATTTCCCTTACTTTATTGGGATAAACTTCAATTCCTTTTTGGATGATAATGAAACCTAGCAACTTTCCAGAATAAACACCAAAAGTACATTTATTTGGATTCAAGCAGAGACGGTACTTCCTCAAATGCCGAAAGAGCTTCAATAAATCTTCCAAATGCCCTTCCCTAGTCTGAGATTTGGAGATCATATCATCAACATATACTTAAATTTCCTTATGCATCAGATCATGGAATATAGTTTTCTTAGCCCTCTGGTACGTCGCACCAGAGTTCTTCAACCCAAAGGGAATCACTCTGTAACATAATGTTCCCCATGGTGTGATAAACGTTGCTTTTTCCATGTCCCCAAAAGCCATCTTAATTTTATTGTATCCGAAAAATCTGTCCATGAACGAGAACACTTTAAATTTTGTTGTGTTATCTACCAACATATCAATGAGTGGTAATGGGAAATCATCTTTTGGACTCGCTTTATTCAAATCTCTATAATCAACGCACCTGCGGACCTTTCTGTCTTTCTTTGGTACTGGCACAATATTGGCAATCCACTGAGGATACACTGATGTCACAAGAAAACTAACATCAATGGAAAATGATGCTCCACAATATCGGTATACATTCTAGGCATATCTTGGTAAGACCAAGAAAAGATATCCACATACTCTTTCAAAATCTCAACAAGTCTGCTCTTCACATCACGATGAAGAAGTTCCCCAATCTTGACTTCTTTCAAATCTTCCTCTGAACCCAAGTTGATAGTCTCTAATGACTCTTTGTAGAACTGAATGGTATTCTCCACGTGCTCAAGCAACCGAGAAACCTCTTATCATATTCTTCTTCTTCAGGCACATACACAAGATATTCAAAGTTGGGAGAGGGTGCAGGGTTATTGTATTCAACGAGTTTTTTTAATTAATATGCACATATGATTATGCTTGATTTTAGAAATAGACAAATGTAACAAGTGATTATGCAAATTTATTTACAATTATTTATTTATTTATTGAAAAAGGCTTTTTTCTGATTACCATTTTCCAAGAAAAAGCAAAAAATAAAAACACAATTAGAAATTAAAAAAAAAACTTTTATTAATGATTTGAAAATCCAAAAAAAAAGACACGCCCATACAACATCGCTTTCACCTTGGTAAGAGTGAAAGGATTTTGAAAAGACAAGAAAAAACAAATTACTTCTAAATATGCACGCAAGAAGGAACATCAACAGTAATCCAATTCTGGACTCTCACTCTGTGCGTCATAAAGTTTGGCATCTCTAGCTCTAGACCATCCTCAAGGATAGCGTTGATCTTTGGAGTAGTTGGATGAAGGTATCCTGCACTGTGAAAGATGTCTTGATATTTGCTGAAGGCATACTTCGGCTTTACAACTTCACTTTTACCATTCTTCAGGGAGAAACCTAAACAAATCATATTCTTGTTCATAGGTGGATCAATAAACTTCCCCCACACATTGCTAGGGCCTTTCTGCACCACTTTTTGCGCATCCTTAAACGAGGTGATAGAATCCTCATTCTTCCTTATATTATCAATTGACAAATATTGGAACCGAGTTCCAAAAATGGCTTCATCTGTTTCTACAATGCTAAAGTAAGACAAATGTGATATCAACAAAGCTTGCTCATCATTCACAATAACCATATTTCCTTCACAGACAAATTTCAGCTTCTGATGCAGAGTCGATGTAACAACGCATGCTTCATGGATCCATGGTCATCCCAATAAATAGTTGTAAGCCAGAATAATATCTATCACTTGAAAGGTAATTTGTAACATGTGCAGACCTATGTGAATGGGAAAGTCCACCTCTCCAATAATAGATTTTCTTGAACCATCGAAAGCCTTCATTATAATGCCATTGGGGCGCATATGAGTTCCTTGGTACTTGAGCTTCATAAGAGTGCTTCTCGGTATATCATTCAAAGCAGAACCATTGTCTATCAATACATTAGATAAGGAGTAATTCTTACAATTCATATATATGTGCAAAGCTAAATGATGGTTTCTTCCCTCATTGGGAAGTTCATCATCACAAAAGCTCAGATTGTTACAATACGTGATATTTCCTATAACATCGTTAAACTGATCAAGAGACACATCCCTGTCAACAAAAGCCTAATCCAACACTCTCATCATAGATTCCCGATGAGTAGAAGAGTTCATTAATAGTGCAAAAATGGTGACTTTGGATGGGGTTTGCAACAATTGATCCACAATCTTATAATCACTCATTTAAAAAATCTTTAATAGGTCATCAGCATCTTTTTCAGGATAGCACCACTAGATTCTCCTATCACCTTTTTAGGTTCAACATAAGTCTCAACAATCTTTTTGCCGGGATCAACACCTCCTTGAAAAGTAGGAGCAAAGACACGACCACTGCGGGTTACCCGAATATCCTAAGAAATTTTCTCAATATGGGACAAAGGTTGGATTGGAATTTTCACACCGTCTTCCAGGATAGTTGCATTATACTTATAAGGTATAACTTTATCTGATTCATATGGAATAGAACCAGAGGCAGACAAATAACCACATGAGCTACAATAGGTTTGCTACAATATGCAATTTTTATAGGAGAGGGGTTGTACCCCAAAATTTTCCCACTCAATTCTCAAGGTTTTTCTCACAAAGATTCTCAGGATTTAAGCTTGCACAAGTGCATTGGCATTTTCAAGTACCAAAATTTAAAGAAACTATCAAAAAGGAAGAAAAACAGATAAAAATAACATTTTAACAAATTTGGAGGAAAATAGGTCTCCTTTGATTCAGCACCCTTCGATTGCCTCTCAGCCTCTTTCGATTGCTCAAAAATAGCTTCCTGTAAGCCTGCTTCGATATGCACAAGTTTGATGGCCACACGTGCCCCCTACAAGGCAAACCTTTCGATTGACCAAGCGTGCTTCCTACAAGCCTACTTCAATTTGGATAAGTTTACTTCCTATAAGCCTCCTTTGATTGCTTAAAATCAACTGTCTGCAAGCCTACTTTAATTTGGACGAGTTTTTCTACATACGGATTTTAGATTGGGTCACAAATTCTTTCTTGCATGCAAGAGGCGCCCACAAGACCAACAAGCACAAGGAAAAAATCCTCCTATAGCCTCCTTCAGTTCCAAGGCAAAAGGCTCCCTTTTAGCATCCTTCGATTTGCACTTCTTGCCTCTTATGTGCCTCTTTCGAATCTAGGAATTTTGGCCTCCAGCATGTACCTTTCGTTTGGGCATGAATCCTTCAGCACAAGATCAAACCTTTCATTTGGGCATTTAACTTCCCTCATGCTAAACAGTCACAAGACAGGGACCCCCCATGTACACTCTTTCGTTTGGCCACATATGAACATGGGAAGGAAAACCTTCGATTGTACAAAAGTTACTTACATACAAAGCTTCGATTGGAATGTTGATTCCCTTCGAATCAGCTTACTTCGAATCCAAGCTGAACCATTCGAAGAAAGTTTTGTTTGGAGCAAGTCTGAGCAAATCTCATAGCCTTACCCTACTTGTTAGGATACTTTGCTTCCAAATCTTTACATAATAAAAACAAAAGGGTTTAAAATTGTACATGCAGTTGAAATATGGCCAAATCAAAAGACAAGACATTGTTGGAAACATTCAATATCATTTTCTTTTGAGTTTGGTCGAAGGCTGAATCTGTAGGGCCAAAACAAAAGACAGGGTATTCGATCCAAGGGTCAAGTTGTCCATAGGACAGGCTACCTAGGCCTCCAACTTGTGCCTCACTCCATATTAAATTGTTATTCAAGTGAACTTGCTCTTGATGACATCACAACCCTTTTAGAAAAGTTTTCGAGCCTTGTGCTTGTCTCTTATGCACATTTTCCCTCTATGAACTAGGAGCCACCCATCAAAACCATTGATTTTGTTACTTTTATCTTGGGATTATGAAAAGTTGGCACAAGTGGATGTTGGCCTTTCAAAGAAACTATATTTTATTCTTTCACCAAGCTGCACATTTCATTTTTTTCTCCATAAATAGAGAATTCATTTGCACATCAAAGGAGAGGATCTTGGGACGAGGGGAACGAATCTCCAAACTTTCTCAAACACAACAAAAAATCTCAAGTCCTAAAAAACGTGTGAAGAACAAAACCAGAATCATTGTCACCTCCTTCGATTCTGAAGAAAAGCACACTCCAATCTCTTTCGAACCTAGTGGAAAGAAGCATCACACTTGCTTCATTTCCTCTTTCGAGTCCATCATCCCAGGCTTTGTTTCAGGCCCCCACTTTCGAATCTAGCACTCAGGGTCTCCACTCAAGGTCCCGCATCCATTCAAGGCTAAAACGAGGTAATTTACTCTTACCCTTGCATCCTTCGTTTCAATCATAACATGTATATAATATTTTTCCTCCTTATCGTTTACACCCTTTGAATCTATTTTTATGGATAATATTTTTGTTCCTTTTTGCTTGTGTCCATTAAATATACTTTAATATTTAGTTTGGTCACAAGACAAAGGTTAACATGGCCTCAGGCCATGTTGCCATTTTATAACTCAAACGAAAGAGACAGGGGTAAAAAGACATTAAACAAAGCCTTGGGCTTCATTGCTAACTTCCAAACCCAGCCAAAACGCATGCTCACGCTGACTTCCAAGCCCCCAGAAAGCCAGAATCGAAGGCCATGACTCATTGATTCCAGGCCTAACCGAAGAAGGTAACCAGACAACTAGGTAGAACCAGAAGCCACGCCTTGCTGCTGCCATGGCCAATCGAAGGCCATGACTTGCTGCATGTTAGCCCCCAATCGAAGGAGGCCAACAAAAGCAGATTTGAAGGGCACTCCTCCCCCTAATCAAAGGAGCTCTTTTTTCTTCTTTTTATCTTATTTTTGCCTTTATATTTCTATGCACTTTAATATGGTTGTAATAGTGTAGGATTTATTTTTTGCACTTTTTATTGCTTTTGTACAAATGCTAGTAATTAGGTGTTTATGGCAAGATAAAACCAACCAGTAGACAACCCAAAAATCAAATACAAAATGCATGCAATTAAACACACTTTGCACACATGCACCTCTAGGGTTAACTCCATTTGTTGCCTTATAAAATGGTCATGTTATGCATGTGGGATATCTTAGCAAAAACAATCACAAATACAAGATCATAGTCCCTCAATGACGCTACGAATGTTGCCTTAAAATGATCTTAGTCCCTCAAAGATAAATGCTAAGATATCTCACAACATTGCTATCATGACTATACGATGAACCATGATCGTCCCTTTACATCCAAAGATAAGACTTCTTACCAAATTAATGGTAAGATAGCAATATCAAAGGAAAGGAAGAAATGAGCTAAGACTTTTGAGTAGATTATTCCTAGTTGCTTGCTCATTTTCAAATCAAACACTCTTGCTTATTTTCAAAACAAACACCAACACTTTTAAAACACTTTCAAAACCTTTTCCAAACATAAAATATTTTCAAAAGCTCAACACTTTGTATACGTTCTTACAAACAAGAACTATTACAAAGTTTTGCCTAAAACGATGGCGCCTTTTCAAAATACTTTCAAAAAACCACAGAAAGCACATTTTCAAATAAAAGCAAGTGATCTAGCAAGAAACTAAGAGCCCGTAGATAACTGCAGATGGAAAGGGTGCTAATACCTTCCCTTTCCATAATCTACCCCCCGAACTCATAAATAATCTAAAAGGTCTTTCCTATTCTTTTTAGTCTTTCCTTTTGGATAAAATAAAAGTCGGTGGTGACTCTTGCTAACCGCAATATTTGCGATCAAACGCAAAACAAACAAGTCAGTTCTCCCACCGTATTACAGAACTGGCGACTCTGTTGGGGATAAATATTTAAAAGTGGGGTTACCTTAGGGCTAGATCATATTTACTTGCTTTCCTTGTTTGACTTGCTTGCTTTACATTTTTTGGTTCCTTGTTTGGGCTTGCTTTGATCCTCCACCCAGATCTGGGACACCTTATAGGTAAGTAGCAATATGTTATGGAAACTGTGCGGGGTATACCGACATGGTCTAAGAAATAGCTACGTTAGTGTGACATATTTGTGGGTACCAGTATCCCTTGAGTAGTCAAGGAGAATACGGGGCCGCTGAGTGATGTGATGAAGCACTAATTGACTTTAGAACCTTTACTTGACCAACTTTGCCATTAGGACGTAGTGAGATGATCGACTTTGGTGCAGTCGTAAGTTGGTAGATACTTGATACTACACTCATTGAGGTTTGGCTTTTTGGGATATTTTGGTCGCTCTGAAAGAGGCTTTCACTGAAACAATGGCCAAGAAGACAAATCAGTGATATTAGATCCCTTAGAACTCGATTACTATTAACTAGGACAAGTTAAGCCAACTAAACTTCAAGAGGATACTTACCTATGAGACTTCATGCAAGCCTAAACCTAAGAACTTGTCTGCTTTGTGTGTATATGATTATTTGTATATAAACTTGCTTAGTTTGCATATTTGTACATAACATCGTGACATTATACTATTGCATTTTCAATAACCATTTCAAGGATCTCAAGGGTCAATGATGCAGGGTCACTTTAAACCAGACGTCTATCAAGGGCACGAGGATTTATTTTCCTCTAACCAAACGCCGTCAAAAATCAAGTACAAAAAACTTAAGTTAAGGGCTACAACCCACTTGACATGGTGAGCTTAATTCTCGTGGAAGGACATCCACCAAATCAAAGTTCTCCAATCAGAGATGTTGATCAAAGTTCAACTTCTAACATTTTGTTGTGTTTACCCTGCGAGATCCTTGAAAACATGCATCCACATATCATGCATCATATCATGACAGGTCTCTCCTATACAGGTTTCCTTATCTACTAACTGTTTATTTTAGTAAGATGGATATGGAACAAACGGTGAAAGATCTGCAAGCTCAAAACACTCAGTTCCAACAAGTGCTCATGAACTTGGCCAATGGGCAGGAAGATCTGAAAACACTCTTCACCAAAGAGAGCAAGAAGAAGAAAAAGTCTGTCATCCTCAACATGAGGAGAAGGTCCAAGGGGCATGCCCAGCTAGTTCAAAAAGAAGATGTTTCTTCTAACGACAGTCAAGAAGAGGAATTTGGAAGAATTAGAGATAACGTAGCTACTGATGATGATGACTCTTCTGAAGAGCGGTATCCACTGGCAGATTAAAAATACAAACAACTTGAAGACAGACTAAAAGTTGTGGAGATCAAAGTTGTCCCTGGCTTGGACTTAGGAGGCATGGGTTTAGTTTCCGGAGTGCTCGTCCCACCAAAATTCAAAATCCCTACCTTTGTCCCGTATGATGGAGTCTCTTGCCCTAAGATGCACTTGAAGTCTTATGTCCGTAAAATTCAGCCATACACAACTGATCTGAAGCTTTGGATCCATTTCTTACAAGAGAGCCTAGTAGGGACTCAACTTGAATGGTTCTATCAATTAGAGAGTTCTCGCATCCACACCTAGGAAGATCTGGATGCTGCTTTCTACAAGCAGTACCAATACAATGCTAATCTTGCACCAACTCGTGTGAAATTGTAGAACATGACCATGGGTTCCAACGAGAGCTTCAAAGGATACGCCCAAAAATGGAGAGATCTGGCTGGTAGGGTACACCCCCCTTTAATTGACAGGGAGCTTATTGACATCTTCATGGGAACTTTGACAACACCTTTCTTCAATCACCTAATCGGAAGCTTCTCAGTCGGGTTCACTGAGATAATACTAACCGGTGAAAGGGTCGAAGATGGCATCAAAAGTGGAAAGATCCAATGGCCTACCCCTTCCCATGCTCAAAAAAATCCATACAATGGAAAGAAAGAGTCCAATGTTGTGTATGGTCAAAAGAGTCGTCATGACCAACATGTGGGGGAAGTCCTGATCTTTGGCTATGTGTCGCACCGGAAACAACAAAGCGGAAATCAATGAAGGCCAGACGAGCCCAAAAGACAGTTTTCCAACATCAACATGCCGCTGTCTCAAGCGCTACAACACTTGTTGGGATGAACCTGATTACGTTATAGGACCTCATCCAAACCCCAAAACTTCTTCTCCTAACTATAATCCTAGTGAAACATGTGTTTATCATTCTGACACTCTCAGGCATGATACTAACGATTGTTGGGCGTTGAAGTACAAAATTCATAATTTGATTGACGCCAAGGAGATCGAGTTTGACCCTCCGGAGACTCCAAACGTGATCACTTCTCCTATGCCAAATCATTGAGAGCGTCTTGTTCATTTTAAATTTTCAATTGTAATTTATTTTATTATTCAAACAATTATCTATTAATGTCAAACTTTGTTTCATTAATGCATTGCATATGTTTGTCTTGAATTGATCCATTCGTTTTCATTACATTTAAACTATGTTTATTTTACTTTCCTTATGACATTCAACTCTTGCTAAAAGTTACAAGCCTTTAGAGGGAGGATGACGAAAACAATGTCATAATCTCATACAATATGCTTTTGAACAGACCTTGCTGACGATGTACATACGTTCTTTCAAATCCTAAACACTAGAGTTATAAGGAAGATAATCCCTAGTCAACCCCTTCGAGCCAAAGAAGTAGAAGTTTTCTTTTTCACACAAAATGAAACCTTCAATCAAAACCTAGGGCATGGTTGTCTCTCAGTTAATTCAAATGCGCGACTAGTCGCAAACTCTCATCTCGTAATACAACGAATGACATCAAAAACATTCCTCTGGAATCAAAAGACAGTGATGGTTCCCTACCGAATAGGTAGTCATTATCTCTCAAAAAAAGAAAAGCCCACTAAGTCAAAACCTACAAAGGAGACTTAAGAAAAATTGGGGCATCCCGCTGACTGTAATCTCAAGACGAGAACGGTCAGGCAAAAACCAGAGATAATAAATAAAAATAAGAGAGTTCACTACAAGTCCTCAACAACATGAAAAATGTTACAAGAAATGGCTGCCTTCCGATAAACTAAACTTGTCTGAACTGTCGCCAAAACGTCATTCCATACTCATTTGGAGTTCAAATGCAGAATTAACTGAGTTTAGGATTGAAGTACATCATGAAGAACGGGTGGGTACAATTACACTTTGAGCCTTATCCTTTGTTTCTTAAACCTAGAACCAAGCCACGTTACATCCCTTCAAAAGTCCTAATTGAAGCATGGGTTGGTTCGAAAGCATAGTGTTACAAAAGGTATCCTAACTCCTGTAAGGCTTTACTCCAAATCCTGAGTTGAATTTTTCTTACAAAATTTCTTGCTAAAAACGCATTTTCAAAACTTCAAGACAAGCATAAAATTTTCATTATTTGAATAATGTTGTTTGCATATGGCTATTTGTTTGACAGCGGAAAAATTGACACAACGAATATCCGATGAACGAAAGCTCTCTCAGTGAACAAAGTCACTTCATATGGGATGACACTTCCAATGAAAAAATCTCCTATCAACAAGGGGGCATCACATGTTGCTATCCAGCACACCTGAGGCAGTCCAGTCAAGATTCCAAGAAATCTCTCGAGAAGTGCAGAATAACCAGGGGCAAGTCTCTATCTCCATCACTTGGGGAATTAAACGCAAATCCTGACAAAGGGTTACGTACAATTAAACATTTACTAGAAGTGCCACAAACACTTGCTACTAGGGGCAGTGACAAAACTCCCCAAAATCCCTATCATAGGATGACTCCCAGCCAGAGTTTCAATCTCTGAAAACTTCTCCCCAACTGAGACGACCTCAAAAATCCTCGAGGATTTTCCCCAGTGAAGTCGCCACCTCTCCAATATACTGGCAACAGGGTTTATTTCCCCAAAAAACAACAGGATTCCCTAGCTTGAGTTTGCCTCTCTGACTACTACAAAATTAGAGGACCACAAGTCCTCTTCCCTAGTAGACTACTCTACAATCCCCAGCAAATTACTGTGAAGCTGGACCCGACTAGATAACAATTAACTTCAGTAAGTTGTTATGAAGCCTGGACCCGACCGGATATCAATTCAACTTCATCCTTTCAAGAATTTGTTATGAAACCTGGAATCTGACCAGATAATAATCAAATTCAGTAAGCTACTGTAAAGCCTGGAATACGACCAGATAACAGTTAACTTAAATCTTCCCCAAGATAACTCCCCAGTAGAGCAACGAAAAACTGAGACTCCTGAACTCTTTTCCCCAAGAAGGAATCAACACTCTCTATAGAGTTTTCAATATTCCCTAGCAGATTTCTCCTCAAAACAGGAATCCCCGGTGGAAACATTCTAAGAAAAATTTGAAGACGCACCTTCTCTTCAACAGCAGTCCAGGATTTAATGACTCCCCAGCATTTTTCAAGGACTTATTTTCCCAGAAAAAAATACATTCATTAACATTTCACATTTCATACATCCTATTTACATACATGATAAGTGCATACGACACAATCTCATTTATTTTGAGAACATCACTGCACCATGCATTTCATACATCATGACATTTCATACAACTAATGTTTCCCCTTTTCAGGAAAAGGTCAATCAATAGATGGATATCATCAACAATTTTCAAAAGGTCAGAGATTAATACCTGAAACCAGATAGGACAACTATCTCAACGACCAACAATTTTCAAGTTCCAAATTAATACTTGTAACAAGCCAGGAAAACTATTTATGGACGAGTGAGTGTAGATTGATACCTGTAACAAGCCAGGAAAACTATCTACATGAAGAGATTGAAGATTAATACCTGTAACAAGCCAGGAAAACTATCTTTCTTTCTCAGGTCAGAGATTAATACCTGTAACTAGTTAGGGCAATCATCTACGCGACCAGCTGAAGTAACCCTACACAGGTTCCTTCTCTTTCCAAGATGAAGTTTTACACAGACTCATCATGAAGAAACCCTACACAGGTTCCTTCTCTTTCCAAGATAAAGTTTTACACAGATTCATCATGAAGCAATCCTACACAGGTTCCTTCTCTTTCCAAGATGAAGTTTTACACAAACTCATCAAGAAACAACCCTACACAGGTTCCTTCTCTTTAAAATATGAAGTTTTTACACTGACTCATCATGAAGTAACCCTACCCAGGTTCCTTCTCATACATTTCCAGATGAAGTTTTACACGGACTCATCATGAAGAAACCCTACCCAGGTTCCTTCTCATTTCCCAGATGAAGTTTTACACGGACTCATCATGAAGTAATTCTACACAGATTCCTTCTCTTTCAAGACTAAGTTTTACACGAACTCATCACAAAGAAACCCTACTATGATAGGGTGGGAGAACTGACTTGAAGGTTTTGCGTTTGATCGCAAATCTTGCGGTTAGCAAGAGTCGCCACCGACTTTTCTTTTATCCAAAAGGAAAGGTGAAAAAGCACATGAAAGACCTTTGAGATTATTTCTTGAGTTCGGGGGGTAGATTATGAAAAGGGAAGGTATTATAACCCTTTTCATCCATGGTTTTCCATGGGCTCTTAGTTACTTGCTAGATCACTCGCTTTTGTTTGAAATTATGCTTTGTGCGGTTTTTTGAAAGTATTATGTAAAGAGGCCATTGTTTAGGAAATCTTTGTAATGATTCTCGTTCGTAAGAATGTATACAAAGATGTTTGATCTTTTGAAAATGTTTTCAAGTTTGTAAGATTTTTTTGAAAGTGTGGGTGTTTGTTTTTGAAAATAGCAAGGATGTTTTGTTTGAAATTGAGCATGTAATTAGGAGCATTCTACCTACTCAAAAGTCTTTCTTGTTCATCTTCTTTTTCTTTGACATTGTTATCTTACAATTGAATTGGTAAATAACCCTATCTTTGGATGTAAATGGGACGGGCGTGGGTCATCGTATAACCATGATTAACAACGTTGCAAGGTATCTTAGCATTCTTTTTTAGGGACTAAGATCATTTGGAAAACAACTTAGATAGCGTCATTGAGGGGCTGTGATCTTGTATTTTGCTTTGTTTTTGCTAAGATACCTCACATGCATAATATGGCCATTTCATAAAGGCAACCAAGTGGATTTACCCGATGGGTGCTTGTGCGCAAGTGTATTGTTTTCATGCTTGATTTTTTCTTGAATTAGGGTTTTCTAAGTATTGGTTTTAGTCTTTCCATACAAACTCTAATTACTAGCATTTGTATACAAAGCGATAAATTGCGGAATTTAAAGTTACTACGCTATTACAATACTTGTGGGAGGGGGTGTACAAATTGTAAATGGGGATTGCAAGAAAATAAACCTAATTAATCTATTACAACCATATTGAATTGGTACAAGAATTGAATAAATAAATGTACAAAAATAAATAAATATGCAAGAATGTAAATGTGAAGAAAATGGATATTTTTGTTTGGATTTTTTTAGGAATAGTGAATTGGTTTTAACCTAATTAATTAAAAGAAAATAATTAATTAAAATAAGAAAAGTAAACCTAATTTAATAAGAAAAGATTTTAAATAAAACCCTAAGTCTATTAATTGATTAAAAGGAAATTAAGTTTAAGAAAAGTATTTTTGTATTTTTGTCTTGAAAATAATTTATAGTATTATAAATTATTTTGGCCTTTTTTATATTAAAATAATATATTTTAATTGGTGTAAAAGAAAATAAATAAAACCTATTTTTTTATAATTAAATTTGCAAGATATTTAGTGAAATGAATAAAGTATTTATTAAATAAAAATAATTTTTATGAGAAAAAATAAATAAACTATGTCAAAATGAAAATCTAATATTTTTGTATTTTTTTATGATTTTTTAGTATTAGAAAATTAATTAAGAAAACAAATACAAAGAAAATAATAAAATTAAATTAAATAGGGCCAGGGGTGTGTAAATGAAACAAGGGGTTAGCAAGCAAAAGCAAAAACAAAAAGGCCCAAGGAGGCCCAGCGCCTGCAAAAAAGAAGTCAGAATTGTAAAAAATATGAAGAAAAAAAACCAAAAGGGTACCACTGGGGCTCAAACCCAGGTCCCAAAGGTTACAGACGCGCACTTCTACCAATGGGGTGGCTATACATCCGTTAACATAAGCAAAACAATAAATATATGATACAAAACGCGCCCAGATTTCTACTTCATCTTCAACCTCCAGCCAGAGCAACTGTAACTTGTTCAAATCTCAACAAAAATGAAAACTGTAAACATGAAACTTGTAGCAAATTTCCTCACGATTTCAGAAATGTAAAGCATTAAAGCTATAGCTCAAATATAAACATGATTCTAATGGACCTATTATGAAACCTAAAAATCTCAGAAAATTCAATCTTAAAATTCTCTAAGCTCAGGCAAAATTAATGGAAGCTATGAACATGGTTAGCTTTAGGGCAATGATATCTACATGTTTCATTCACAAATAGATCATTAATGATACCTGTATGAAAAGTTCCAAAGTTAGAAAACTTACCTTGCAAGAGGGTATCGGGTTTTAAGTTTGAGCAGCTTTCATGGAGTTCCAAAGGTTGGGTTAGCTTCCTCAAGTTCCCAGGAAGCTAATGGAATGCTTAGCTTAAGCTGAAAGTACTTGGGGAGTTCTGGAGAAGTCCAAGTGCAAAGCTCTATTTTTGAAAATGGAGGATGATGTTAATGGTGTTACAGTTCTGTAACAGGGTGTGGGATCAGTTCTAAATGATGTTTAGAAGCTTTAGAAACCAAAAGGCTTGAAAACGCACGTGGGAGTTATGAGTTTCAAGTTTTTGGTCAGTTTATGTGAAAATGGAGGTATGAGAGGTGATTCTGATCTCTTGGTGTTTTCAGGGCTTAAAAATTCGTGTTCTTTGTGGAAAATAGTTTGTATATCTATAAGCAAAAGGATTGAAGTGGTTTGGACAATCAGAAGTACAAGTTTTTAGCTAATTGCTAGGATACTTGATTTTGAAGAAAAGAGGGAAACCAAGTTTCAATGTGAGGTACAAGCATGGGCTGAGTGATTGTAATTGTCTAACAAGTTACTTATGAGTTATAGGACTTGTATGATCAGAAGAGAACAAGTGCAAGTCTCAAGAACAAGTTTTGTGTAAAAAAGCACTATATGAAAATGGCAATGTACACTTTCTTCCAAAAATGGATATAAAGCATGGCCTTGCATTGAATGCTTGAAATAAGACCTCTAACAGCTGTGTAATCCATTAATTATGGAGTGCCTAACAAGTTTGATACCTGTAAAGTAGATTTTATGCAGCATAACTTTGAATTTGAATTTGGTTCATCACAAAATGGCTTGTAATTCAAGTGATAAAACCCTAATTTCATCTCTTTGATTCTCCATACTCAAGAATGATCTCAAGGAGTTCTTGGATATTTTGGAAAGCTTGTAATGTGCTTTACAACCCACCTTTGAATTTATTTTGAACATTACCCTTGGAACTATATGAAAAAGTGCCATTAAGTTGGGTCAAAATCCTGACCAAATTAGGGCAAAAATTTCACTAAGTGTTTTGTTTCATGACCACATGTTCTTAAAATTATAACTTGAGATCCAAGCACTTTTAGAAGGAGTTGTGTAAATAAAAGTTGTAGATTTCATTGAGATCTACAACTTTCTTGTTGGAAGTTTCTCTTGAATCACTTTGCATCATGGTGATAATTTTGCTCAAAGTTGTGAAAAAATAAGAAATTTCCAACACTTAGAAAAATTTCTAAGTTTAGTAATTTTCACTTTTCAAAATGAAATCTTGAATTTTGGATTTTTTTGATGAATAAGTTTCATATTTTGACATGTTTTGATGAATTGTGATCTTTGGCATTTAAATTTGACCAAAAAGTCAAAGTTTGACTTTTTAGTATGCAGTTGACTTTTGATCAGTTGACTACAAAATTCATCTATCAACCTATTGGACTTGGAATGTTTTAAGCCATGTCATTAGGTAAAAATGATGAAATTGGACTCTTGATATCATGCCTTAAACCAATTAATCATTTGCAAGGTCAAAATTCAGAAATTGCCCTTTCCTAGTCAAAACCCTAATTTTGACCATTTTGCCCTTTTGGAGATTTGATCAAATTTCTTGAGGAATTGTGATCCAAACTTGATAAAATGATACATATGAGTTTAAAATGTTGATGTGGATAAAAAATTAGGAATTTAGACTATAAATTGGTCATAGTTTACTTTTTCCCTAATACAACTGATTTTTAGGTCAACTACTCAATTAACCGAGCAAAAGTGTGATTCAAAGCTTGAAACTTGACATGAGTGATCTTGGGGGTCCATAATGATCCATGAAAACCATATGGGGCATGGGAAGTTCAAAAATCCTTGTGCAAACTCAAACACTAATTTTGGTCATTAGTGCTTAAGGAGGTGACTTGAGCTGATCAAACCCTAATGCAGTCTTGAGCTAAGGAGATCTTGTGAGAAAATTCTTGATAAATGAGATGGAAAATTTTGGGGTACAACAGCTGCCCCTGTTCCATCTTCTTAAACCTGAAGAGTTAGATTGGCGAGTTTTGCCATTCGTGACTCGAAGGTGGAAGATGATTGGACACTAGAGTGCCCAGAAATTTGCACTCGGTGAAGTGAAGGTTGATGGTATAGGGAATGGGATTAAAGATTCCATTTGGAAAGATGATGGAAATTTGTTGGAGATGGGCTTGTAGATGCCATCCAGAAATGATTGTTGAACCGTATCTGTAAGCTTAAACTGAATGAGTACCGGAATGCGGTCTGTGTCTGGAGCGTATCTGAATTGTATATGAGAGTTGAGACTGAATGAGTATCAGAATGGCATCCGTGTCTGGAGCATATCTGAATTGTATCTGTAACCTGAATCTTAATGAGTATCAGAATGGCACCAGTGCCTAGAGCGTATCTGAATTGTATCTGAGAGCTGAATTTGAATGAGAATCAGAATGGCATCTGTGTCTGGAGCGTATCTGAACTGTATCTGAGAGCTGAAATTGAATGAGTATCAGGATGGCATCCATGTTTTGAGTGTATCTGAACTGTATCTGAAAGCTGAATTTGAATGAGTATCAGGAAGGCATCCGTGTCTGGAGCGTATCTGAACTTTATCTGAGAGCTGAAATTGAATGAGTATCAGGATGGCATCCGTGTCTGGAGCGTATCTGAAATGTATCTGAAAACTTGAATCTAAATGAGTAACAGGACGACATCCGTGTCTAGAGCATATTTGAACTGTATCTGAAAGCTGAATCTGAATGAGCATCAGGATGGCATCCGTGTCTGGAGCGTATCTGAACTGTATCAAAAGTTGAATTTGAATGAGTATCAGAATAACATCTGTGTCTGGAGCATATCTGAACTGTATCTGAGAGTGAAATCTGAATGAGTATCATGATGGCATCCGTGTCTGGAGCGTATCTGAACTGTATCTGAGAGTGAAATCTGAATGAGTATCAGGATGGCATCCGTGTCTGGAGCGTATCTGAACTGTATCAAAAGTTGAGTCTGAATGAGTATGAGAATGACATCCGTGTCTGGAGCGTATATGAACTATATTAGAAAAGCCTTTGAACATTGTCAATGGTGGCTATTGATTAATCTTATCCTAAAAAAGTTAAAAAATATTAGTTGTATCCAATGTCATGATGTATGAAATGCATGGTACAATGAGATTGTGATATATGCATTCGTGTTATCAATGTTTATGATATATGGATGCGATGTATGCGTATGTGAGCTAATCTGCTACACTGTTGTTGGATAGGAGAAATAAATCCCTGACTTTTGCTGAGGATATGGAGTGTAAGTCTTCATGTTGTGAAGTGTTGATGAATTTCCACTTAGAGAAATAAACCTTGTTGTAAGGGAAATGTTGTGTCCTGCTTGTAAAACCCTGTTGGGGAATCCTGGGAAATTGGACGACTTCTACTGGGGATTGATAACTGGAAGCTTTGTTCCGCTGGGGATTAAACTGCACATTATGGGGGATTTTATGGAATAGCTCAAAGATATTGCCCTATCTCTTAAATCCACCAGTGATTGTCTTTTTTACTTTGTTTATTTGTAAATAGTAATTATATTCAAATGCATATATTCAACAATAAATCATCGGACGTTTTTGTAAACAAAACACAAGAGTAAAGAAAAACATATACTTTTGCACTTTCAAAGAGATATCTTTGTATTGAATTTGAGTAAGTATTTTGTACAATGAGGCAAACATTCTAGTAAGAGAATGTTGTCGTAAAAAATGAAAATTTTGATACAAAGAAAAGATAGTTATGTGCAATAATCCCATGGGGTTCCCATTCTGCTATAGCCTTCGTGTCTCCGAGCATCTTGTCTATTTGCTGCCTTATCCGAAGTTGATTGTATTGGTCAGAACCACTGAGTTTGTTAGTTGAATCAAAGGTTGTCCGTATGGTGATCCAACGGGACATAGTCATACGCTTTAATTCCCTAACTTTTTCCTGGACCACCCTTTCGGGTTTTCAGTCCACCGGGATACCCTTTTTTGCCCAAGTCGCCCTTTCGGGTTTTCAACTTGTCGGGTGTATAGATTTTTTTGTTTTATCCCTAATTCTTTCCTGAACTTTTTTGGTTCGCCGGGATGCCCTTGTTTTGCCTAGGTGTGTCAACCTAGGGGTTCTCTTATGCGTAGTATCTTTTGACTATGTTCGCGTTCACAGGGTGCGACAGGTCATCGCCATCCATGGTGGTCAATATCATTGCTCCACCAGAGAAAATGCTTTTGATCATAAATGGTCCTTCGTAGATAAGAGTCCATTTGCCCCTAGGATCACCTTGCGGCAGTATGATGCGTTTGATCACCAAATCCCGGACTTGATATACTTGCTGTCTGACCTTTTTGTTGAAAGCCTTGATCATCTGTTTTTGATACATTTGACCATGACAAACAGCAGTAAGCCTTTTCTCATCAATCAAGTTTAGTTGATCAAGTCAAATATGGATCCAATCTTCTTCATTCAGCCCTGCATCCATCATAATTCTCAGAGAGGGGATCTAGACCTCAATAGGCAAGACAACCTCCATACCGTATACCAGAGAGTAGGGTGTTGTCCCGGTTGATGTGCACGTTGTGGTACGATATCTATGGAGAGTGAATGGTAGCATCTCATGCCAGTCTTTGTATGTGACTGTCATTTTCTGTATGATCTTTTTGATATTCTTATTTGCGGCTTCGACAACACCCTTCATCTTCGGCCGATAAGGGGTAGAATTGTAATGCTAGATTTTGAATTGCTCGCACAGGGTGGTGATTATAATATTATTTAGATTCGTACCATTGTCTGTGATGATCCTCTCCGGGATACCATAACGCCATATGAGATTCTGTTTAATGAACTGGGCTACAACATTCCTGGTTACGGAAGCGAAAGAGGCTACCTCAACCCACTTTGTAAAATAGTCAATGGCCACTAGGATGAAGTGGTGTCCATTGGAGGCTGTTGGTTTGATTTCTCCAATCATATCGATGCCCCACATAGCAAAGGGCCAAGGAGCCGTCAAGACATTCAGAGGAACCAGAGGTATGTGCACCTTGTCAGCATAAATCTGACACTTGTCGCAGGTTCAAGAGTGTTGATAGAATTCTGATTCCATGGTAGACCAGTAATACCCTGCCCGTAGGATTTTCTTTGCCATCGTATGCCCACTGGAATGGGTGCCGAAAGTTCCCTCATGTAACTCAGCCATGATCTTTTCCGCTTCAACCTTATCTACGCACCGAAGTAACACCGAGTCATGGTTGCGTTTGTAGAGAATGTCATTACTAAGGAAGAATTTAGCAGAGAATCTCCTTAAGAACTTCTTATCATTGACTGAAGCTCCTTCCGGATATTCTTGAGCCTCGAGATACCTCTTGACTTCATGAAACCAAGGTTGGTCCACTACTTGTTCAGTATTAATCTCGTGATAGTGAGCTGGTTCATCCATTCGTTCAATGGTGATCTGGGGAGCCTCGTTATCCCATTCAAGTTTAAATGTGGATGACATTGTGGCTAGTGCGTCTGCTAGTTGATTATTTTTCTCGCGGGAAATGCTCGAAGGTAATCTTCTCAAAATGTGGGATCAATGTCAGTACATGTTCTTTGTAAGGGATAAGTTTAGGGTGTTTGGTGTCCTATTCCCCTTTGATATGGCTGATGACCAAAGCTGAATCATCGAATACATTTAAGGATTTGATCCCCAAGTCTATGGCAGCTTTAAGACCAAAAATGCATGCTTTGTATTCTAGCATGTTATTGGTACAATTGAAGCAGAGTCTTTCCGTAAAGGGAGTATGGAACCCTTCAAGAGATATGAGTACAACACTAATACCATTGTCGAGTGCGTTAGATTCCCCATCAAAAACCAGGGTCCATCGGGATCCTTGCTTAGGTCTGTCATATGGTCTGAATTCTTCACAGTTGTTTACCATCACGATGTCTTTATTTGGGAATTTGAAATTCATAGACTGGTAGTCTTCCACAGCTTGGTGAGCAAGGTGATCAGCTATTAAACTACCCTTTATTTCTTTCTAGGTAGTATACTATATGTCATATTTTGTCAGGATCATATGCCATCTCGCTATCCTCCTAGAGAGGACAGACTTCTCGAAGATGTATTTTATTGGATCCATTTTAGATATCAATAAGGTAGTATGGGTCAGCATATACTGTCTTAGTCGGCGAGCAGCCCATGCCAAAGCGTAGGAATTTTTCTCGAGCAGTGAATATCTTGTTTCACAGTCAGTAAACTTTTTGCTCAGGTAACAAATAGCATGCTCTTTTCGGCCAGACTCATCATGCTTCCCCAACACACACCCCATTGATTTTCCAAAATGGTCAGATACATGATCAATGGTCTTCCCTTGACTGGTTGCATTAAAATAGGAGGCTTTTGCAGGTACTCTTTGATTTTGTCGAAAGTAGTTTGGCACTCGTCGTTTCATTTGACTACTTGATTTTTCTTCAGTAATTTGAAGATTGGTTCACAAGTAGCTGTAAGGTGAGAAATGAATCTGGCAATGTAGTTTAAACTTGCCAAGAATCCTCTGACTTCCTTCTCAGTACGAGGAGCAGGCATCTCTTATATCACTTTCACCTTGGCGAGATCCACTATGATACCTTTATTGCTGACAACAAAGCCTAGGAGTTTACCAGACCTCACTCCAAATGAGCATTTATTTTGGTTCAACCTCAACTTGTATTTATTTAGTCTATCAAACAGTTTCTGTAGATGATCAAGATGCTCTTCTTCTGTTTGAGATCTAACTATCACTTCGTCCACATAGACCTCTATTTCGTGATGTATCATGTCGTAAAATAGAGCTACCATGGCACGCTGATAGGTTGCCCCAACATTCTTCAATCTGAATGGCATAACCTTGTAGCAGAATGTGCCCCATTATGTGACAAAGGTTGTTTTCTCCATGTGCTCAGGCGCCATTTTGATTTGGTTGTAGCCTGAGAAACAGTCCATGAAGGAAATCACTTTATGTTGTGCCGTATTGTCAACTAGAACATCAATGTGGGGAAGTGGGAAATCATCCTTAGGGCTTACCCTATTCAAATCTCTATAGTCCATGCACATTTGTACCTTGCCGTCCTTTTTGGGCACGGGAACAACATTGGCAACCCATTATGGATAGGAGGTGACGACCAAGAATCCAGCATTGAATTGTTTCATGATTTCTGCTTTAATCTTCTCTGACATGTCTGGTTGCATGCGACGGACCTTTTGTTTTACCGGTGGACAATCTTCGTTTGTTGGTAGACGATGTACCATAATATCTTCATCAAGTCCTGGCATGTCTTCATACGACCAGACAAAGACTTCAACATACTCGTGTAGCAACTAAATCAGACGCTCTTTTACACCGGGTTCCAGATCAGCACCCACCTTGACTTCTCTTTTGTCCTCTTCGGTACCTAGGTTGATTGTGTCCACTGGTTCCTCGTGGGGATGAATGGTCCTCTCTTCTTGTTGTAGTAACCTGGAGAGTTCTCCTGGTACTTCGCAATCTTCCTCACCTTCGTCTTTGGATTGGTAGATTAGATTTTCAGAATCATAGAAGGCCATAGCAGAATCGTTCCCCATGGGATCCTGAATGGATGTAGACCTGTATTGTGAGTGTGAGTGTGTGTAAGAGTATAGCTACTTAGAAAGAAATGAAAATGTCAAAAAAATAAAAACAATGAGCACAAAGTTTGTATGCAAAAACGTCCATGATTCATTGACGTCATATGGAAATGAGATAATAACCCTTACAAATGGACCATTGTGCCTCGGGTAAGACACAAGGTTTTAAGAGTCTGAATTGTTTTAAAAATATTACAAATCCGACAAAATGTAAAGACAAATTACTATGGGATAAAAGTGATCGGAATGAAATATCTAACTTCCCAATTGTTGATCCCTCTATTGATAGTTGGGAAAATCCAATCCTCCAGGTCATAGTTGTATTCATCATCCTCTACTGCGTTGACTTGGTGGTTGCTGATCTTCAAGGGTGGTCCTCCAGCACGAGCACGGCGTGCAACCTTCTGGGCACTTGAAGTGAAACCCAGACCAAATTTGTCAGATTTGTATGGGATATCTGGTAGTTGTCCCCAATTATTGCACCCACCTTCTTCTATCACTGCCTTGGCATCTTTTAAAGACGAAATCTTGAGTGGAGGCCTTATAATTCTAGGAACTTGAGACACAGTCTTGGTTACTGCCACATCTTGCAGGACTTCTTCAAAGTGCTGGAATGGAGTTTCAATAAATTCACCATCTAGTTCCACATATCTGAAGGAATTTAGATGGTTGACCATATAGTCTTCTTCTCCATGAACAATGACGATTTTCCCTTGAATTGGATATTTCAGCATTTGATGCAACCTAGAAGTAACGACACCAGCATTGTGAATCCACGGTCAGCCTAATAAGCAGGAATATAAAGGGCGAATATCCATTACATAAAAAGTTGAATCAAAAGTTTGGGTTCCAACTTTTATGGGGATGTCCACTTCCCCATGCACCATCCTTTTTGAGCCGTCAAAGGCCCTTACTACTATGTTGCTCGGTTTCAATGTTAATCCTTCACAGTCAAGCCTATCAAGAGACTTTTTAGGTAACACATTCAGAGACGAACCAGTGTCAACCAAGATATGAGCCAAAGTCGTGCCCCTGCATTCGACTGAGACATGCAATGCCTCGTTATGCTTCCCCCCTCTTGGCGTTAAATCAACATCCGAAAAACCTAAACCATTATCTGCAGTCAAGCTGGCTACGCAGTCTTGGAACTGATCGGCAGATGTTTCTTGGGGTGCATGGGCAATTTTTAGGAATTTTACCAAGGCTTTTGCATGAGCCTCAAAACATACAACAAAGACAACATGGAAATTTTTGATGGATTTTGTCCCAGTTGCTCGACTATGTTGTAGTCGGTTCTTTTTATGAGCTTTATAATTTCCTCCATCTATTTCCGGGAGGTCTTAGGGATAGCTACTGATTGCGCCTTCGTCCGGACATGCTCAACCAGAATACCTTTACCTCGAGTCTCAGTTGACTCGGCAACAGGAATGTCAGTAGGGGTGATAACAGGGATTGTAACAGTTTTGTCAATAGGAGTATTAGCATAGATAATTGTAGCACTGGGAATAACCTTTGGAGGAGCAACAACAACAAGAATGATTACGGGTTCAGAAACAGCTTTTGGAGGAGCAATTTATGGAGAGAAAACCCTTCCACTTCAAGTGAGCTTACTAGTCCCTGCGATATTACTGACATCAGAGTCAACTTTCTCAAAACATGAATTTTCAGCAGCTGGCCAATCTTGCTCGATACCGTGGTAGTAAACATCCCCTCCATAATTCTATGGTACAGTTTTGTTTGACGAATACGAGATTGGTCCAGGCATTGTAATTATCAAAGTAGCTACTTTAGGAACTGATGTAATTCTAACGGGTCTTTTGGTGGAGACCCTGGAAGAATTATCGAAAATGGTCAATGGAAACATCATTAAAAGAAACAGTTTGAATTGAAGCCTTCTCGAACAAAATCACCTTGTTATCTATTAGACATTGAACGCCTGCTTTTAACAAAGGACAACTGGTTAGTGAGGACAAACAGAAATGACAGCTTTCATCACATCCTAGGAAAACACCAACATTCAACAAATTCTCTTTGATAGTCAAGAGTGGGGTCACAAGTTCATTAACTGAAATAATAAACATATCTTCCTCGACGGTGTTGACATCTTGGCCATGTTTGGGCATAGGGGCAGTAATGACATTGGGCTTTTCTGGCGCGTCAAATTCAATCTCTTTGGCTTCAAGCAGGCCTTGTACTTTGTTATTTAGAGCCCAACAATTGTTAGTGTCATGGCTGGGACTCTCAGAATGGTATGCACAGCGGGCATTAGGATGATAGTGAGGAGAGGTTGTGTTAGGGTTCTTTGGAGCTTCTTTCAAAGTCACTAGATTGGATCTTAACAAATGTGGCAATACTTGAGATAGTGTCATATTAATTCAGGTGAATTGTCTGACTGGTCTTTCCATTCTTGGCTGGTTGCTTCTTTGCTGAGCAGGCGCTGGTTTAGGAATCATGACATCCCCCACCATTGGACGGCGTTCAGTCCTATCTTGATTTATCTGAGGATATACAGCAACAACCTCTTTCTTTCCGATGAACGGTTTCCTTACAGCAGCAGAGGATGCATATTTTTTAATCTTCCCATTCTTTATCCCGACTTCTACCCTTTCTCCGGTCAATATCAATTTAGTAAAACCTGCCGATGAACTCCCAATTAAGTGGCTGAAGAAAGGACCAGACAAGGTGCCCAAGAACCTATCTACTAATTCTCTTTCAGATAGGGGAGGATGGACTCTTCCTGCCAAGTCCCTCCATTTTTGCGCGTAGTCCTTAAAGCCCTCACTTGAAACCATGGACATAC
Source organism: Vicia faba (assembly GCA_948472305.1). Taxonomy (NCBI): domain Eukaryota; kingdom Viridiplantae; phylum Streptophyta; class Magnoliopsida; order Fabales; family Fabaceae; genus Vicia; species Vicia faba. Next base: position 358,610,617 of record OX451735.1, read on the forward strand.
TCTGGAGTTGAGTACGGGTGGGTGCAAGATCAATGTTGTATTGGTATTGTTTGTAAAAGGCAGCGGACAGATCTTCTCAGTTATGAACATATGCTCTTTCTAACTGATAAAACTAATCAAGTTGAGTTCCAGACAGACTGTCTTGGAAGAAGTGTACCCATAAATCCTTATCGGCGGTGTGTGGCTGTATTTTCCTTACATAGGACCGGAGATGCATTTTGGGACATGAAACTCTGTCACATTTGGCAAACACATGTGCTTTGAATTTTGGAGAAATGAGAATCCCTGATACCAATCCCAACTCCTCAAAGTCCAATCCAGGCACTTTTTGGATTTCCATTGCGCTCAACCATTCTTCCAGATGCTTATACTTATCGTCGGCTGGAGGATATTGTTCTCCAGAATAATCTTATTTTTCCTCTTTCTCTTCTGACTCTGACTGGATAACTGCTTCTTTTCCCTTCCCATCTTGATTGTATTTCTCACTAAATGTCGTTGCAAAGTTTAGGGTCCTTCTTGCTTGTCCTTGGAATCTTCTTCCCATGTTTAGAACTCTGGTTATTTTCTTTGTCTTCTTCTTTTTCTCTTCTACCAGCAAGGTCTTCAACTCTTCTTGTCCTTTAGCTAGAGTTAAGAACATCTATTGAAACTGGGCATTTTGAGCTTGAAGGTCCTTCACCGTTTGCTCGAGATCCATCTTACTGAAATAAACAGTAAGATGAGGAGACTTGTTGCAAGAAACCTTCTTATGTTATGATGAATGGTAAATGCATATGCAATGATTTCAAGGATTTTAAAGATTCAAATTTGTTTTAGACAAAAAAGGAAACACACGTTATATTAATAAATTAAAGATTGAGTACATCAATGCCTCTTTGGGCAAAACAAATACAAAAACTCTAAGATAAAAAGGTAGTACGCATCCTCTTTTGTGCAATGTAGGCATTCAGAGTCTGCTCCTCATGAAGTTGCTTAGTGAGTTCCAAAACCTTCTTCTCGCTTGCATAGAATTGGGATTTGAAAGTATCTCGCTCCCCCTTGAGTTGTATCCAATCTCTTTGTAAGTCTTCAAGAGAGGTGAGCATGTCAAGATGTAGGATAGTGTATGGAACATCTCCTTCCATGACAGGCTCAATGATTACCGGGAGAATGGAGGGATAAGGCATCATAAGACTCGGAGCATGAGTTTGTACCGATTTGAGGTAAGGCTCAAGAGGGATGGAATTCTTATGCCCCAATGTCTTTCTATCTACCTTGTTCAACATCCTCCAAGCTCGGATAAACCTCTGGCGAAGACCTTGATCGTTGTTCTCGTAGTCAAATACCAAACCTTTAATCAGCATCTCATGTGGGCCATCTCTTCGGGCGTAACCAAACTGTCTTAAGGCTAAGCAGGGGTTGCAGGTGATACCTCCCCTAATGCCAAGTAAAGGGACATTAGGGAATTCTCCAAAGCGGTCGAAAATAGTAACATTCTCTATAGATCGGGAACACCAATGAATGTATGAATGTTTGAGCGTCATCAACCTTTGTGACCACCTTGAACCTTGCTCGTTCTTCAATACGGATTGGGGAAGATGCGGAATAAACCATCTTGCCAAGAGAGGAGTGCAACACATAAGGACACATCTTTTCCTCATAGTGCGAGTGTGAAAATAATGTAGAATGTCCCCTAACAAAGTAGGCACTGGGTTATGAGATATGAAGATTTTGACGGAGTTCACATCTATGAGTTGGTCATAATTTGGAAACAAACCCATCCCATAGATGAGGAGAGCCACAATTTCCTCAAAGGCTTGCAAATACAAAGAGTTCCAATAGTTTCAGGCTTTCTCAAACAAGAACTTTGATAGGAAGCCTTTGACACCACTCCTTGTTTCCCAATTAGTTGTGACATCAGATGATTGCAAGTGTAGAGATTGAGCAATCTCTTCTGGCTTTGGGTCTCTTTCCATACCGTTGAAAGGTAGTTGATTAAGAATGGGAATCCTGGAGAGTTGGGAGAATTCTTACAAAGTTGGTACAAGTTGATAATCGGGAAATGTGAAGCAATAGTGTAAGGGATCAAAGAACTGAAAGAGTACCTTCATCATGTCTTCATCAGTGTTGGAAGTGACCAAGTTGAGTAGGCGACCATGTCTCTCAGTGAATGGAGAGTTTTCAGGAATCCTTGATGCTAGCTTCTTAAGTTGAGGAGGGATCCTTACAAGATTGACTTGAATGGTTTTCCTGCGGATAGAATCCATGTCCTACAAAACAAGACAAAGACAAATCCCAAGATCCTTGAAATCGTTAGTGAATGAATATGATGTTATGATGTTAATGATGTTATGTACAAGTAAATATACACAAACAAAGCAAACAAGTCCTTAGGTTTAGGCTTGCATGGAGTCTCATAGGTAAGTACCCTCTTGAAGTTTAGTTGGCTCAAACCTGTCCTAGTAATAGTAACTGAGTTCTAAGGAGATCAATATCATCGGTTTGTTTTCTTGAGCATTGTCTCAGCACAAGCCTCTTTAATGGCGACCGAAATATCTCAAGAAACCAAACCTCAATGAGTGCAGTATCGAGTATCTACCAACTTCGGACTGCACCAAAGTCGGTCATCTCACTACATCCTAAAGACCAGGTTGGTCAAGTAAAAGGTTTTAAAAGTTCATTAGTGCTTCATGACATTACTCAGCAACCCCGTATTATCCTTGATTAACTCAAGGGCTAGCGGTACCCACAAATATGTCGCACTAACATAGCTATTGCTTAGACCATGTCGGTATACCCCGCACAATTTCCATAATGTATTGCTACTTACCTATAAGGTATCACAAATCCAGGTAGAGGATTCAAACCCAAACAAAGAACCATAATGTAAAGCATACAAATCAAACAATGAAAGCCAGTAAATGTGATCTAACCCTAAGGTAACCCCACTTTTAGAATTTTCCCTAACAGAGTTTCCAGTTCTGTGATACGATGGGAGATCTGACTTGAAGGTTTTGCGTTTGATCACAAATGTTGCAGTTAGCAAGAGTCGCCACCGACTTTTCTTTTATCCAAAAGGAAAGGTGAAAAAGCACAGGAAATACCTTTGAGATTATTTCTTGAGTTCGGGGGGTAGATTATGAAAAGGGAAGGTATTAGCACCCTTTTCATCCATGGTTTTCAATGGGCTCTTAGTAACTTGCTAGATCACTCGCTTTTGTTTGAAATTGTGCTTTGTGTTGTTTTTTGAAAGTATTTTGTAAAGAGGCCATTGTTTAGGCAATCTTTGTAATGATTCTCGTTTGTAAGAATTTATACAAAGATGTTTGATCTTTTGAAAATGTTTTCAAGTTTGTAAGATATTTTTGAAAGTGTGGGTGGTTGTTTTTGAAAATAGCAAGGATATTTTATTTGAAATTGAGAAAGTAATTAGGAGCATTCTACCTACTCAAAATTCTTTCTTGTTCATTTTCTTTTTCTTTGACATTGTTATCTTACCATTGAATTGTAAGTAACCCTATCTTTGGATGTAAACGGGACGAGCGTGGGTCATCGTATAATCATGATTAGCAATGTTGCAAGGTATCTTTGCATTCTTTTTTAGGGACTAAGATCATTTGGAAAGAAACTTAGATAGCGTCATCGAGGGGCAATGATCTTGTATTTTGCTTTGTTTTTGCTAAGAACCTCACATGCGTAATATGGCCATTTTGTAAAGGCAACCAAGTGGATTTACCCTAGGGGTGCTTGTGTGCAAGTGTATTGTTTTCATGCTTGATTTTGTCTTGAATTAGGGTTTTCTAAGTATTGATTTTAGTCTTTCCATACAAACCCTAATGACTAGCATTTGTATATAAAGCGATAAATTGCGGAATTTAAAGTTACTACGCTATTACAATACTTGTGGGAGGGGGTTTACAAATTATAAACGGGGATTGCAAGAAAATAAACCTAATTAATCTATTACAACCATATTGAATTGGTACAAGAATTGAATAAATAAATGTACAAAAATAAATAAATATGCAAGAATGTAAATATGAAGAAAATGGATATTTTTGTTTGGATTTTTTAGGAAAAGTGAATTGGTTTTAATCTAATTAATTAAAAGAAAATAATTAATTAAAATAATAAAATTAAACCTAATTTAATAAGAAAATATTTTAAATAAAACCCTAAGTTTATTAATTGATTAAAAGGAAATTAAGTTTAAAAAAAGTATTTTTGTATTTTTGTGTTGAAAATAATTTATAGTATTATAAATTATTTTGGCCTTTCTTATATTAAAATAATATTTTTTAATTGGTGTTAAAGAAAAAAATAAAACATATTTTTTTTAATTAAATTTGCAAGATATTTAGTGAAATGAATAAAGTATTTATTAAGTAAAAATGATTTTTATGAAAAATAAATAAGCTATGTCAAAATGAAAATCTAATATTTTTTTTATTTTTTATGATTATTTAGTATTAGAAAAATAATTAAGAAAACAAATAAAAAGAAAATAAGAAAATAAAATAAAATTTGGCCAAGGGCGTGTAGTTGAAACAGGGGGTTAGCAAGCAAAAACAAAAACAAAAAGGCCCAAGGAGGCCCAGCGCCTGCAAAAAAGAAGTCAGAATTGTAAAAAATATGAAAAAAAAACCAAAAGGGTAAACTGGGGCTCGAACCCAGGTCCCAAAGGTTACAGGCGTACGCTTCTACCATTGGGGTGGTTATACATCCGTTAACATAAGCAAAACAATAAATATATGATACAAAACGCGCCCAGATTTCTACTTCATCTTCAACCTCCAACCAGACCAACTGTAACCTGTTCAAATCTCAACAAAAATGAAAACTGTGAACATGAAATTTGTAGCAAATTTCCTCACAATTTCAGAAATGTAAAGCATTAAAACTATAGCTCAAATATAAACATGAATTTTAATGGCCCTATTCTGAACCCTAAAAATCTCAGAAAATTCAATCTTAAAATTCTCTAAGCTCAGGCAAAATTAATGGAAGCTATGGACAAGGTTAGCTTTAGGGCAATGATATCTACATGTTTCATTCACAAATAAATTATTGATGATACCTGTATGAAAAGTTACAAAGTTAGAAAACTTACCTTGCAAGAGGGTATCGGGTTTGAAGTTAGATCAACTTTCAAGGAGTTCCAAAGGTTAGGTTAGCTTCCTCAAGTTCCCAGGAAGCTAATGGAATGCTTAGCTTGAGCTGAAAGTACTTGGGAAGTTCTAGAGAAGTCCAAGTGCAAAGCTCTATTTTTGAAAATGGAGGATGGTGTTAATGGTTTACAGTTCAGTAAAATGGCGTGGGATCAGTTCTAAATGATGTTTATAAACTTTAGAAACCAAAAGGTTTGAAAACGCACGCGGGAATTATGAGTTTCAAGTTTTTGGTCAGTTAATGTGAAAATGGAGGTATAAGAGGTGATTCTGAGCTCTTGGTGTTTTCAGGGCTTAAGCATTCGTGTTCTTTATGGCAAATAATTTGTATATCTATAAGCAAAAGGATTGGAGTGGTTTGGACAATCAGAAGTACAAGTTTTTAACTAATTGCTAGGTTACTTGATTTTGAAGAAAAGACGGAAACCAAGTTTCAATGTGAGGTACAAGCATGGGATGAGTGATTGTAAGTGTCTAATAAGTTTCTTATGAGTTATAGGACTTGTATGATCAGAAGAGAACACGTGTAAGGCTCAAGAACAAGTTTTGTGTAAAAAAGCACTTTATCAAAATGGCAATGTACACTTTCTTCCAAAAATGGACATAAAGCATGGCCTTGCATTGAATGCTTGAAATGTGATCTCTAACAGCTGTGTAAGCCATTAATTATGGAGTGCCTAACAAGTTTGAAGCCTGTAAAGTAGAGTTTATGCAGTATAACTTTGAATTTGAATTTTGTTCATCACAAAATGACTTGTAATTCAAGTGATAAAACCCTAATTTCATATCTTCGATTCTCCCTACTCAAGAATGATCTCAAGGAGTTCTTGGACATTTTGGAAATCTTGTAATGTTCTCTACAACCCATCTTTGAATTAATTTTGAAGATTCCCCTAGTAACTATATGAAAAAGTTCCATGAAGTTGGGTCAAAATCCTGACCAAATTAGGGCAAAAATTTCACTAAGTGTTTTGTTTCATGACCACATGTTCTTAAAATTATAACTTGAGATCCAAGCACTTTTGTAAGGAGTTGTGTAAAGAAAAGTTTTAGATTTCACGGAGATCTACAACTTTTATGTTGGAATTTTCTCTTGAATCACTTTTCATCATGGTGAAAATTTTGCTCAAAGTTGTGAAAAAATAAGAAATTTCCAACACTTAGAAAAATTTCTAAGTTTAGAAATTTTCACTTTTTAAAATGAAATCTTGAATTTTGGATTTCTTGATGAATAAGTTTCATATTTTGACATGTTTTGATGAATTTTGATCTTTGGCATTTGAATTTGAATAAAAAGTCAAAGTTTGACTTTTCAGTATGCAGTTGACTTTTGATCAATTGATTGCAAAATTCATTTGTCAACCTATTGGACTTGCAATGTTTTGAGTCATGTCATTAGGTACAAATTATGCAATTAAACTCTTGAGATCATGCCTTAAACCAATTGATCATTTTCTAGGTCAAAAATCAGAAATTGCCCTTTCCCAGTCAAAATCCTAATTTTGACTATTTTGCCCTTTTGGAGATTTGATAAAATTTCTTGAGAAATTATGGTCCAAACTTGATCAAATGATACAATGAGTTCAAAATGTTGATGTGGATAAAAATTATGAAGTTTGACTGTAAATTGGCCATAGTTGACTTTTTCCCCAATACAATTGATTTTTAGGTCAACTGCTCAATTGATTGAGCAAAAGTGTGATTCAAAGCTTGAAACTTGACATGAGTGATCTTGGGGGTCCATAATGATCCATGAAAACCATACGGGGCATTGGAAGTTCAAAAATCCTTGTGCAAACTCAAACCCTAATTTTGGTCATTAATGCTTAAGGAGGTGACTTAGCTGATTAAACCCTAATGCAGTCTTGAGCTAAGGAGATCTTGTGAGAAAATTATTTATAAATGAGAGGGAATATATTGGGGTACAACAACTGCCTCTGTTCAATCTTCTTAAACCTGAAGAGTTAGATTGGCGAGTTTTGCCATTCGTGACTCGAAGGTGGAAGATGATTGGACACTAGAGTGCCAAGAAATTTGCACTCGGTGAAGTGAAGGTTGATGGTATAGGGAATGGGCTTAAAGATGCCATTTGGAAAGATGATGGAAAGTTGTTGGAGATGGGCTTGTAGATGCCATCCAGAAATGATTGTTAAACCGTATCTGTAAGCTGAAACTAAATGAGTACCAGAATGGCGTCTGTGTCTGGAGCGTATCTGAACTGTATCTGAGAGTTGAGACTGAATGGGTATTAGAATGGCATCCGTGTCTGGAGCGTATCTGAATGGTATCTATAATCTGAATCTGAATGAGTATCAGAATGGCATCCGTGCCTGGAGCGTATCTGAACTGTATTGAGAGCTGAATCTGAATGAGTATCAGAATGGCATCCATGTCTGGAGCGTATCTAAATTGTATCTGAGAGCTGAAACTGGATGAGTATCAGGATGGCATCTGTGTCTGGAGTGTATATGAATTGTATCTGAAATCTGAATCTAAATGAGTATCAGGACGACATCCGTGTCTAGAGCGTATCTGAACTGTATCTGAGAGCTGAAACTAAATGAGTATCAGGATGGCATTCGTGTCTGTAGCGTATATGAACTGTATCTGAAAGCTTGAATCTGAATGAGTATCAGGATGGCATCCATATCTGGAGCGTATCTGAGTTGTATCAAAAGTTGAATCTGAATGAGTATCAGAATAACATCCGTGTCTAGAGCGTATCTAAACTGTATCTGAGAGTGAAATCTGAATGAGTATCATGATGGCATCTGTGTCTGGAGCGTATCTGAACTGTATCTGAGAGTGAAATCTGAATGAGTATCAGGATGGCTGTTAGAACAATGTTTGAATCTAGTACCCTATATTTAAGTTTTGATGATAACAAAGTGAAAAGATATAGTAGTTAAATATTTCATGATTGAATTATATGCTGCCTAAAATTACTATGCTCTAATTTGCAGATATGCTGATTAAAATAAGCAAGATCACGTTCTCAGCATCAGAATGTGATTTCATACACCAGCATCAGAAGTTGCTGAATCAGAACGTCAAGATCAGATGATCAACGCTTGCACATGCTGAAGCTTGATGAACAGAACTGCGCGTAAAACACTCTGATACAGAATCAAATAGTTCATCAGCAGCGAAGCAGAATCAGAATGAGCCAAGCCAGATCGTGCATTGAAGAAGCAACGGTACTGTGCATTGAACGCTAATCAATTCCAACGGCCTCATTCCAGACAAGATCTGCTCAAAAAGGAAAGCTTGTTAATAGCATTGAATCAAGAATATTTGCATCAACGTTCATCTTCTCAAGTGCTATATAAACCAAGCTTCGAAGATTATCATGGCTAATGCTTCCAAACTCTCTACACGCACAAAGCTGAACATAATCTTCATCTACTAGTTTTGCTAAACCAACAAACTCTGATACTCCATTAGCGTTTAGCATTCTAAGTTTCTAAGCTTCATTTGTGTAAACATCACAGTTGTGATATAGTTTTTGTAGAAAACATTCACACACATTTGCTTATACCTTTGTAAGAAAGTGTTGCCTTGACAAACCGGATTGTGGTTTGAATCAAGAAGGTTTTAGCAGTTGCTAAAGCAGATTTGTATTCAGTTGAATATAGTGAATTAAGACCTCGTTGGAGAGAGGCAAAATCACCTTGACGGGTGGACTGGAGTAGTTTGAGATCAAACGAACCAGGATAAAAATACCTTGTCATTTGCTTTAAGATTCCAGTTTTTCAATTCAACCCCCCCTTCTTGTGTTTTTCACCCCTTCAATTGGCATCAGAGCGCCTGGTTCTGAGCTAAAACACTTAACCGTGTCAGTAAAAGATCCAGCGTCAGAAAAACACTATGGCAGGAAACAACTCTCATTTCAGCAATGACAACAATGAGGATAGAGACAGATTCAGCGGCAAACCTCCAGTCTTTGATGGAGAAAACTTTGACTACTGGAAAGACAGAATTGAAAGCTTCTTTCTAGCACATGATGCTGATCTGTGGGATATGGTGACAGATGGATACACGCACCCTGTGAATGCAACTGGTCAGAAGATTGATAGAAAATCAATGACTGATCAACAAAAGCGTGATTTCAAGAATCACCATAAGGCCAGAACCATCCTCCTCAGTGCCATCTCATATACTGAGTATGAAAAGATCTCCAACAGAGACACAGCTAAGAACATCTTTGATTCTCTCAGAATGACGCATGAGGGCTACATTCAAGTCAAAGAAACAAAAGCTCTGGCGCTCATTCAGAAGTATGAGGCGTTTAAAATGGAAGAATCTGAATCCATTGAAACTATGTTCTCCAGGTTCCAGATTCTGGTAGCTGGTCTCAAAGTTCTGGACAAGGGATACTCTACTGCTGACCATGTCAAGAAGATAATCAGAAGTTTACCCAAGCAGTGGAGGCCTATGGTTACTGCTCTGAAGCTGGCGAAAGATCTCAACAAAATCACTCTGGAGGAACTTATAAGCTCCCTCAGAAGTCATGAGATAGAGCTGGAAGCTGACGAGCCTCAGAAGCAAGGTAAGCCTATAGCTTTAAAATCTAACAGAAAATCTGAATCTAAAGTTTTGCAGGCAGTTGAAGAAACATCTGATGGATCCTCATCAGAAGAAGACGAGCTTTCCCTTCTCTCCAGAAGAGTAAATCAACTGTGGAAGCAAAGACAAAGGAAGTTCAGGAATCCCAGAAGATCTGATCAGAACGAGTCCTCCTCCAGATACAGAAGGACAGATTCTTCCTCTGGATACAGAAGATCTGAAGGCTCATCAGGTAGCAAGAAGCCAAATACAAAAGACATCATCTGCTACGAGTGCAATGAGCAAGGACACTACAAGAGTGACTGTCCAAAGCTTCAGAGGGAAAAGCCCAAAAAGAAGTTTGGAAGAGAGAAGAAGAAAAGTCTCATGGCCACATGGGATGACTCTGACTCGTCTGAAGCTGACTCAGAATCAGATGATGAAAGGGCGAACATAGCGCTCATGGCTAGCATTCCAGATGACAGTGAAGCTTCTGACTCAGACTCAGAATCAGACACAGAAGAGGTATTTCCTAACTTCGCTGTTAATTTTACAAAGGCTAAACTTGCTGAAAGCCTCAATGAAATTCTGGAACGTTATCAGCAGATTAGAGCTAAATTCAGAGACCTGAAAAGGACTCTTGAATCTGACTCTAATAAGTCTGAGAGTCTCAAATTGGAAAACTCTGAGCTGAGAGATAAAATTTTAAAATTAGAAAACTCTTTACAAAACTCTCAGAAGGTACCAATTTCTGAAACTCCCAGCAACGCTGATGAGATCATCAAGGAGTATGATCATAGTTTCCAGAAGTTCCTTGCTAAAAGCATAGATAGAAGCAGAATGGCTTCAATGATCTATGGAGTTAGCGGAAACGGCAGGAAAGGAATAGGATACCAAGGTAAGGTTCCTACACCTAAGAATGTCATGGATTTAGTTATTAAACACACTCCTCTAAATTCACACTTTGTGTATGGTCACACACATGACATCAAATATACTAGTAGTAATCACTTTGTGAAACCAAAATTCAACCAGAGTTTTGGTAAAACTAACAAATCAGGACCCAAGAAGATCTGGGTACCTAAGGATAAAATAATACATGTTGCAGATATCTTTAGCAGCAAGTCAGAAACACCAGTCATGGTACCTGGACTCTGGCTGCTCACGTCACATGACGGGAAGAAGGCATATGTTCCAAAGCCTGGAACTTAAGCCTGGAGGCCACGTTGGCTTTGGAGGCGATCAGAGGGGAAAGATAATTGGCTCTGGAACTGTAGGTAACGGAAATCTTCCCTCTATTAATAATGTTCTGCTTGTAGATGGATTGATGCATAACCTGTTATCCATAAGTCAATTAAGTGATAACGGTTATGATATAATCTTTAATCAAAAATCATGTAAAGCTGTTAGTCAGAAAGATGGGACTATCCTATTTAATGGTAAGAGGAAAAACAACATTTACAAAATCAAACTTTCTGAACTAAAGAGTCAGAACGTAAAATGTCTTCTGTCTGTTAACAACGAGCAGTGGATCTGGCACAGAAGATTGGGGCATGTTAGTATGAGAAGAATATCTCAGATTAACAAACTCAATCTGGTCAGAGGACTTCCAAATTTGAAGTTCAATTCAGATGCTCTGTGTGAAGCATGTCAGAAAGGCAAATTTGCAAAACCTTCTTTTAAATCCAAAAATGTTGTTTCTACCTCTAAGCCATTAGAACTTCTGCACATTGACTTATTTGGACCAGTTAAGACTGCTTCTGTCAGTGGCAAGAAGTATGGGTTAGTAATCGTAGATGACTATAGCAGATGGACATGGGTAAAGTTCTTAAGACACAAGGACGAGTCACACTCTGTGTTTGTTACCTTCTGTAACCAAGTTTAGAATGAAAAAGATCTTAGAATCGTTAAAGTCAGAAGTGATCATGGTGGAGAATTTGAAAATAAAGATTTTGAGTCATTCTTTAATGACAAAGGCATTCTGCATGATTTCTCTTGTCCTAGAACTCCCCAACAAAATGGAGTTGTAGAACGAAAGAACAGAACATTGCAAGAAATGGCCAGAACCATGATCAACGAGACAAACGTTGCTAAGACTTTCTGGGCAGAGGCAATAAACACAGCGTGCTACATTCAGAATAGAATCTCAATAAGACCTATTCTGGAAAAGACTCCATATGAATTGTGGAAGAACAGAAAGCCCAACATTTCGTATTTTCATCCATTTGGATGTACTTGCTATATGTTAAACACTAAGAATTATTTGAACAAGTTTGATTCTAAGGCACAGAAGTGTATTATGTTAGGATACTCTGAACGCTCAAGAGGGTACAGAGTATACAATACAGAAACACAGATTGTGGAAGAATCAATCAGTGTTCGTTTTGATGACAAGCTTGACTCTGAAAAGTCAAAGCAGAATGAAAATCTTGCAGGTATAGAAATTGAATTTGCAGGTTCTGAAGACAAGTCATCAGAAGCTCTCAACACAGACATTCCTTCAACGTCTGAAAGAAGCAATGCTAGAAATCCTTCATCTGCTGCTGATCAACCTCAGAAGAAAGTACCCAGAAGCAGTTTGGATCACCCAGAAGAGACTATTCTAGGAAGAAAGGAAGATCCAATCAGAACAAGAGCAAGCTTCAGAAACTCTGAAGAAACTCTTATGGGACTTGTGTCTCTGATTGAACCTTCTTCTATTGATGAAGCACTTCTGGATAATGACTGGATTCTGGCAATGCAAGAAGAGCTGAATCAATTCACCAGAAACGACGTATGGGATCTCGTTCCAAGACCAAAAGGATTCAACGTCATTGGAACAAGATGGGTGTTCAGAAACAAGCTTAATGAACAAGGTGAAGTCGTCAGAAACAAGGCACGACTGGTTGCACAAGGTTATAGTCAGCAAGAGGGGATAGACTATACAGAAACCTTTGCCCCAGTCGCCAGGTTAGAATCTATCAGACTCTTAATCTCATTTGCTGTTAATAGAGGCATCACTCTGTATCAGATGGATGTCAAAAGTGCATTCTTAAATGGTTATATAGAAGAAGAAGTTTATGTTCACCAACCCCCAGGTTTTGAAAATACAAAACATCCAGAACATGTTTTCAAACTGAAAAAGTCACTGTATGGTCTGAAACAAGCTCCCAGAGCTTGGTATGAAAGGCTAAGTAACTTTCTGCTTGAAAATGAATTCACCAGAGGGAAAGTGGACACTACTCTATTCTGTAAAACAGTTAAGAGTGACATTTTAGTCTGTCAAATTTATGTTGATGATATAATCTTTGGTTCTACTAATCCTTCTCTTGGAAGAAAATTTGCTAAGTGTATGCAGGCAGAATTTGAGATGAGCCTCATGGGGGAACTGAAATTCTTTCTAGGAATTCAGATCAATCAAACTCCAGAGGGAACTTACATTCATCAGAGCAAATACATCAGAGATCTTCTGAAGAAATTTGACCTCTCAGAATGTAAGCCATCAAAGATTCCAATGCATCCCACGTGCATTCTGGAAAGAGAAAAGGTAAGCAAAAGCGTAGAACAGAAAGTCTACAGAGGTATGATTGGTTCTCTCCTTTATCTGACTGCTTCAAGACCTGATATTCTATTCAGCGTATGTATTTGTGCTAGATTCCAATCAGATCCTAGAGAATCTCACTTAACAGCTGTTAAGCGAATTTTCAAGTATCTGAAAGGTACTACTAATCTGGGTTTGTTTTATAGAAAATCTAGTGATTACAGCTTAGTAGGCTACTGTGATGCTGATTTTGCTGGAGACAGAGTGGAACGAAAAAGTACTTCTGGAAGCTGCCAGTTTCTGGGAGAAAATCTGATCTCGTGGTCCAGCAAAAGGCAATCAACTATTGCTCTGTCAACAGCAGAAGCTGAGTACATAGCAGCAGCAGGATGTAGCACACAGATGCTCTGGATGAAAAGTCAGCTTGAAGACTTCCAGATTTTTAAGAGTAACATTCCTATTCTTTGTGATAATACTTCTGCTATTTGCTTAAGTAAGAATCCTATTTTACATTCTAGAGCTAAGCATATAGAAATAAAACATCATTTCATTAGGGACTATATTCAGAAAGGAATTTTAAACTTGAAATTTATAGATACAGACCATCAATGGGCTGATATCTTTACTAAACCCCTTTCAGAAGATAGTTCAATTTCATTCTGAAACATCTCAGCATGAAAGTATGCCCAGAATGAAAATGTTTTAATTCCATATTTTTATCTTTCAGAATGTATTTATATTACTGTGAACTTCTGATCAATCTTCTTTCAGAAAGTTAGAACATGCAGATTGTATCAGAGGCAAGTCTAAAGATCTGAGAGTCTAATCTCAAATACAGACGTGCTGATCACTACATCAAACAAGTGTCATCCAATCATCAGCAAATCCCTGAAGCAGAACGCGTGCACGCTTCTGAGAAAGGAAAGCGCTGATTGGGTGCATTGAGACACATGTCTGGTAACCGTTTTTAAGTATCTTTCTCAAATCCCCCAAAATCAGCAAGCATTTAATGCAAAAGTAATCACGCTTGTTAATGGCAATCATTATTTTTTTTCTCTCTCTTAAAAACGTTTTATTTTTCAAAATAATTTTTGAAAATTCTATTTAAGCACATTACTCTTCATTCTTAATCTTTACGCTTTCTCATAATCTCTTAAGAATTTCTCTGCATATTTCTGAGTTATCTTCTTAAAATTCTTTTTCAAATCATCCTCAAACCTTTTGTGTGAGAACAATGGCATCCTCCAGCATTCCTGCAGGTAATCAGAAGAAAGAAACCTCTGAGCAGTATCAGGTGCCTACCAGAACTCTTCTCACACCAGTAAAGAATCTTGAGGTTCTCTCTGAATTAATCATCGATTTCGAAAGTCTGAAGGATAATGGATTTGACCTAACTGAGGAAGTTAGGGCTCAAAAGTGGGAGAGGTATTTCGATAGGTTGGTTGGACCAACTTTCCCAGAGCTTGTCAAGGAATTTTGGATTCACGCCAAGATTCATAAACATCTAGTCATCTCTTCTGTCATGGGAAAGAAGATAATAATTTCTGAAGACCTCATTGCTAGGTTAATTGGTCAAAGTGGTGGTGGAGTCCGTTGTGTGGACATGGCTGATAGATGCCCTGATATAGGTGTGGTAGCAAACTGCATTTTCACTCTTGGTTTTCCCAGCAGCAAAATCAAGGATCTGAAGGATCACTGCAGAGTGTGGGCCAAGATTGTTCTGGGCTGTTTCAATCACAGGAAGCCAACAAGCTCTCCTGATTATATAAACGTGGATCAGCAATTTCTGATCTACTTTATTGATCAGAAGGTGAAGATAAATCTGGCACACTTCCTGTTCAACCATCTGAAGGCTAGTGTGAAAGAGACTAGAGAAGAAGAAAGGACCAAAAGGGACTGGATACCGTTTGGGAGGCTCATATCAGATATTCTGACAGAGAATAAGCTGATAGATTATCTGAGCGAAGCTAAAGTGCTGGGCAATTTTGAACCAACTGTTGGAAAACCGCTGAACGCTAAGAACCTGAAGAAGATGAAGCTGATAGAAAATATCAGGAAGGAACCCAGAGCTTCTTCAACTGCTGATATCTCCAGAAGAAGAGTGCCTCTGAGTAATTTCCCAAGTTTTTCTGAAATGGAATCCCAACCTGATATGTTTCCCAAGTATCCAGATTCATACAAGGAAGAAGATGCAGGTTCAAAGCTGAAGATCAAAGATCTGAGTCAAGTTCAACCTGAAGTGATTCAGAAGAAGACAAAGAAGAGGAAAGCAGAAGGATCATCTCATCAGACTCCAAAGAAACGAGGTAATACATCTGCTGCTCCTATTTCAATTTCATCTACTATTCCAACATCTGCTGCCCCTCCTCAAACCTCTCACAGAATATCCATCCCAATCCCTTCTATTGATGAAACCATACCAGAAGACCCTTCTGAGGCCTTACTACTCAGAAGAACCAGAATTAAAATTCCCATTAAAATTACCAAACAACCAACTGTTTCAACAACACCAGCACTTGATAGAGTGCTAGCTGATATTGAGCGTGAACATGTTTCTGTTCAACCTCCCTCTGAACCACCAAATATTCCTCCTCCACAACCTGAACCAGAAATTCAACCTGAACCAGAAATACAATCAGAACATCAACCAGAACCAGAACCACAATCTCAACAACCAATCACAGAAGAACCTCTGATCCCTGAGCAATCAGAGATTCCACCTCCCCAACCAGAAAACAATCCACCCTCACCACAACCAGAGTTTCAACGCTATGAAACCCCATCTCCTCATCATTCTGATCCCCACTCACCTCAACCTTCACCGCTGGCAATCCAGTTGCCATGTGGAACCACCATTGTCAGACCCCAGTTACCATCATCAGAGGAATCAACACCTCCAAAAACCCCAACCACTCCAATAGACATATCCTCTGACTCTGATAACCATCCACCAAAACAAACAGCACCTCAGCAAACCTCTGAAAACCAATCCTCTGAAAACCCCAGCAAAATCTTCATTGACTTAACAAGTCTTGAACGTCTTGCTGATTTAAGACACAAATTGGCCATTCCCAAACCAAAGCAACTAGATGTTGGCTCTGGTATTTTGGACTTTGAAACAGGTATGCTGCAATGGATTGCTTCGTTGAAGCAAGTTTGTCCGGGGATGATCGACCCAGCTGCTTCTGATCAGCTCTGGTCACAGTTCAGAGTATGGGTACGTACTGAAGCACTCAAGCTGCAGGACGTCAACTACGAGCAGGCTCAACAGAACTTTAGCATGCTGCTGAAGGAAGTTGAGAGTCAGCTGCCTCAAGAAGTTGTGCTCCCTCTGGACAGTGAATCCTGGTCTGAGAAAGAGCAAGCTGCACAGGTGCAAGCATCAGAAGAAGACAAGACTCTTCAGGAAGAAAATCCAGCAGAAGATATAGCTGAAAGTTCTGAGAAACTTCCTCCTGCTGAAAGTTCTCAAGCTGCCTTGGACAGGCAGGCTCTGGAAGAACTAAGGCTGAATGACTTGCGTCTACAGCAGCGGATGGAAGAGAATGATCAGAAGATGGAAGCAAGAATGAATGTTCAGGACAGCAAGATTGATACTGTTGTCACCATGGTTCAGAAGCAGAATGAAACTTCTGAAAAGATTCAAGCAATGCTGGAAAGCCTGTTCTCACGCATGCCCCCACAACCTTGAAATTTTTTTCATGACATTCTCTATATTTTCTTCATTTTCTGATGTACTTTTGACTATGTTTTGACTATGTGTGTGTAATGTTCTTTTGTTCTGAACTATTTTAATATAACTTGTTTTTCTGATCTAAATTGTTTTAGCACATCACTAACACTTTTTGATTGCTGACAAAAAGGGGGAGAACAAGAATGATATTTAAAATCAATAACGGCTAACTAGACAGAAACTCTCAAACATTCTAACTCTATTACTTGAAATGTTTTTCTGTTTTGTTGTTAAGTCTACAGGCACAAGGAAGCTCCGAACACTATGAAGACTAAGAACTAGAAGCTCATGTTGCTCTGATCAAATATGAAGTTCTGATATATGAAGATCTGATTGTCCTAACACTCTGATCCTAAGCAAAGCTCTGACAGGAAAAGCTCTGAAGCTCTGCTTTCTGATAAGTCAAAGACCTATGATCTGATGCTCAAAGATAGAAAAAGATCTGACTCTGAAGAACACGCATATCAAAGGGAAGTAACAAACTCAGGGGGAGTATCTCTTAAACTCTGAATTCTCCGTACTTCTTATTCTGATACATAGCTCTGATAACTTTTCACGTTATTTTTTCATTTAAAATATCCAGTTTTTGTCATCATCAAAAAGGGGGAGATTGTTAGAACAATGTTTGAATCTAGTACCCTATATTTAAGTTTTGATGATAACAAAGTGAAAAGATATAGTAGTTAAATATTTCATGATTGAATTATATGCTGCCTAAAATTACTATGCTCTAATTTGCAGATATGCTGATTAAAATAAGCAAGATCACGTTCTCAGCATCAGAATGTGATTTCATACACCAGCAT
Source organism: Vicia faba (assembly GCA_948472305.1). Lineage (NCBI taxonomy): Eukaryota > Viridiplantae > Streptophyta > Magnoliopsida > Fabales > Fabaceae > Vicia > Vicia faba. The sequence goes on from OX451735.1 coordinate 358,628,368, forward strand.
CAGAAGTTGCTGAATCAGAACGTCAAGATCAGATGATCAACGCTTGCACATGCTGAAGCTTGATGAACAGAACTGCGCGTAAAACACTCTGATACAGAATCAAATAGTTCATCAGCAGCGAAGCAGAATCAGAATGAGCCAAGCCAGATCGTGCATTGAAGAAGCAACGGTACTGTGCATTGAACGCTAATCAATTCCAACGGCCTCATTCCAGACAAGATCTGCTCAAAAAGGAAAGCTTGTTAATAGCATTGAATCAAGAATATTTGCATCAACGTTCATCTTCTCAAGTGCTATATAAACCAAGCTTCGAAGATTATCATGGCTAATGCTTCCAAACTCTCTACACGCACAAAGCTGAACATAATCTTCATCTACTAGTTTTGCTAAACCAACAAACTCTGATACTCCATTAGCGTTTAGCATTCTAAGTTTCTAAGCTTCATTTGTGTAAACATCACAGTTGTGATATAGTTTTTGTAGAAAACATTCACACACATTTGCTTATACCTTTGTAAGAAAGTGTTGCCTTGACAAACCGGATTGTGGTTTGAATCAAGAAGGTTTTAGCAGTTGCTAAAGCAGATTTGTATTCAGTTGAATATAGTGAATTAAGACCTCGTTGGAGAGAGGCAAAATCACCTTGACGGGTGGACTGGAGTAGTTTGAGATCAAACGAACCAGGATAAAAATACCTTGTCATTTGCTTTAAGATTCCAGTTTTTCAATTCAACCCCCCCCTTCTTGTGTTTTTCACCCCTTCAATGGCATCCGTGTATGAAGCTTATCTGAACTGTATCAAAAGTCGAGTCTGAATGAGTATCAGAATGACATCCGTGTTTGGAGCGTATCTGAACTATAGTAGAAAATCCTTTCATCATTGTCAATGGTGGTTATTGATTAATCTTATCCTAAAAAGGGTAAAAAACATTAGCTGTATGCAATGTCATGATGTATGAAATGCATGGTACAATGATATTGTGATATATGCATTCGTGTTATCGATGTTTATGATATATGGATGAGATGTATGCGTATGTGAGCTAATTTTCTACACTATTGTTGGATAGGGGGAAATAAATCCCTGACTGTTGCTGAGGATATGGAGTGTAAGTCTTCATGTTGTGAAGTGTTGATGAATTTCATCTTATAGAAATAAACCTTGTTATAAGGGAAATGATGTGTCCTGCTTGTAAAATCCTGTTGGGGAATCCTGAGAAATTGGACGAATTCTACTGGGGATTGAAAACTGGAAGCTTTGTTCCGCTGGGGATTAAACTGCACACTGTGGGGGATTTTATGGAATAGCTCAAAGATATTGCCCTATCTCTTAAAGCCATCAGTGATTGTCTTTTTACTTTATTTATTTGTAAACAGTAATTATATTCAAATGCATATGTTCAATAATAAATCATCGGACGCTTTTGTAAACAAAACACAAGAGTAAAGAAAAACAGATAGTTTTTCACTTTCAAAGGGATATCTTTGTATTGACTTTGAGTAAGCATTTTGTACAATGATACAAACATTCTAGTAAGAGAATGTTGTCGTAAAAAATGAAAATTTTGATACAAAGAAAAGATAGTTATGTGTAATAATCCCATGGGGTTCCATTTCTGCTATATCCTTCGCGTCTCGGAGCATCTTATCTATTTGCTACCTTGTCTGAAGTTAATTGGATTGATCATAACCGCTGAGTTTGTCAGTTGAAGCCAAAGGTTGTCTGTAAGGTGATCCAACGGGACATAATCATACGCTTTAATTCCCTAACTTTTGCCTGGACCTCCCTTTCGGGTTTTCAGTCCACCGGGATACCCTTTTTTACCCAAGTCTCCCTTTCGGGTTTTCAATTTGACGGGTGTACAGATTTTTTTGTTTTATCCCTAATATTTTCCCGAACCTTTTTGGTTCGCCAAGATTCCCTTGTGTTGCCTAGGTGTGTCAAACCAGCGGGTCTCTTATACGTAGTATCTTTTGACTATGTTTGCATTCACAGGGTGCGGCAGGTCGTCGCCATCCATGCTGGTCAAGATCATTGCTCCACCAGAGAAAAGGCTTTTGATCACAAACCGTCCTTCGTAAGTAGGAGTCCATTTTCCCATGGGATCACCTTGCGGCAGTATGATGCGTTTGATCACCAAATCCCCTACTTGATATACTTGGCGTCTGACGTTTTTGTTGAAAGCCTTGATCATCCGTTTTTGATACATTTGACCATGAGAGGCAGCAGTAAGCCTTTTCTCATCAATCAAGTTCAGTTGATCAAGTCGAGTATGGATCCAATCTTCTTCATTCCACCCTGAATCCTTCATAATTCTCAAAGAGGGGATTTGGACCTCAATAGGCAAGACAACCTCCATACCGTATACCAGAGAGTAGGGTGTTGCCCCGGTTGATGTGCGCACTATGGTATGATATCCGTGGAGAGCGAATGTTAGCATCTCATGCCAGTCTTTGTATGTGATTGTCATTTTCTGTATGATCTTTTTGATATTCTTATTTGTGGCTTCGACAACACCATTCATATTCGGCCGGTAAGGGGAAGAATTGTGATGCTGGATCTTGAATTGCTCGCACAGGGCGGTAATCATAGTATTGTTTAGATTTGTACCATTGTCTGTGATGATCCTCTCTGGGATACCATAACGGAAAATGAGATTCTATTTAATGAACCAGGCTACAACATTCTTGGTTACGGAAGCGAAAGAGGCTGCCTCAACCCACTTTGTAAAATAGTCAATGGCCACTAGGATGAAGCGGTGTCCATTGGAAGTTGTTGGTTTGATTTCCCCAATCATATCGATGTCCCACATAGCAAAGGGCCAAGGAGCCGTCAAGACATTTAGAGGAACCAGAGGTATGTGCACCTTGTTAGCATAAATCTGACACTTGTGGCAGGTTCAAGAGTGTTGAGAGCAATATGCTTCCATGGTAGACCATTAATAGCCTTCCCGTAGGATTTTATTTGCCATCGTATGCCCACTAGAATGGGTGCCAAAATTTCCCTCACGTAACTCAGCCATGATCTTTTCCGCTTCAACCTTATCTACGAACCGAAGTAACACCGAGTCATGGTTGCATTTGTAGAGAATGTCATTACTAAGGAAGAATTTAGCAAAGAATCTCCTTAAGAACTTCTTATCATTGAATGAAGCTCCTTCCGGATATTCTTGAGCCTCGAGATACCTCTTGACTTCGTGAAACCAAGGCTAGTCCACTACTTCTTCAGTATTAATCTCGTGACAGTGAGCTGGTTTATCCATTCGTTCAATTGTGATCTGGGGAGCCTCGTTATCCCATTCAAGTTTAAACATGGATGAAATTATGGCTAGTGCGTCTGCTAGCTAATTTTCTTCTCACGGGAAATGCTCGAAGGTAATCTTCTTAAAATGTGAGATCAATGTCAGTACATGTTCTTTGTGAGGGATAAGGTTAGGCTGTTTGGTGTCCCATTCCCCTTTGATCTGGCTGATGACCAAAGCTGAATCACCGAATACATTTAAGGATTTGATCCCCAAGTCTATGGCAGCTTTGAGACAAAAAACGCATGCTTTGTATTCTGCCATGTTATTGGTACAATTGAAGCAGAGTCTTGCCGTAAAGGGAGTATGGCACCCTTCATGAGATATGAGTACAACACCAATACCATTGTCGAGTGCGTTAGATTCCCCATCAAAAACCAGGGTCCATCGGGATCCTTGTTTAGGTCTGTCATACGGTCTGAATTCTTCACAGTTGTTTACCATCATAATGTCTTCATCTGGGAATTCGAACTTCATGGACTGGTAGTCTTCCACAGCTTGGTGAGCAAGGTGATCAGCTAGTACACTGCCCTTTATTGCTTTCTGGGTAGTATACTGTATGTCATATTCTGTCAGGACCATCTTTCATCTCGCTATCCTCCCAGAGAGGGCAGGCTTCTCGAAGATGTATTTTATTGGATCCATTTTAGATATCAATAAGGTAGTATAGGTGAGCATATAATGTCTTATCCGGCGAGCAGCCCATGCCAGAGCGGAGCAAGTTATCTCGAGCAGTGAATATCTTGTTTCACAGTCGGTAAACTTTTTGCTCAAGTAATAAATAGCGTGCTCTTTTCGGCCAGACTCGTCATGCTACCCCAGCACACACCCCATTGAATTTTACAAAACGGTCAGATACATGATCAATGGTCTTCCCTCGACTGGTGGCATCAAAACAGGAGGCTCTTGCAGGTACTCTTTGATTTTGTCGAAAGAAGTTTAGCACTCGTCGTTCCATTTGACTACTTGATCTTTCTTCAGTAATTTGAAGATTGGTTCACAAGTAGCTGTCAGGTGAGAAATGAATCTGTCAATGTAGTTTAAACGTCCCAAGAATCCTCTGACTTCTTTCTCAGTACGAGGAGCAGGCAACTATTGTATCGCTTTCACCTTGGCAGGATCCACTTAGATACCTTTATTGCTGACAATAAAGCCTATGAGTTTACCAGACCTCACTCCAAATGTGCATTTATTTGGGTTCAACCTCAGCTTGTATTTCTTTAGTCTCTCAAACAGTTTCTGTATATGATCAAGATGCTCTTCTTCTGTTTGAGATCTGGCTATCATGTCGTCCACATAGACCTCTATTTCTTAATGTATCATGTCGTAAAATAGAGCTACCATGGCACGCTGATAGGTTGCCCCATCATTCTTCAGTCTGAATGGCATAACCTTGTAGCAGAATGTGCCCCATTGTGTGACAAAGGTTGTTTTCTCCATGTATTCAGGCGCCATTTTTATTTGGTTATTGCCTGAGAAACCGTCCATGAAGGAAAACACTTTATGTTGTTCCGTATTGTCAACTAGAACATCAATGTGGGGAAGTGGGAAATCATCCTTAGGGCTTACCCTATTCAAATCACTGTAGTCCACGCACATTCGTACCTTGCCGTCCTTTTTGGGCACGGGAACAACATTGGCAACCCATCGTGGATAGGAGGTGACGACCAAGAATCCAGCATTGAATTGTTTCATGACTTCTGCTTTAATCTTCTCTGACATGTCTGGTCGCATGTGACGAACCTTTTGTTTCACCGGTGGACAGTCTTCGTTTGTTGGTAGACGATATACCACAATATCTTCATCAAGTCTTGGCATGTCTTCATACGACCAGGCAAAGACTTCAACATACTCGTGTAGCAACTGAATTAGACGCTCTTTGACACCGGGTTCCAGATTGGCACCCACCTTGACTTCTCTTTTGTCCTCTTCGGTACCTAGGTTGATTGTGTCCACTAGTTCCTCGTGGGGCTGAATGGTCCTCTCTTGTTGTTGTAGTAACCTGGCGAGTTCTCCTGGTACTTCGTAATCTTCCTCTTCTTCGTCTTCGGCTTGGTAGATTAGATTTTCAGAATCACTGAAGGCCATAGCAGAATCGTTCCCCATGGGATCCCGAATGGATGTAGACCTGCATTGTGAGTGTGAGTGTGTGTAAGAGTATATCTATCTTTGAAAGAAATTAAAATGTAAAAAAAAAAAACAATGAGCACAAAGTTTGTATGCAAAAACGTCCATGATTCATTGATGTCATATGGAAATGAGATGATAACCCTTACAAATTGACCATTGTGCCTCGGGTAAGACACTAGGTTTTAAGAGTCTGAATTGCTTTAATATTACAGATCCGACAAAATGTAAAGACAAATTACTGTGGGATAAAAGTGATCGGGACAAAATCTCTAGCTTCCCAATTGTTGAGCACTCCATTGACAGTTGGGAAAATCCAATCCTTTAGGTCATAGATGTCTTCATCATCCTCTATTGCGTTGACTTGGTGGTTGCTGATCTTCAAGGGTGGTCCTCCGGCCCGAGCGTGGTGTGCAGCCTTTTGGGCACCTGAAGTGAAACCCAGACCAAATTTGTCAGATTTGTATGGGATATTTTGGAGTTGTCCCCAAATAATGCACTCACCTTCTTCTATCACTGCCTTGGCATCTTTTAAAGACGACATCTTGAGTGGAGGCCTTGTAATCCTGGGAACTTGAGACACAACCTTGGTTACTGCCACATCTTGCGGGACTTCTTCAAAGTGCTAGAATGGAGTTTCAATAAATTCACCATCTAGTTCCACATATCTGAAGGAATTTAGATGGCTGACCATATACTCTTCTTCTCCATGAACGGTGATGATTTTCCCTTGAATTGGATATTTCAGCATTTGATGCAACGTAGAAGTAACGCCACCAGCATTGTGAATCCACGATCGGCCTAATAAGCAGGAATATGAAGGGCGAATATCCATTACATAAAAATTTGAGTCAAAAGTTTGGGTTCCAACTTTTATGGGGATGTCCACTTCCCCATGCACCATCTTTTTTGGGCCGTCAAAGGCCCTTACTACTATATTGCTCGGTTTCAATGTCAATCCTTCACAGTCAAGTCTATCAAGAGCCTTTTTAGGCAACACATTCAGAGACGAACTGGTGTCAACCAAGACATGAGCCAAAGCTATGCCCCAGCATTCGACTGAGACATGCAATTCCTTGTTATGCTTCCTCCCTCTTGGCGTTAAATCAGCATCCGAAAAACCTAAATGATTATCTGCAGTCAAGCTGGCTACGCATTCTTGGAACTGATCAGCAGATGTTTCTTGGGGTACATGGGCAGTTTTTAGGAATTTTACCAAGGCTTTTGCATGAGCCTCAGAACATAACAACAAAGCCAGCATGAAAAGTTTTGATGGAGTTTTCTCCAGTTGCTCGACTACGTTGTAGTCGCTTCTTTTATGATCTTTAGAATTTCCTCCATCTCTTTCCGGGAGGTCTCAGTGATAGCTACTAATTGCGCCTTCGTCCGGACAGGCTCAACCAGAATACCTTTACCTCGAGACTCAGTTAACTTGGTAGCAGGAATGTCAGTAGGGGTGATAACAGGGATTGTAACAGTTTTGTCAACGGGAGTATTAGCAGAGATAATTGTAGCACTGGGAACAACCTTTGGAGGAGCAACAACAAAAGGAATGATTACGGGTCCAGAAATAGCTTTTGGAGGAGAAATTTATGGAGAGAAAACCCTTCCTCTTCGAGTGATCTTACTAGTCCCTGGGATATTACTGACATCAGAGTCAACTTTCTCAGAACTTGAATTTTCAGCAGCTGGCCAATCTTGCTTGATACCGTGGTAGTAAACATCCCCTCCATAATTCCATGGTACGGTTTTATCTAACGAATACAGAATTGGTCCATGCATTGTAATTATCAAAGGAGCTACTTTAGAAACTGATGTAATTCTAACGGGTCTTTTGGTGGAGACTCTGGAAGAGTTGTCAGAAATGGTCACAATGGAAACATCATTATAAGAAACAGTTGGAATTGAAGCCTTCTCGAAAAAAATCTCCTTGTTATCTATTAGACATTGAACGCCTACTTTTAACAAAGAAAAACTGGTTGGTGAGGACAAACAGAAATGACAGCTTTTATCACAGCCTGGGAAAACACCAACATTCAAAAAATTCTCTTTGATAGTCAGGAGTGGTGTCACAAGTTCATTAACTGAAATGACAAGTTCATTAACGGAGTTGACATCTCGGTCGTGTTTGGGCATAGGGGCGGTAATGACATTGGGCTTTTTTGGCGCTTCGAATTCAATCTCTCTGGCTTCAAGAAGTTCTTATACTTTATTATTTAGAGCCCAACAGTTGTTAGTGTCATGGCCGAGACTCTCAGAATGGTATGCACAGCGGGAATTAGGACGATAGTGAGGAGAGGTTGTGTTAGGGTTCTTTGGAGCTTCTTTCAAAGTCACTAGATTGGATCTTAACAAATGTGGCAATACTTGAGATAATGTCATATTAATTTGAGTGAATTGTCTAACTGGTCTTTCCATTCTTGGCTGGTTGCTTCTTTGCTGAGCAGTCACTGGTTTAGGAATCATGAGAGCCCCTACCATTGGACGGTGTTCAGTCCTATCTTGATTTCTCTTAGGATATACAACAACAACCTCTTTCTTTCTAATGAATGGTTTCCTTACAGCAGCAAAGGATGCATATTTTTGAATCTTTCCATTCTTTATCCCAGCTTCTACCCTTTCTCCGGTCAATATCAATTCAGTAAAACCTTCCGATGAACCCCCAATTAAGTGGTTGAAAAAAGGATTGAACAAGGTGCCCAAGAACATAACTACTAATTCCCTTTCAGATAGGGGAGGCTGGACTCTTCCTGCTAAGTCCCTCCATTTTTGCGTGTATTCCTTAAAGCCCTCACTTGAAACCATGGAAATACTCTGGAGTTGAGTACGGGTGGGTGCAAGATCAGCATTGTATTGGTATTATTTGTAAAAGGCAACGACCAGATCTTCCCAGTTATGAACATTGGCTCTTTCTAACTGATAAAACAAATCAAGTTGAGTTCCAGATATACTGTCTTGGAAGAAGTGTACCCATAAATCCTTGTCGGCGGTGTGTGGCTGTATTTTCCTTACATAGGACCAGAGATGCATTTTGGGACATGAAACTCTGTCATATTTGGCGAACACAGGTGCTTTGAATTTTGGAGGAATGACAATCCCCGATACTAATCCCAACTCCTCAAAGTCTAATCCAGGCAATTTTTGGATTTCCATTGCGCTTAAGCATTCTTCCAGATGCTTATACTTATCGTCGGCTGGAGGATATTGTTCTTCAGAATAATCTTCTTCTTCCTCTTCCTCTTCTGACTCTGACTGGACAACTGTTTATTTTCCCTTCCCATCTTGATTGTCTTTCTCACCGGATGTTGTTGCAAAGTCTAGGGTCCTTCTTGCTTGTCCTTGGAATCTTCTTCCCGTGTTTAGAACTCCGGTTATTTTCTTTGTCTTCTTCTTTTTCTCATCAACCAGCAAGGTCTTCAACTGTTCTTGTCCTTTGGCTAGAGTTAAGAACATATGTTGAAAATGGGCATTTTGAGCTTGGAGGTCCTTCACCGTTTGCTCGAGATCCATCTTACTGAAATAAACAGTAGAAAGATGAGGAGACTTGTTGAAAGAAACCTACTTATGTTATGATGAATGGTAAATGCATATGCAATGATTTCAAGGATTTTAAAGATTCAAATTTGTTTTAGACAAAAAAGGAAACACATGTCAGGATTTGGAAACAAAACCATCTCATAGATGAGGAGAGCCACAATTTCCTCAAAGGATTGCAAATCCAAAGAGTTCCAATAGTTTGGGGCTTTCTCAAACAAGAACTTTGCTAGGAAGCCTTTGACACCACTCCTTGTTTCCCAGTTAGTTGTGACATCAGATGACTGCAAGTTAGAGCTTGAGCAATCTCTTCTGGCTTTGGTTATCTTTCCATACCGTTGATTGAGAATGGGAATACTGAAGAGTTGGAAGAATTCTTCCAAAGTTGGTACAAGTTAATAATCGGGAAATGTGAAGTAATGGTGTAAGGGATCAAAGAATTGAAACAACACCTTCATCATGCCCTCATCAGTGTTGGAAGTGACCAAGTTGAGTAGGAGACCATGTCTCTCAGTGAATGGAGAGTTTTCAAGAATCCTTGTTGCTAGCTCCTTAATTTGAGGAGGGATCCTTACTAGATTGACTTGAATGGTTTTCCTGCGGATAGAATCCATGTCCTACAAAGCAAGACAAAGATAAATCCCAAGATCCTTGAAATGGTTACTGAATGAATATGATGTTATGATGTTCATGATGTTATGTACAAGTAAATATACGCAAATAAACCAAACAAGTCCTTAGGTTTAGGCTTGCATGGAGTCTCATAGGTAAGTACCCTCTTGAAGTTTAGTTGGCTCAAACTTGTCCTAGTAATAGTAACCGAGTTCTAAGGAGCTCAATATCAGTGGTTTGTTTTCTTGAGCATTGTCTCAGCACAAGCATCTTTAATGGCGACCGAAATATCTCAAGAAACCAAACCTCAATGACTGTAGTATCGAGTATCTACCAACTTCAGACTGCACCAAAGCCGGTCATCTCACTACATCCTAAAGTCCAAGTTGGTCAAGTAAAGGTTCTAAAAGTTCATTAGTGCTTCATGACATCACTCAGCGGCCCCGTATTCTCCTTGATTAACTCAAGGGCTACCGGTACCCACAAATATGTCACACTAACATAGCTATTTCTTAGACCATGTCGGTATACCCCGTACAATTTCCATAATGTATTGCTACTTACCTATAAGGTATCCGAAATCCGGGTAGAGGATTCAAACCCAAACAAAGAACCATAATGTAAAGCATACAAATCAAAAAATGAAAGCAAGTAAATGTGATCTAACCCTAAGGTAACCCCACCTTTAGAATTTTCCCCAGCAGAGTCGCCAGTTCTGTGATACGGTGGGAGAACTGACTTTAAGGTTTTATGTTTGATCGCAACTGTTGCGGTTAGCAAGAGTCGCCACCGACTTTTCTTTTATCCAAAAGGAAAGGTGAAAAAGCACAGGAAAGACCTTTGAGATTATTTCTTGAGTTTGGAGGGTAGATTATAAAAAGGGAAGGTAATAGAACCCTTTTCATCTATGGTTTTCTATGGGCTCTTAGTTACTTTCTAGATCACTCGCTTTTATTTGAAATTGTGCTTTGTGGTTTTTTGAAAGTATTTTATAAAGAGGCCATTTTTTAGGAAATCTTTGTAATGATTCTCGTTCGTAAGAATGTATACAAAGATGTTTGATCTTTTGAAAATGTTTTCAAGTTTCTAAGATGTTTTTGAAAGTGTGGGTGTTTGTTTTTGAAAATAGCAAGGATGTTTTGTTTTAAATTGAGCAAGTAATTATGAGCATTCTACCTACTCAAAAGTCTTTCTTGTTCATTTTCTTTTTCTTTGACATTGTTATCTTACCATTGAATTGGTAAGTAACCCTATCTTGGGATATAAACGGGAAGGGCGTGGGTCATTGTATAACCATGAACATTCTTTTTTAGGGACTAAGATCATTTGGAAAGAAACTTAGATAGCATCATCGAGGGGCTATAATCTTGTATTTTGCTTTGTTTTTGCTAAGATACCTCACATGCATAATATGGCCAGTTTGTAAAGGAAGCCAAGTGGATTTACCCTAGGGGTGCTTGTGTGCAAGTGTATTGTTTTCATGCTTGATTTTGTCTTGAATTAGGGTTTTCTAAGTATTGGTTTTAGTCTTTCCATACAAATCCTAATTACTAGTATTTTTATATAAAACGATAAATTGCAGAATTTAAAGTTACTACGCTATTACAATACTTGTGGGAGGGGGTGTACAAATTGTAAATGGGGATTGCAAGAAAATAAACCTATTTAATCTATTAAAACCATATTGAATTGGTACAAGAATTGAATAAATAAATGTACAAAAATAAATAAATATGCAAGAATTTAAATGTGAAGAAACTGGATATTTTTATTTGGAATTTTTAGGAAAAGTGAATTGGTTTTAACCTAATTAATTAAAATAAAATAATTAATTAAAATAATAAAATTAAACCTAATTTAATAAGAAAAGATCTTAAATAAAATCATAAGTCTATTAATTGATTAAAAGGAAATTAAGTTTAAGAAAAGTATTTTTGTATTTTTGTGTTGAAAATAATTTATAGTATTATAAATTACTTTGGCCTTTTTTATATTAAAATAATTATTTTAATTGGTGTAAAAGAAAATAAATAAAACCTATTTTTTTAATTTAATTTGCAAGATATTTAGTGAAATGAATAAAGTATTTATTAAATAAAAAATAATTTTTATGAGAAAAAATAAATAAACTATGTCAAAATGAAAATCTAATATTTTTGTATTTTTTTATGATTTTTTATTATTAGAAAAATAATTAAGAAAACAAATAAAAAGAAAATAAGAAAAGAAAATAAAATAGGGCCAGGGGCGTGTAAATGAAACATGGGGTTAGCAAGCAAGAACAAAAACAAAAAGGCCCAAGGAGGCCCAACGCCTGCAAAAAAGAAGTCAGAATTGTAAAAAAATATGAAAAAAAACAAAAAGGGTACCACTGGGGCTCGAACCCAGGTCCCAAAGGTTACAGGCGCGCGCTTTTACCATTGGGGTGGCTATATATCCGTTAACATAAGCAAAACAATAAATATATGATACAAAACGCGCCCAGATTTCTACTTTATCTTCAACCTCCTACCATACCAACTGTAACTTGTTCAAATCTCAACAAAAATGAAAACTGTAAACATGAAACTTGTAGCAAATTTTCTCACGATTTCAGAAATGTAAAGCATTAAAACTATAGCTCAAAGATAAACATGAATTTTAATGGCCCTATTCTGAATCCTAAAAATCTCATAAAATTCAATCTTAAAATTCTCTAACCTCAGGAAAAATTAATGGAAGCTGTGAACATGGTTAGCTTTAGGGCAATGATATCTACATGTTTCATTCACAAATAAATCATTGATGATACCTGTATGAAAAGTTCCAAAGTTAGAAAACTTACCTTGCAAGAGGGTATCAGGTTTGAAGCTTGAGCAGCTTTCAAGGAGATCCAAAGGTTGGGTTAGCTTCCTCAAGTTCCCATAAAGCTAATGGAATGCTTAGGTTGAGCTAAAAGTAATTGGGGAGTTCTGGAGAAGTCCAAGTGCAAAGGTCTGTTTTTGAAAATGGAGGATGGTGTTAATGGTGTTACAGTTCTGTAATAGGGTTTGGGATCAGTTCTAAATGATGTTTAGAAGCTTTAGAAACCAAAAGGCTTAAAAACGCACGAGAGAGTTATGAGTTTCAAGTTTTTGGTCAGTTTATGTGAAAATTGAGGTATGAGAAGTGATTTTGAGCTCTTGGTGTTTTCAGGGCTTAAGCATTCATTTTCTTTGTGGAAAATAGTTTGTATATCTATAAGCAAAAGGATTGGAGTGGTTTGGACAATCAGAAGTACAAGTTTTTATCTAATTGCTAGGTTACTTGATTTTGAAGAAAAGAGGGAAACCAAGTTTCAATGTGAGGTACAAACATGGGCTGAGTGATTGTAAGTGTCTAACAAGTTTCTTATTAGTTATAGGGCTTGTGTGATCAGAAGAGAACAAGTGCGAGGCTCAAGAACAAGTTTTGTGTAAAATAGTACTTTATCAAAATAACAATGTACACTTTCTTCCAAAAATAGATATAAAGTATGGCCTTGCATTGAATGCTTGAAATTAGACCTCTAACAGTTTTGGAGTGCCTAACAAGTTTGAGGCCTACAAAGTAGAGTTTATGCAGCATAACTTTGAATTTGAATTTGGTTCATCACAAAATGACTTGTAATTCAAGTGATAAAACCCCAATTTCATCTCTTTGATTCTCCCTACTCAAGAATGATCTCAAGGAATTCTTGGACATTTTGGAAATCTTGTAATGTTATATACAACCCATCTTTTAATTGATTTTTAAGATTCCTCTTGTAACTATATGAAAAAGTGCCATCAAGTTGGGTCAAAATCCTGACCAAGTTAGGGCAAAACTTTCACTAAGTCTTTTGTTTTATGACCACATGTTCTTAAAATTATAACTTGAGATCCAAGCACCTTTGAAAGGAGTTGTGTAAAGAAAAGTTGTAGATTTCATGGAGATATACAACTTTCATGTTGGAAGTTTCTCTTGAATCACTTTGCATCATGGTGAAATTGTTTCTCAAAATTGTGAAAAAATAAGAAAGTTCCAACACTTAGAAAAATTTCTAAGTTTAGAAATTTTCACTTTTCAAAATGAAACCTTGAATTTTGGATTTCTTGATGAATAAGTTTCATATTTTGACATGTTTTGATGAATTCTGATCTTTGGCATTTGAATTTGACCAAAAAGTCAAAGTTTAACTTTTCAGTATGTAGTTGACTTTTGATCAGTTGACTGCAAAATTCATTTGTCAACCTATTGGACTTGTAATTTTTTGAGCCATGTAATTAGGTAAAAGTGATGAAATTGGACTCTTGAGATCATGCCTTAAACCAATTGATCATTTTCTAGGTCAAAAATCAGAAATTGCCCTTTCCCAATCAAAACCCTAATTTTGACCATTTTGCCCTTTGGAGATTTGATCAAATTTCTTGAGGAGTTGTGGTCCAAACTTGATCAAATGATACATATGAGTTTTAAATGTTGATGTGGATCAAAAATTATGAAGTTTGACTGTAAATTGGCCATAGTTGACTTTTTCCCCAATACAACTGATTTTTAGGTCAACTGCTCAATTGACTGAGCAAAAGTGTGATTCAATGCTTGAAACTGGACATGAGTGATCTTAGGGGTCCATAATGATCCATGAAAACAATATGGGGAATTGGAAGTTCAAATATTCTTGTGCAAACTCAAACCCTAGTTTTGGTTATTAGTGTTTAAGGAGGTGACTTGAGCTGATCAAACCCTAATGCAGTCTTGAGCTAAGGAGATCTTGTGAGAAAATTATTGATAAATGAGAGGGAAAATTTTGGGGTACAACACCTACACAGGTTCCTTTTCTCATTCTCAAGATGAAGTTTTACATGGACTCATCATGAAGCAACCCTACCCAGGTTCCTTCTCATCATTTCCAGATGAAGTTTTACACTGACTCATCATGAAGCAACCCTACACAAGTTCCTTCTCTCCCAAGATAAAGTTTTACACAGACTCATCATGAAACAACCCTACACAGGTTCCTTCTATTTCCAAAATGAAGTTTTACACAGACTTATCGCGAAGCAATCCTACACAGGTTCCTTCTTATTCCCAGATGCATTTCATATGGATTCATCCGGAAGCAGCCCTACCCAGGCCTCCCTCTCATACGTGTCCTAAAGAACAGCCCTACACCGTCCCATCACAAATAAAGACCTCCTCTGGTTAGATTATTTCTTCCAGTTAATGACAGGAAATCAAAGACCTCTGTTGGTCCAGTTTAAATCTCTCAATGGTTTATCCTGATCCTTTCTGGTAGACATTTCCTCTGATTCAGATAAATTGCTCCAAAGATTTATTCTGATTCTTCCCCAGTTGAAGTCAAAATTTAGACTTAGTCTTATTTCTGTCAACCGTCACCTTTGGATGGCATCTATAAGCCCATCTCCAGCAACTATCCATCATTTCTCCAAATGGCATCTTTAAGCCTATTCCCTACACAATCAATCACAACATCTTCGAGTGCAAATTTTTGGGAACTCTAGTGTTCAATCATCTTCCACCTTCAAGTCACGAACGACAGATTTTCCAATCTAACTCTTCATGTGTAAGAATATTGAACAGGGGAAGCTGTTGTACCCCAAAATTTGCCCTCTCAATTCTCAAGGTTTTTTTCTCACAAAGATTCTCAGGATTTAAGCTTGCACAAGTGCATTGGGATTTTCCAGTACCAAAATTAAAAGAAACTGTCAAAAAGGAAGAAAAATAGATAAAAATAACATTTTGACAAATTTGCAGGAAAATAGGTCTCCTTCGATTCATCACCCTTCGATTGCCTCTCAGCCTCTTTCGATTGCTCAAAAATAGCTGTCTGCAAGCCTGCTTCGATATGCACAAGTTTGTTGGCCACACGTGCCCCCTGCAAGTCAAACCTTTTGATTCACCAAGCGTGCTGCCTGCAAGTCTACTTCTATTTAGACAAGTTTACTGCCTACAAGCCTCCTTCGATTGCTCAAAATCAGTTGTCTGCAAGCCTACTTTAAATTGGACGAGTTTTGTTGCATACAGCTTTTCGATTGGGTGACAAATTCTTTCTTGCACGCAAGAGGTACCCACAAGATCAGCAAGCACAAGGAAAAAATCCTCATGTATCCTCCTTCGGTTCTAAAGCAAAAGGCTCCCTTTTAGCATCATTAGATTTGCACTTCTTGCCTCCTATGTGCCTCTTTCGAATCTGGGCATTTTGGCCTCCAGCATGTACCTTTCGTTTGGGTATGAATCCTTCAGCACAAGGTCAAACCTTTCATTTGGGAATTTAACTTCCCTCATTCTAAACAGTCACAAGACAGGGACCCCCCATGTACACTCTTTCATTTTGCCACATATGACCATGGGAAGGCAAACCTTTGATTGGACAAAAGTTACTTACATACAAAGCTTCGATTGGAATGTTGATTCCCTTTGAATTAGCTTACTCCGAATCCAAGCTGAACCATTCGAAGCAAGTTTTGTTTGAAGCAAGTCTGAGAAAATCTCACAGCCTTACCCTACTTGTTAGGCTACTTTGCTTCCAAATATTTACATAATCAAAAACAAAAGGGTTCAAAATGGTACATGTAGTTGAAATATGGCCAAATCGAAAGACAAGACATTGTTGGAAACATTCAATATTGTTTGCTTTTGAGTTTGGTCGAAGGATGGATCTCAAGGGCCAAAACAAAAGACAGGGTATTCGATCCAGGGGTCAAGTTGTCCATAGGACATGCTACCTAGGCCTCCAACTTGTGCCTCACTCCATATTAAATTTTTCTTCAAGCCAACTTGCTCTTGATGACATCACAACCCTTTTAGAAAAGTTTTCGAGCCTTGCGCCTATCTCTTCTGCACATTTGCCCTATATGAACTAGGAGCCACCCATCTAAATCATTGATTTTGTTACTTTTATCTTGGGATTATGAAAAGGTGGCACAAGTGGATGGTTGCCTTTCAAAGAAATTATATTTTATTCTTTCACAAAGCTACACATTTCATTTTTTTTCTCTATAAATAAAGAATTCATTTGCACATCAAAGGAGACGATCTTGGGACCAGGGGAATGAATCTCCAAACTTTTTCAAACACAACAAAAAATCTCAAGTCCTTAAATACTTGTGAAGAACAAACCCAGAATCATTGTCACCTCCTTCGATTCTGAAGAACAACACACTTTAGTCTCGTTCGAACCCAGTGGAAAGAAGCATTACAGTTGCTTCATTTCCTCTTTTGAGTCCAGCATCCCAGGCTTTGTTTCAGGCCCCCACTTTCAAATCCAGCACCCAGGGTCCCCACTCAAGGTCCCACATCCATTCAAGGTTAAAACAAGGTAAGTTACTCTTACCCTTGCATCCTTCGTTTCAATCATAACATGTATATAATATTTTGGCTCCCTTTCGTTTACACCCTTTCAATTTATTTTTCTGGATAATATTTTTGTTCCTTTTTGCTTGAGTCCATTAAATATACTTTAATATTTAGTTTGGCCACAAGACAAAGGTTAACATGGCCTCAGGCCATGTTGCCATTTTATAACTCAAACGAAAGAGACAGGGGGAAGAAAGACATGAAATGAAGCCTTGAGCTTCATTGCTAACTTCCAGACCCAGCCAGAACACATGCTCACACTGACTTCCAAGCCCCCAGAAATCCAGAATCGAAGGCCATGACTCATTGATTCCAGTCCCAATCGAAGAGGGTAACCAGGTGTAACGCGGTGGGAGAACTGACTTGGTTATTTTGCGTTTGATAGAAATTGTGCAGATAGCAAGAGTCGCCACCGACTTTTCTTTTATCCAAAAGGAAAGGCTGAAAAGAAAAGGAAAGACCTTTAGAGATGTTCTCTTGAGTTCTGGGGGTATATTATGAAAAGGGAAGGTATTAGCACCATTTTCATTCGTATTTATCTACGGGCTCTTAGTTGCTTGCTAGATCACTTGCTTTTGTTTGAATGTGCTTGTGATGTGGGTTTTGAAAGTATTTTGAAAAAGTCTTTGTAATGGTTCTCGTTTCTATAAGAGCGCGTACAAAGTTTTGTTTCGAAAATAGTTCAAAGAGGTGTTTGTCGAATGTGTTTTTGAAAGTGATTTTGAAAATGTGTCTTCTTGGTAATGACTCTCGTTTCTATAAGAACATGTACAAAGTGTTTGTCTTCTGAAAATGTTTCAAGATGAAAGTGTTGGTGTAAAAATGATTTTTTATCATGGGCAAGCGAGCAACTAGGAGCGAATCTATCTACTCAAAAGGTCTTAGATGTTCTTTTCCTCCTCCTTTAGATGTGTCTATCTTACCATTGATTTGGTAAAAAGCCTCATCATTGGATGTGAAGGGACAAGCGCGGGTCAATCGTACAGTCATAGAAGGCAACTTATGAGACGCTTTAGCAATTTTTCGTAAGGGACTATATCATTTTATCAAAGGCAACCTCGAGGGACTACGATCTTTTTTATCGAAGGGTCTTTGCTAAAGCATCCCATATTCGAGTGACATGATTGTGTTTCTAAGGCAACAAGCGAGATTAACCTAGAGGTGCGCGTGTGAAAAGTGTGTTCGATTCAAGTTAATTTGTCTTTGATTAGGTTTATCTAGCGGTTGTTTTTATGTCTTGACATACACGCCTAATTACTATAAAGTATAAGGAAAACAGTAAATTGCGGAAATTAAAATTCTACGCTATTACAGAGCTTTCAGGAATGGGGGTACAAATTTATAAATAGTAATGGATTAATGCGATTAAAAGTCCAAATAGGCAAACAATACAACCAAACCGAATTGAACCATTAATTAAAACTACAACAACCTAGGAAGTACAAAATTTATTAACAAAGTATGGAAATAAAATTCTTGGTATTTGTTTGAAAAGTTTGGAAAGAAAGATAGAATTTTATTCTATTAATGAAAATAAATCATATGTATATTTTTTGGTATATTTTTTTTATCATGAAGAAAATAAATTAATTAAAAGAACTTAAATACACAACATTAAAAAAAAATGTTAATTAACAAAATTAGATATTCACCAAAATTCTTAAACTAAATTTAAAAAAATCTAAACTAATTAAGAAAACATAAAAAACTAATAGTTAAAATAAACTAATTAGTAAACCAAAAGAAAAATTAAATTACAATAGTTAAGACCAGAGGGTGCAGGTAGAAAATAGGGTGCTGAAAACTGGGGTGCTGGGCTCTAACCTGTTAGGCCCAAAAGTTAGCTTTTTGTATTTGTCTTTTTTGTCCAACAAAATAAATAAAAATAGAAAATGAAAAAACGTCCCCGGGGGGTCTCGAACCCGAGTCTCTATGCCTGCCCAATAATTTCCTAACCGCTACACCACTTAATCATTCGTTTATTTATTTGCTTTTACTGATATATAAATTAAAGTTTGATGATTGGGTTGGGCCAACTAAAACAGGCCCAAACCCGGTTTTATGAAGGAATAGGAGAGGGTTTTGTAAACCCTAATTGCTTGTAAATGATGTGCCACGACCAGCATAGGGAAGAGGAAAAAAAACTAACATTAATCTCTTGTTATTACAAGACAAATAACTTCAATTTCCAGAACAAAAAGTATCGATCATCAAAACCCAAATCCCTCTCTCCTCTATTCGCTCAGTTTTTTCTCTTCACCAACAAATTTATTTCCTTCTGCTATATTAATCACTTCTCAAACGATAAAAACAAGATAACTTTCCCAGTTTTTTTCAACCGCTCATGCTTTTGCCGAACTTTGTTCGAATTTCTGTTCAAAGGTAAACAACAACAACAACCTTAATTAATTTCTCTGTTGTAACTCTTTGTCTTTAATTACTAATTTAATCTCTTTTTGTGTTAATCTCTCCTCTCCGATCAGTTCTGTCTCAGTTTGACATATGTAGAGAAGATCTTCTTTTTTTATGACCAGTAGCAATCGGCACTACATCTTCGACTCTCTTTTTGACTGAACCAACTGACATTGGCGATGTGGTGATTGAGGTCGACGCATCAGAGTCCAGCTATGGCAGATCGGGGATGGGAGAGATATGAGGAGCTTATGGTTTTGAGGTGAGGTGGTGGAAGAGTTGCAAGATTGTTGTTTGGTAGAAAGATGGGAGATCTGAGCACCATCGATGGAAAGGTTTGCAATGGCGACATGGTTCCCGGTTTCAGCGAGGATAAAGGTAGGTTTCTCATCTCATGAAAGGGATTACTGCTTTACAGAACTAGGTCCATTAACAACACGATTAGATTGTGATGTATTGGCCTCAACATGCCGTGGCTGTTCTGCCTCAATATTTGTAGCAGATTTGAATTGACTTTGTCCTGCTGCAGGATGGTTTGAATCTGCTCATGACATTTTGTACGACATAGAGGCTGCAGGGTTTCTTGATAACAATATCTCACAGGTTTTCTTTTTGGTGCTATTTCTAATGGCTTCTAATTGCTTGTAGGTTGTCTGTTACTACATTTGCAGGTGTTGATGGAAAACAACAAGTAGTTGCAGGGAGGGAGGTATGGATGTTAAAAGTTGTAACAGGTTGAAGAGAAACTTTGTTAGGAATGTTTTTTTAGTATCTTTTAACAATTATAGCAATAACAGCAAAACATCAGCAAAACCGTAGCATAAACAATAAAAGTACAACAAAGATTCAAGGCAACACAAAGCAACAATATATGTATGAGATAAGAAAGGGAGGCTTACAGAGGTTGTTGATTATTGTTACAGTGACTCCGCGTTTTCTTTGACAGGGAAGTTGATTTTTGTAAACTTTCTCTCTTTTCCTTAATATTTCTGAAGGGTTGTGTGTGGGAAAATGATGCTAACAATTGGGGTTTGTATGCTTTGTGATGTTGCTGTGTTTTCTTTTGAACAACAATATTGCTCTGGTTTTTTATGGATGATGTCGTTGGCCTTTGGTTCTGTTTGTATCTGCCTTTTTAGAAGTGGGAAATATGGATTTAGGGGGGGGGGGGATAAGATAAACGTTTAAACTATTATGAGACACTGTTCCATTGCTTTTTTAGAGGCAGCGTTTGTTCTTTCCATTTTGGTGAAAACTGGTAGCATAGCAGCAAGCAGCATAACAGTTGGCATGGACTGGTTTATTTGTTTTTTTGTGAACTGTTTTGGACAGTACATGTTGGGCTGCAATGTAGTTTTTCTGGGCAGCAATGCAGTCTATTTTTTTTACAGTATTTGTTTTCTTTGTAAACAAAAAAAACATATTTTTGTGATTTGAAATGAAGATACTTTTTGGGCCAATGATTGGAAAAAGTTGAGGCTTTTGTTGGTCTTAAATCCTTGATTTATGATGCTTCTGTTTCTGAATATTGTATTTGTCTACTGTGATTTTGCTACACCACCCTTTTTCTGATTCCTCTCACAAGTCCTAATGATGAGATTAGGAACAAAATCTTCTTTTAAACTTCATTATTTATATGCTAATTGTATCTTCCTTTTCTTTGGCAAGGCAATTTACAATGAGAAGTCATGGATGGGCTTGAAGGAAGTGGTAAAGCTTCGCACGAAGAGTTTGGTAGTTTTTGAAGAAGACATCAAAGTTTTGCAAATTAGGATTTAGGAAACCTTGTAGAACTTGCCAACACCTTAGAATAATTTCTCCATGACAAAACAAACTTCTAACTTTTAAATTTATGTAGTAATATGAAACTTTGAGTTAATGAAATTTCTTGTAACTTAATCGCACATTCGAATAATTGAACTTGTTATTGCTTGTAATTTTTGTAGCTTGAGATTTGAATGAATCTTTGAACAATGACGAGTTTGAATCAAACTTTTCCTATTATGTGAATAAACTTGATGATGGACTTGAGATCTTTGAAGGGTAAACTTTGAATCAGGTTTAGGTCAAGACTTGTCCATGTATCACCTTTTAAAATTTCAAATGATTGAAAGGTCCTCGTAATTCCTTGCCTCTTGAATTTTAATTCAACACTCTAATCGAACTTGCGTGACACGCAATGAAATTTGAAAAGATGATGGTGCCTTAAAATCTAATAAACTCACATTTCATGACATCCAAATGAAGCTTACTTTTAAGCTTAGTGCACTTTAAACCTTAATCAAGTGATCTTTTAAATTAATGAACTTTACTTCAATTCTCAATTAAAACTAAACTCAAATTCCAAATCAGTTTGCCTTTGCAAACAAACAGGAAAAACCAAGTTTTGATCATAATGAATTATTTGCCTCATGTCTTGCGTCATGCTTTGCGTCCAATCACCATAACAATAATGCCTTCATGAATTGAAATTAGAAGCCAGGCTTTTTAAAGTCAGGAATTGACTTATAACATTTTGATAAATTTCAAAACCTTCTGAGCACAATTTGACTCCGATCTTTGAAGTAATTCTAAAAGACAATGCTATTTATGATACTTCGCAAAAAGAATCTCCCCAGGTTGTTGAGAATTGAAGAAATTATAAACCTCACAAATTGGGCAAGAGTTTCTTGTGAGTAGGTCAAAATTGCAAAATGATCTCTAAAATATTTGAATTTCTGATGATATTTCGCATGTAATCAATTCTTGACTTGTAAAGAGAAATTGGAGATGATGTCAAGGAGAGTCGTACGTAAAAGAATCACTAAAAAATGTCGAATAATAAAGAAGTTACAATTGTTTGAATTTGATCTAGAAAAGGTCGACTTTTGATCAATGTAGTTGATTTTCAGTCATCTGAACTAATCGACTGAGAAAACTTGAAACGCGAGGTTTGAAACTTGGCATGAATATGCTTGAGAATACATGAAGATCTATGAAGACCATTTGAAACCTTGAAGACTCAATTTTCTTTGAGAAATACCAAACCCTAATTGTTGACTTACTGCCTAGGAAGAGAATCTGTCTGATCAACTTTTGAGCCAAATTGAGTATTCGAGAAACCCTAGGATAATATCTTGAATGAAAATGGGAGAGAAACTTTTGGGGTACAACAGCTGCCCCTGTTCAATCTTCTTAAACTTGAAAAGTGATATTGGCATGTTTATCGTTCGTAGCTTGAAAGTGAAAGATGATTGAACACTAGAGTGCCCTGAAATTTGCGCTCGATGATGTGTTGGTTGATTGTGTAGGGAATGAGCTTAAATATTCCATTTGGAGAAATGATGGAGAGTTGTCGGAGATGGGCTTATAGATTCCATCCAAAGGTGATTGTTGACATAAATTAGACTAGGTCTACTTCAACTGGAAAAGAATCAGAATAAACCTTTGGTCGATTTAAACTAAACCGGCAGAAGTTCTGAATAATCTTTAACTAGAAAGAATCAGGATGAATCCTTGAGAGATTTAAACTGGACCAGCAGAAGTCTGGAAAAGAATTAGAATAAATCTTTGGAGTGATTTGTCTGAACCAGGGAAAGATTTTACTGGGGAAGAATCAGGATAAACCATTGAGATTTAAACTAAACCAGCTGAGGTCTGGAAAAGAATCAAAATAAATCTTGGAGAGATTTATTTGAACTAGAGAGAATGTCTTCGGGAAAGGGTCAGGATAATCCGTTGAGAGATTTAAACTGAACCGACAGAGGTCTTGAATATTCTTTAACTGGAAAGAATCAGAATAAATCTTGGGACGATTTATCTGAACCAAAGAAAATATCTACTGGAAAGAATTAGGATAAACCATTGAGAGATTTCAACTGAACCAACATAGGTCTTGAATATTCTTTAACTGAAAAGAATCCAAATAAATCTTGGAGCGATTTATCTAAACCAGGGAAAACGTCTACAGGGAAGAATCAGGGAAACCATTGATCAATTTAAACTGAACCAGCATAGGTCTTGAATTATCTTTAATTGGGACGAATCAGGATAAATCTTTAGAGCGATTTATCTGAACCAGAGAAGATATTTGCGGGAAAGAATCAGGATAAACCGTTGAGAGATTTAAATTGAACCGACAGAGGTATGAAAAAGAATTAGAATAAATCTTTGGAGTGATTTATCTAAACCAGAGAAGATGTCTGCAGGAAAGAATCAGGATAAACCGTTGAGGGATTTAAGTTGAACCGGTAGAGGTTTGAAAAATAATTAGGATAAATCGTTGAGAGATTTAAATTTAACCGGCAGAGGTCTAGAAAAGTATCAGAATAAGTCTTTGGAGCGATTTATCTGAACCAGAGATGATGTTTGCGAGAAAGAATCAGGATAAATCGTTGAGAGATTTAAACTGAACCGAAAGAGGTCTGAAGGAAATATTTGTTATGTAGATAGTCAACCAGTCCTTTCTTGGGAATTGATCTGTAATTGATTTGTTCATAAATAGTTATTTGTTGGAAATTTGTTGATGATAATTTTCTGTTGATTGATCTTTCCTCAAAAGGTAAAGAGTTAGTTGTATGCAATGCCATGATGTATGAAATGCATGGCATAATGATGTTTCTCAAAATAAATGATATTGCGCTATATGCATTTGTGTTATCGATGCTATGACGTATGAATGCAATGTATGAACATATTAATTATTCTGCTGCTGTGTTGTTGGATTGGGGAAAATAAATCCTTGACTACCGCTGGGAATGAGGAGTATAAGTCTTCATATTTTGTTGAAGTTGAAGCGTTGATGGATGGGTTTCCATTATTAGAGAAATAAACTCTGTTGGGGAAGGAAAATACCGTGCATTGCTTGTGGACTTGGTGAAATCCTGTTGGGGAATTCCTGAGTAGTTAGGCGACTTTCACTGGGGAATCTTTGGAGTGGTAACTGGAAGTTTTGCTCCGTCGGGGATATGAGAGAACCTGATACCATTAGGCTGCATATTGGAGATAAGCCAGTGATCCTGTAGCAGGATGTCCTTGCTTCTGCTCCTGCTGGAGAAAGTACCTGCGGGGATTTCATGGAATGGCCTATAGATATTATCCTATTTCTTAAAGCCATTAGTAATTGTATTTATGTTTTCTGTTCTCGCTTTTTTTTGCGCTCATTTGTAAGCAGGAATTACGTTCAAATTCATATGTTCAAAAATAATCACTGGACGTTTTTGCAAACAAAACAGGAAAGTAAAAGAAAAACAAATAGTTTTGCACTTTTAAAGGAATATCTTTGTATTAACTTGAATAGGTATTTTTGTACAAAGAGACTAACATCCTAGTAAGAGAATGTCGTCGTAGAAAATGAAAACTGATACATAGAAAAGATAGATATGTGAAATAATCCCATGGGGTTCCCAATCTGCTATAACCTTCGTGTCTCTGAGCGTCTCATCCACCTGCTTCTTTGTCCAAAGTCGATTGGATTGATTAAAATTGTTTGAGTTTGTCAGCCGATACTAAAGGTTGTCTGTAAGGTGATCCAACGGGACATAGTCATATGCTTTCAATCCCTAACTTTTGCCTGGACCGCCCTTTCGGGTTTTCAGTCCATCGGGATACCCTTTTTTTCCCAAGCCGTCCTTTCAGGTTTTCAGCTTGCCGGGTGTACAGATTTTTTTAAATTTTATCCCTAATTTTTGCCTGAACCCTTTTGGTTCGCCGGGATCCCTAATTTTTGCCTAGGCCAGTAGACCTAGCAGGTCTTTATTCATGCATAGTATCTTTTAACTATGTCCGCGTTTATAGGGTGCAGAAGTTCGTCGCCATCCATAGTAGTTAAGATCATTGCTCCACCAGAGAATATGTTTTTGATCATAAATGGTCCTTCGTATGTAGGAGTATATTTTCCCATGGGATCATCTTGTGGCAATATGATACGCTTGATTACCAAGTCACCAACCCGATATACCTGACGTCTGACCTTCTTTTCAAAAGCTTTGATCATACGTTTTTGGTACATCTGGCCATGACAGATTGCCGTAAGCCTCTTCTCATCAATCAAGTTTAGCTGGTCAAGTCGAGTTTGAATCCATTCATCTTCATTCAACCCTGCATATTTTATAATTCTCAGAGAAGGTATTTGGACTTCAATTGGTAACATCTCATGCTAGTCCTTGTAGGTCACTATCATTTTTTGTATGATCTTGTTGATGTTTTTATTTGCGGCTTCTACAACGCCATTCATCTTCGGCCGGTAAGGAGAAGAGTTATGATGCTGGATATTGAATTGCATGCATAGTGCAGTGATCATAGTATTGTTGAGATTGGTACCATTATCTGTGATGATTCTCTCCGGGATACCATACCGAAAGATAAAGTTCTGTTTGATGAATCGAGCCACAACGTTCTTGGTAACAAAAGAGAATGAAGCTTCCTCGGCCCACTTCATGAAGTAATCAATGGAAACCAAAATGAAGCGGTTTCCATTAGAAGTTGTGGGTTTGATCTCTCCAATCATGTCAATGCCCCATATTGCGAAGGGCCAAGGAGCAGTCAGGATGTTTAGGGGAACCGAAGGCACATGTACTTTGTCAGCATAGATCTGACACTTGTGACAAGTTCGTGAATGTTGATAACAATCTACTTCCATGGTGGACCAGTAGTATCCTTCCCGTATGATCTTTTTAGCCATCGTGTGTCCACTAGAATGAGTGCCCAAGGTACCTTCATGTAAATCAACCATGATCTTTTCTGCCACACTCTGTTCTATGCAATAAAACAAAGTAGAGTCGTGGTTGTGTTTATAGAGGATTTTGTTACTGAGGAAGAATTTAGCAGAAAATATTCTCAAGAACTTCTTATCATTGACTGAAGCTCCCTCCGGATACTCTTGGGCTTCGAGATACCTCTTAATTTCATGGAACCAAGGCTTGCCCACTATGTCTTCAGTATCAATCTCGTGACAGTGAGTAGTTTGTCCATCCTCTCAATGGTGATCTGAGGAGCCTCGTTATCCCACCTGATTTTAAACATGGATGACATAGTGGCTAGCGCGTCCGCTAGTTGATTTTCCTCTCGTGGAAAATGTTCAAAGGTAATTTCCTCAAAATGTGGGATTAATGTCAACACATGTTCTTTGTAAGGGATGAGATTAGGATGCTTCGTGTCCCATTCTCCTTTGATCTGACTGATGACTAAGGCTAAATCTCCAAATACCTTTAAGGACTTGATTCCCAAATCTATGGCGGCTTTGAGACCCATAATACACGCTTCATATTCCGCCATATTATTGGTATAGTTGAAACAAAGTCTTGCAGTGAAGGGAGTATGACATCCTTCAGGGGATATGATCACATCGCCTATGTTGTTGCCGAGTGCGTTGGAAGCTCCATCAAAAACCAAGGTCCATCGGGATCCTTGTTCAGGTCCGTCATATGGTCTGAGTTCTTCACAATTGTTAACAACATGATGTCTTTATCTGGGAACTTGAATTTCATGGACTAGTAGTCATCCACAGCCTGATGAGGAAGGTGATCGGCTAGTACAATGCCCTTTATTGCTTTTTGGGTAGTGTATTGAATGTCGTATTCAGTCAGGATCATCTGCCATCTTGCTATTCTTCTAGAGAGGGCGAGCTTCTCGAATATCTATTTAATTGAATCCATCTTAGAGATCAATAAGGTAGTATGGGTCAACATATACTGTCTTAGCCGGCGAACAGCCCATGCCAGAGCATAACTAGTTTTCTCGAGCAGTGAATATCTAGTTTCACAGTCGGTAAACTTTTTGCTCAGGTAGTATATCGCATGCTTTTTTCACCCAGACTCGTCATGCTTCCCTAGCACACACCCCATTAAATTTTCCAAGACAGTCAGATAAATGATCAAAGGTCTTCCCTCAACTGGCGACATCAAAACATGAGGCTCTTGAAGGTACTCTTTGATCCTGTCGAAGGCAGCGTGGCAGTCGTTGTACCAATCCAGCACTTGATCTTTCTTCAGTAATTTGAATATTGGTTCACAAGTAGCGGTTAGGTGGGAAATGAATATGGCGATGTAGTTTAGTCGTCCTAAGAATCCTATGACTTCCTTCTCGGTGCGAGGAGCAGGCACTTCTTATATTGCTTTTACCTTTCCAGTGTCCACTTCAATACCTTTACCGCTGACAATGAAGCCTAGGAGTTTACCGGACCTCACTCCAAATGTGCATTTACTCGGGTTCAACCTTAGTTTGTATTTCTTCAATCTTTCAAATAGTTTCCACAAATGGTCAAGGTGTTCCTCTTCAGTTTGAGACCTGGCTATCATGTCATCCATGTAGACCTCTATCTCGTGATGGGTCATATCATAAAATATAGCTACCATGGTGCGATGATAAGTTTCCTCGGCGTTCTTCAGCCCAAATGGCATAACTTTGTAACAGAACATGCCCCACTGTGTGACGAAGGTCATTTTCTCCATGTCCTCATGTGCCATTTTGATTTGGTTGTACCCGGAGAAACCATCCATGAAGAAGAATACTTTGTGTTGTGCGGTGTTGTCAACCATAATATCGATATGGGGAACGAGAAATCATCCTTAGGGCTTGCCCTATTCAAGTCTCTATAATCCACACAAATGTGTACTTTACCATCCTTTTTAGGTACTGGAACAACATTGGCGACCCATTGTGGATAGGAGGCGACGGCTAAGAATCCAGCGTTGAACTGCTTCATGACTTCAGTCTTGATCTTTTCTGACATTTCTGGCCACATGCGACAGACTTTTTGTTTTACCGGAGGGCAATCTTCTTTTGTCGGCAGACGATGGAACACAATATCAGCGTCGAGTCCTGGCATGTCTTCATATGACCAGACAAATACCTCAACATAGTCATGTAGTAACTAAGTTAAGCACTTCTTGACACTAGGTTACAGGTTGGAACCTACCTTGACTTCTTTCTTGTCCTCTTTGGTACCTAAGTTAATTGTGTCAACTAGCTCTTTGTGGGGCTGTATGGTCCTTTTTTCCTGTTGTAGTAACCTGGCTAGTTCCCCTGGCACCTCACAATCTTCCTTACCTTCATCTTCGACTTGGTAGATCATATTTTCAAAGTCACAATAGGCCATAGCAGAATCGTTACCCATGGGATCCTGAGTGGATGTGGATCTGCATTTTGATATGTGGGTGTGTGTAAGAGCATAGCTATCTTTGAAAAAATAAATATGTAGAAAAAGAAGAACAAAGAGCGTCATATTTTCATGCAAAAACGTCCATGATTTATTGATGACATATGAAAATGAAGTAACAACCCTCACAAATGGACCGTTGTGCCTCGAGTAAAAGACAAGGCTCTAAAGTCTAAATTGTTTAATTATTATAAGTCCGACAAAAATTTTAAGACAATTACTGTTGGATAAAAGTAACAGGGATAAATTCTTTGGCTTCCCAGTTGTTGAGTCCTCCGCTGATAGTTGGAAAAATCCATTCTTCCAGGTCACAATTGTCATCACTATCTTCCACTGCATTGAATCCATGGTTGCTGATCCGCAAAGGTGGTCCCCTGGCACGAGCACGATGAAAAACTTTATGGGCTCCTGAAGTAAAACCCAAACCAAATTTGTCAGATTTGTAGGGAATATCCGGAAGCTGGCCCCAAATGGTACACCCACCTTCTTCGACTACTGCCTTGGCATCTTTCAGAGAAGCCGTCTTTAACGGAGGTCTGGTAATCTTCGGGACTTTGGAAACAGTCTTGGTTGTTGCAACTGTTTGTGGGACTTCCTCGAAATGCTGACACAGAGTTTTGATGAACTCACCATCCATTTCCACATACCTGAAGGAGTTCAGGTGACTGACCATATATTCCTCCTCTCCATGGACAGTGGTGATTTTTCCCTTGATTGGGTACTTCAACATCTGATGTAATGTAGAGGTGACGGCACCAGTGCCATGAATACAAGGTTGGCCCAATAAACAGGAATAGGAAGGACATATATCCATCACATACAAAGTTGAATCAAAGGTCTGAGTTCCAACTTTGATATGGATGTCCACCTCCCAGTGCACCATTCTCTTCGAACCATCGAAGGCCCTTACCACTATGTTGTTGGGTTTTAAGGTGAAACCTTCACAGTCTAGTCTATCCAGAGCCTTCTTAGGCAGAACATTCAATGATGTACCAGTATCTACTAGGACATGGGCTAAAGTAGTGTCCCTGCATTCGACATAGACATGCAACGCACCATTGTGTCTCCTCCCTCTAGGTGTTAGATCAGCATCAGAAAATCCCAAACCGTTATCAACTGCCAAAATAGCCACACAATCTTCGAATTGGTCAGCAGAGGTTTCCTGTGGCACATGGGCAGTTTTAAGAAATTTCACCAAGGCCTTCGCATGAGCTTTGGAGCACAACAGTAAAGATAGCATAGAAATATTTGAAGGGGTCTGCCCTAGCTGTTTGACTACATTATAGTCCTTTCTCTTTATAATTTTCAAAATGTCTTCCATCTCTTTCTTGGAAGCCTCTAGGATAGATACTGACCGCGCCTTCATCCGGACAGGCTCAACCAAAATGTCTTTTCCTCGAGTCTCAGTCGACTCGGTGATAGGGGTGTCAGCAGGGGTAATCACAGGAAATGTAGTAGTAGTATAAGCAGGAACAAAAGCAGGAATGATCACAGGACCGGTAACAACTTTCATAGGAGCAATCTCAGGGGAGAACACTCTTCCACTTCTGGTTATTTTGCTGGTTCCCAAAATGTTGCCAAGGTCGGGGCCAGCCTTCTCAAAAACCGAGTCTTCATCAGCCAGCCAATCCTTCTTGACGCTGTGGTAGTAGACGTAACCCCCATAGTTCCAGGGAACAGTTTTGTCTGAGGAGTATGGGATTGGCCCTAGCATAGTAATTATCAGTGGAGCCACCTTCGAAACAGATGTAATCCTAATGGGTCTTTTGGTGGAGACCCTGGGAGGATTGGCGGAAATGGTAATTATAGAAACATCCTTATAAGAAATGGTTGGAATGAGAGTCTTTTCAAACAAAATCTCTTTGTCATCCATCAGGTGCTGGTCACCTGCCTTCAATAAATGACAACCAATCGGTAGAGATAAATAGAGGTGGCAGCCTTCGCCACAGTCCGGAAATAAACCGGCCTTCAACAGGTTCCTTTTGACGGTTAGGAGAGGAGTAACAAGTTCATCAACAACAGTAACAAACACATCATCTTCAACAGTGTTAACACCCCGACCGTGCTTGGGCATAGGAGCAGTGATAACATTTGGGATCTCAGGAGCGTCAAATTCAATTTCCTCTGCCTCGAGAAGGTCTTGCACCTTGTTTTTCAAATCCCAACAGTCGTTTGTATCATAACCTGGACTTTCTGAATGGTAAGCACAACTAGCATTTGGGTTATAACAGGGAGAGGCAGTGTTGGGATTCTTCGAAGCATCCCGCGGGGTTACCAGATTAGATTTCAAAAAATGTGGTAAGACTTGAGACAGCGTCATACTTATCCGGGTAAACTGTATTACCAACCTTTCTGTTCTAGACTGATTGTTCCTTTGTTGAGTAGGCGCAAGCTTAGAGATCATGACAGCCCTTACCGCTGGACGACGTTCAGTTCTGTCCTGATTCCTATGGTCATATGCAACACTGACCTCCTTTTTTCGGTAAAGTGCTTCTTTATCGCGCTCGAGGATGCATCTATTTGAATTTTGACACTTTTTATACCCTCTTCTACCCGTTCACCGGTCATGATTAATTTGGTAAACCCAGCCGAGGAGATTCTGATCAGGTGTTTGAAGAATGGACCAGATAGTGTGCCTAAGAACATATCCACCAATTCTATGTGAGATAAAGGAGGTTGGACCCTCCCCGTGAGATCTCGCCATTTTTGAGCATAGGTTTTGAAACCTTCACCTGTACCCATAGACATGCCTTACAACTGTGTCCTTGTTGGATCTAAGTCAGCATTATACTGGTATTGCTTGTAAAAAGCGGCCGCCAAATCTTCCCAATTGTGGATGTTGGTCCCTTACAACTGATAGAACCAATCTAACTGCGTCCCTGACAAGCTTTCTTGGAAGCAATGCACCCATAGATTCCTATCCGCAGTATGGGGTTGAATTTTCCTGACGTATGATCTCAAATGCAGCTTTGGACAAGAGACACAGTCAGATTTAGCAAAATTGGGGACCTTGAATTTCCGCGGTATGACAACCCCTGAGACAAGTCCTAGCTCCTCAAAATCCAACCCGGGTACCTTTTGGATCTCCATAGCATTGAGGCGATCTTCCAACTGTTTGTATTTATCGTCAACTGGAGGATACTGCTCTTCAGATTTGTCAACCTCTTCTTCCTCTTCAGATTCTGGAGGGTCAGTCACTTCCTTGTTTTCCCCTTCTTGATTATCCCTTTCACCCGATGATGTTGCGAAGTCTAGAGTCCGTCTGGCTGGTCCTTTGAACCTTCTTCCAAGATTCAAAACATCAGTTGATTTCTTTTCTTTCTTCTTATTTTCTTTGATCAGCAGAGTTTTCAACTCCTCTTGTCCTTTTTCCAGAGTCAAGCACATTTGTTGAAATTGTGCGTTCTACGCCTGAAGATCTTTTACTGTCTGTTCAATATCCATCTCACTGAAATAAACAATAGAAAGATAAGGAGACCTGTTGTAAGAAACCTGTTTGTGTTATGATGAATGAAAATGCATATGCAAATGACTTCAAGGAAATTAGAGATTTAAATTTGTTTAGACAAAAAAGGAAACACATGTTATATTAATAAATCCAAGTTTTAGTACATCATGCCTCTTTGGGATTACAATGAAAAAAATAAAATACAAAACTCCTAAGACAAAAAAGTTGACGCATCCTCTTTGGTGCAATGTAGGCATTCAAACTCCTCTCTTCATGAAGCTGCTTGGTGAGTTCCATAACTTTCTTCTCGCTGGCGTAGAATTGGGCTTCAAAAGTGTCTAGTTCTCCCTTAAGTTGTATCCAATCCCTTTGTAAGTCTTTGAGAGAGGTGGGTGTGTTAGGATGAAGGACAGTGTATGGGACATCTCCTTCAACAACAGGCTCTATGATAACTAGGAGAATGGAGGGGTAAGGCATTGCGAGACTCTGAGCGCGAGCCCGTACCCACCCAAGGTAAGGCTCAAGGGGAATGGAATTCTTGTGCCCCAATGTCCTACTGTCCACCTTGCTTACCATCCTCCAGGATCGTATAAACCTTCGACGATAGTCTTGATTGTCACTTTCATAGTTGAACACCACACCTTAGATGAGTGCATCATGTGGACCATCTCTTCGTGCATACCCAAACTGTCACAGAGCTAAGCAAGGGTTATAAGTGACGCCTCCCCTAATTCCAAGCAGAGGAACATTAGGGATTTCCCCACAACGATCAATGATAGTAATGTCCTCCAAGGATTGAGAACACCAGTGGATATCTGAATTCCTGAGTGACATTAGCCTATTGGACCACCTCAAACCTTGCTCATTCTTCACAATGGATCGGGGAAGATGCGAAAGAAACCATTTAGCCAACAGAGGAGTACAACACATGAGGGTTCTTCTTCTCCTCATGGTGCGAGTGTGGAAAGAATGCAAGATATCTCCCAACAAAGTAGGCACCGGATTGTGAGATAAAAAGATTTTGACAGCATTCACATGTATAAGTTGGCCAGGATTTGGAAATAGTACCAATTGATAGATGAGAAGAGCCAAAATTTCTTCGAAAGCTTGTAAATCCAGGTTGTTCCAACAGTCTTGAGCTTTTTCCAGTAAGAACTTGGCTAAGAACCCTTTGACACCACTTCTTGTTTCCTAATTAGCCGTGACGTCGGATTATTGCAAGTGTAAAGCTCGGGAAACCTCTTCAGGGCTTGGGTCTCTTTCAGTACCGTTGAAAGGTAGTTGATCGAGGATATGAATTCCAAAGAGCTGAGAGAACTCTTCCATAGTTGGTACAAGCTGGTAATCGGGGAAGGTAAAGCAATGGTGCAACGGGTCAAAGAACTGGAAAAGCACCTTCATCATATCTTCATTAAAGCTCAAGGTAACCAAGTTGAGAAGTCATCCATGTCTTTTGGTAAACAAATAATTCTCGGGGACCCTTAACGCTAAATCCTTGAGCTAAAAAGGTACTCGTACAAGGTTGACTTGGATTGTGTTCCTGCGAGTGGGAGCCATATCCTACAAAACAGAATAAAGATGAATCTGAAAATCCTTGAAATGGTTAGTCTAAAATTCTATGGTATGATGTCATGATGTTATGTACAAGCATATGCACAAGTTAAATCAAACAAATTCTTAGGTATAGGCTTGCATGAGGTTTTATAGATAAGTACCCTCTTGAAGTTTAGTTGCCTCAACCTGTCCTAGTAATAGTAACCGGGTTCTAAGGGATCTCAATATCACTGATTTGTCTTCTCGGGCATTGTTTCAGCGCAATCCTCTTTCATGGCGACCGAAATATCCCAAAAAGTCAAACCTCAATGAGTGTAGTATCGAGTATCTACCAACTTCGGACCACACCAAAGCCAGTCATCTTAATACATCCTAATGGCCAAGTTGGTCAAGTAAAGGTTCTAAAAGTCAGTTAGTGCTTCATGACATCACTCAGCGGCCCCGTATTCTCCTTGACTACTCAAGGGCTACCGGTACCCATAAATATGTCACGCTAACATAGCTATTTCTTAGACCATGTCGGTATACCCCATATAGTTTTTAAAATGTATTTCTACTTACCTATAAGGTATCGTAAATCTGAGTAGAGGATTTAAGCCCAAACAAAGAACCAAAATGTAAAGCATATAAGTCAAACAAAGAAAGCAAGTAAATGTGATCTAGCCCTAAGGTAACCCCACTTTTAAGTTTTTCCCCAACAGAGTCGCCAGTTCTGTAACGCGGTGGGAGAACTGGCTTGGTTGTTTTGTGTTTGATTGCAATTGTGCAGATAGAAAGAGTAGCCACCAACTTTTCTTTTATCCTAAAGGAAAGGCTGAAAAGAACAGGAAAGACCTTTAGAGATGTTTTCTTGAGTTCGGGGGGTAGATTATTAAAAGGGAAGGTATTAGCACACTTTTCGTCCGTAGTTATCTACGAGCTCTTAGTTGCTTTCTAGATCACTTGCTTTTGTTTGAGTGTGCTTGTGGTGTGGGTTTTGAAATTATTTTGAAAATATCTTTGTAATGGTTCTCATTTCTATAAGATCGCATACAAAGTTTTGTTTTGAAAATAGTTCAAAGAGGTGTTTGTGGAATGTGTTTTTGAAAGTGATTTTGAAAATGTGTCTTCTTTGTAATGGCTCTCGTTTCTATAAGAACGTGTACAAAGTGTTTGTGTTTGAAAATGTTTCAAGATAAAAGTGTTGGTGTAAAAATTATTTTATATTATGAACAAGCGAGCAACTAGGAGCGAATCTACCTACTCAAAAGGTCTTAGATGTTATTTTCCTCCTCCTTTAGATGTGGCTATCTTACTATAGATTTGGTAAGAAGCCTCATCGTTGAATTTGAAGGGACAGACGTGGGTCAAGCGTACAGTCATAGAAGGCAACTTATGAGACGCTTTAGCAATTTTTCGTAAGGGACTAGATCGTTTTATCAAAGATAATATCGAGGGACATCAAGGGACTACGATCTTTTTTATCGAAGGGTCTTTGCTAAAGCGTCCCATATTCGAGGGACATGACTGTGTTTCCGAGGAAACAAGCGAGGTTACCCTAGAGGTGTGCGTGTGAAAAATGTGTTCGATTCAAGTTAATTTGTCTTTGATTAGAGTTATCTAGCGGTTGTTTTTATGTCTTGCCAAACACGCCTAATTACTATAAAGTATAAGGAAAACAGTAAATTACGGTAATTAAAATTCTACGCTATTACAGAGCTTTCGAGAATGGGGGTACAAATTTACAAATAGGGATAGATAAATGCGATTAAAAGTCTAAATAGGCAATCAATACGACCAAACCGAGTCGAACCATTAATTAAAACTACAACAACCTATGAAGTAAAAAATTAATTAACAAAGTATGGAAATAAAATTCTTGGAATTTGTTTGAAAAGTTTGGAAAGAAAGATAGAATTTTATTCTATTAAAGAAAATAATTGATTAAAGAAAATAAATCATATGTATATTTTTTTGTATATTTTTTTTATCATGAAGAAAATAAATTAATTAAAAGAACTTAAATACACAAACATTAAAAAACAAAATGCTAATTAACAAAATTAGATATTCACAAAAATTCTTAAACTAAATTTAAAAAAATCTAAACTAATTAAGAAAACATAAAAAACTAATAGTTAAAATAAACTAATTAGTAAACCAAAAGAAAAATTAAATTACAATAGTTAAGACCAGAGGGTGCAAACAGGAAATAGGGTGCTGAAAACTGGGGTGCTGGGCTCTAACCTGTTAGGCCCAAAAGTTAGTTTTTTGTATTTGTCTTTTTTGTCCAACAAAATAAAATTTAAAAAAATGAAAAAGCGTCCCCGGGGGGTCTCGAACCCGGGTCTCTATGCCTGCCCAAAAATTTCCCAACCGCTACACCACTTAATCATTCGTTTACTTATTTGCTTTTACTGATATATAAATTAAAGTTTGATGATTGGGTTGGGCCAACCAAAACAGGCCCAAACCTGGTTTTATGAAGGAATAGGAGAGGGTTTTGTAAACCCTAATTGCTTGTAAATGATGTGCCACGGCCAGCATAGGGAAGAGGAAAAAAAAACTAACATTAATCTCTTGTTATTCCAAGACAAACAACTTCAATTTCTAGAATAAAAAGTATCGATCATCAAAAACCAAATACCTCTCTCCTCTATTCGCCCAGTTTCTTCTCTTCACCAACAAATTGATTCCTTCTTCTATAATACTCACTTCTCAAACGATAAAAACAAGATAACTTTCCCAGTTTTTTTTCGATCGCTCATGCTTCTGCATAACTTTGTTCGAATTTTTGTTCAAAGGTAAACAACAACAACAACAACCTTAATTGATTTCTCTGTTGTAACTCTTTGTCTTTAATTACTAATTTAATCTCTTTTTATGTTAATCTCTCCACCCGGTCGGTTCTGTCTCGGTTTAACATACGTAGAGAAGATCTTTTTCTTTTTTATGAGCAGTAGCGATCGGAACTACATCTTCGACTCTCTTTTTGACTGAACCAACTGACTGTATGGCGACATGGCGACTGAGGTCGACACATCAGATTTCAGCTATGGCGGATCGGGGATGGGAGAGAGATGACGAGCTTAGGGTTTTGAGGTGAGGTGGTGGAAGAGTTGCGAGATTGTTGTTTGGCGGCAAGATGGAAGATCTGAGCACCGCCGATGGAAAGGTTCACGACGGCGACATGGTTCCCGGTTTCAGCTAGGATAAAGATAGGTTTCTCATCTCATGAAAGGGATTACTTCTTTACAGAACTAGGTCCATTAACAACACAATTAGATTGTGATGTATTGGCCTCAACATGTCGTGGTCTTCCTCAATATTTCCAGCAAATTTGACTTGACTTTGTCTTGCTATAGGATGGTTTGAATTTGCTCATGACATTTTGGATGACATATAGGCTGCAGGGTTTCTTGATAACAATATCTCACATGTTTTCTTTTGGTGCTATTTCTAATGGCTTCTAATTGCTTGTAGGTTGCCTGTTACTATGTTTGCATGTGTTTATGGAAGACTGCAAGTAGTTGCAGGGAGGGAGGTATGGATGTTGAAAGTTGTAACAAGTTAAAGAGAAACTTTATTAGGAATGTTTTTTAGTATCTTTTAACAATTACATCAATAACAGCAAAACACTAGCATAAACAATAAAAGTATAACAAAAATTCAAGGCAACACAAAGCAGCAATATATGTTTGAGATAAGAAAGGGGGGCTTACAGAGGTTACTGATTGTTGTTACAGTGACTTCGCATTTTCTTTGACAGGGAAGTTAATTTCTGTAAACTTTCTCTCATTTCCTTAATATTTCTGAAGGGTTGTGTGTGGGAAAATGATGCTAACAATTGGGGTTTTTGTATGCTTTGTGATGTTCCTGTGTTTTCTTTTGAACAACAATATTGCTCTGGTTTTTTATGGATGATGCAGTTGACCTTTGGTTCTATTTGTATTTGCCTTTTTATAAGTGGGAAATATGGATTTGGGGGGGGGGGAATAAGATAAACGTTTGAACTATTATGAGGCACTGTTCCATTGCTTTTTTAGAGGCAGTGTGTGTTCTTTCTATTTTGGTGCAAACTGATAGCATAGCAGCAAGCAGCATAACAATTGGCCTGGACTGGTTTATTTGTTTTTTAATGGACTATTTTGGACAGTACATGCAGGGTTGCTGTGATGCGGTGGGAGAACTGACTTGATTGTTTTGTATTTTACCGCTAATGTTGCGGTTAGCAAGAGTCGCCACCGAATTTACTTTTATCCAAAAAGGAAAGGTAAAAAAGCACAGGAAAGACCTTTGAGATTGTTTCTTGAGTTCGTGGGGTAGATTACGAAAAGGGAAGGTATTATCACCCTTTTCATACATGGTTTTCCATGGGCTCTTAGTTACTTCCTAGATCACTTGCTTTTGTTTGAAATTGTTCTTTGTGTGGTTTTGAAAGTATTTTGTAAAAGAGGCTATTGTTTAGGCAATCTTTGTAATGATTCTCGTTTGTAAGAATGTATACAAAGATATTGGTCTTTTTGAAAATGTTTTCAATGTTTGTAAGGTGTTTGGAAATGTGTGTGTTTGTTTTGAAAATAGAAAGGATATTTGTTTTGAAATGGAGCAAGTAACTAAAAGTAATCTACCTACTTAAATGTCTTTCTTGTTCATTTTCTTTTTCTTTGACATTGTTGTCTTACCATTGATTTGGTAAGAAACCCTATCTTTGGATGTAAACAGGACGGGCGTGGGTCATTGTATAGCCATGATTTAGAAATGTTGCAAAGTATCTTAGCATTTTTTAGGGACTAAGATCATTTTTGTAAGGCAACTTTGGATAGCGTCATCGAGGGACTATGATCTTGTATTTGTTTGCTTTTGCTAAGATACTTTACATGCGTAATATGGCAATTTTTGTATAAGGCAACCAAGTGGGATAACCCTACAGGTGCTTTGTGTGAAAGTGTGTCATTTTCATGCTTGATTTTGTCTTGGATTAGGGTTTTCTATTTGATTGATTTTATCTTGCCATACAAACCCTAATTACTAGCATGTTTATATAAAAGCGATAAATTGTGAAATTTAAATGTCCTACGCTATTACAACTTTGTGGGAGGGGGTATACAATTTATGAATGTGGATTTGCAATAATATAAACCTAATTAGTCTATTACAACCAAATTGAATTTGTACAAATATTGGAATAAATAATATACAAAATGAATTAAATATGCGAAGGTATGTAAATGCAAAGAAGATTTTGTTTGGTTTTTTATGTGAAGAAAAGTTTTAACCTAAACCTAATAAATAAAGCAAGATTAACTTAAATTAATTAAGAAAAGAAATTATTTTTTAGAAAAGATTTTTGAATAAACCCTAATTCTATTTGATTAAAAGAAAAATAATTTTTTTTAAAGAAAAAGTAAGTATTTTTGTATTTTTTTGTCTTGAAAATAATATATGGCCTTATGTGATATTTTTGGTCCTTTTTTTATATTAAAATAAATATTTAATGGGTATAAAGAAAAAATAAATATTAAAACTAGTTATAATTTAATTTACAAAGTTTATTTAATAAAATAGATAATATATAACTAAATGAAATATTTTTTGTGAGAAAAATAAAAATAAAATAAGCTAAAATATAAATCTATCATTTTTATATTTTTTATGATTTTTAATATTAAGAAAAAATATATTTGATAAAATAAAATGGAAGTAAAATAAATAAATAAAATTATTGGACCAGGTGTGTTAAGAGTAAACAGGATGCAGAGTTAGAAAAAAAATCAAAGGCCCAATGGAACAAAAAGCCCAGTGCTCCAAAATGGGACAAAAAATGTCAAAATGTGAGAAAAATTGCAAAAGGCAGACGCCAAGGCTCGAACCCGTGACCTATAGCATTTTTGTGTGTTGCCTTACCACTGGGGTGGCTGTACATCTGTTTACATAAACACAAAGATAAATATATATTAGAAAACGCCCCCTGAAGGCAACTTCGTCTTCAACCTTGAACCATGGTCGGACCACCTGTATCTCTCTAATTTCTCCATGAAAATTGAAAGTCCAAACATGAAAATTATGGTGTTTCTTCCCACGAGTTCAACCATATAACTTATGTAAACTAACAATCAAAGATCAAAGCTAATTTTACTTGCCCTAATTTGAAACCTATTTTTTACAGAAATTTCAAATCCAAAATTCTCTATACACAGTTAATATAAATGAAAACTATGAACATGGTTAGCTTTAGTGAAAGGATATCTACATTTTTCTTTCACAAATCAGGACCAAAGGATACTTGTATGAAGAGATAGAAGTTTGAGTTTTTACCTCTTTCAGTTGAGATCGTGAATGGAGTTTGGGCAAGTTTTGAGAAGGCCTGAGGATCTGTTTAGCTTGCTTGGACCTCCCTGAGTGTATTCCAATCCTTATTTTGTCTTGAAAGTTCCTGAATCTCCCTACTCAAGTTAACCTGCAAGCTTGATGTTTGAAAATGGTGGATGGAGGAGGAGGAGTTACAGTGAAGGAACAGGGGTCTGGATCACTTAGATATGAAGTATATTAAGTGTTTAGGTAGTTAAAACTCAAAACGCACGAGTGGATTTTAAGATGGCTGAGTAAGGTTCAAAACTATCAAGCTATGGAATATTTTCAATGGCAAAGTGTTTGGGAGTGTTTCTGAGTCTTAGCATTCGTGTGTTAGGTTGCAATACACTTGTGTATAAGTATGGAAGAGGTTAGACATCAAGCTTTCTGAGATATAACCTTTTGGCTCTATTACTTGCTTTTGAAGAAAAGTGAGGAGACAAGTCCCTAAGTGTTGTACAAGAAAGGTATGGTTTGGTAGAGGCTTCAGGCAAGTTGCTTTTGGTTTTGGCTTTGCTTGTGTGCAGAGAAAACAAGTGCAAGGCTCAAGAAGTGGAAAATTGCAAAAGTAGTGCTTTATCAAAATGGAAATGGCACCTTTGTGACAAAAATGGAATTGTTCTTGTATAATGCATTCAATGATTGGCATAAAGCTTCCAACATATGTGAAAACATTTAACTATGGAGTGAAATTCAAGTTAGGAGCCTTCAAAGTAAGATTTTTTCAGCATGCTTGAGGATTTGAATTTTTGTTCTTCATGAAATGGCTTGAAATCAAAGTGATAAATCACCAACTTCATCTCTTCGATTATCCCTACTCAAGAATGATCTTAAGGAGTTCTTGGACATTTTGGAAATCTTGCAATGTTCTCTACAACCCATCTTTGAATTTATTTTGGAAATTCCCTTTGGAACTATGTGAAAAATTGCCATGAAGTTAGGTCAAAAAACTGCCTAACTAGGGCAAAATTTCACTAAGTTATTTTAGTTCATGAGCATGTATTCACAAAATTATATCTTGAGATCCAATAATTTTTAGGAGAAATTATGTGAAGCAAAGTTTTAGATTTCATGGATATCTACAACTTTCATGTTGGAAGTTTCTTTTGAATCATCTTGCATCATGGTGAAAATTTGGCTCAAAGTTGAGAAAAAATAAGAAATTTTCTATACTTAGAAAATTTTCTAAGTTACAATTTTCAACTTTTCAAAACAAAAACTTAAACCCTTGATTTATTGATGAACAATTTTCTCATTTTGACATGTTTTTGATGAATCATGATCTTTGGCACTTGATTTTGACCAAAAAGTCATAGTTTGACTTTTCAGTATACAGTTGATTTTTGATCAGTTGACTGCAAAATTCATATGCCAATCTAATGGATTTGCAATGTTTTGAATCATGTCATTAGGTCAAGATGATGCAATTTAACTATTGAAATCATACTTCAAACCAATTGATCATTTGCTAGGTCAAAAATCAGAAATTGCCCCTTTTAAGTCAAAACCCTAATTTTGACCATTTTGCCCTTTTGTTGATTTGATCAAATTTCTTGAGGAATTATGGTCAAAACTTGATCAAATGATACATACGAGTCTAAAATGTTGATGTGGATAAAAAATTATGAAGTTTGACTGTAAATTAGCCACGATTGACTTTTTCCCCAATACAGCTGATTTTTAGGTCAACTGTCCAATTGACTGATCAAAAATGTGATTCAAGGCTTGAAACTTGACATGAGTAATCTTGGGGGTCCCTAATGATCCTTGAAAGTCATATGAAGCATTGATAGTCCAAAAATCCTTGTGCAAACTTAAACCCTAATTTTGGTCATCAGTGCATGAGGAGGTGTCTTGAGCTGATCAAACCCTAATGCAGTCTTGAGTCCAAGAGATCTCGTGAGGAATTCTTTGATAAGTGAGAGGGAAAATTTTGGGATACAACAGCTGTAATGAAATTTTTCTGGGCAACAGTGCAGTCTATTTTTTTATAGTATTAGTTTTCTTTGTAAACAAAAAAACATATTTTTGTGATTTGCAATGAAGATACTTTTTGGGGCCAATGATAGGACAAATTTGAGGCTTTTGTTGGGCTTAAATCCTTGATTTATGATGTTGCTATTTCTGAATTTTGTATTTGTCTACTGTGATTTTGCTACACCAACCTTTTTCTGATTCCTCTCACAAGTCTTAATGATGAGATTAGGAACAAAATCTGCTTTTAAACTTCATATTTATATGCTAACTGTATCTTCCTTTTATTTGGAAATGCAATTTACAATGAGAATTCATGGATGGGCTTTAAGGAAGTGGTGAAGCTTGGCACGAAGAGTTTGGTAGTTTTTGAAGAAGACATCAAAGTTTTGCAAATTAGGATTTAGGAAACCTTGTATAACTTTCCAACACCTTAGAATAATTTCTCCATGACAAAACAAATTTCTAACTTTTAAATTGATGTAGTAATATGAAACTTTGAGTTAATGAAATTTCTTGTAACTTAATCGCACATTCGAATAATTGAACTTGTTATTGCTTGTAATTTTTGTAGCTTGAGATTTGAGTGAATCTTTGAACAATGACGAGTTTAAATCAAACTTTTCCTATTATGTTAATAAACTTGATGATGTACTTGAGAACTTTGAAGGGTAAACTTTGAATCATGTTTAGATCAAGACTTGTCCATGTATCACCTTTTAAAATTTCAAATGATTGAAAGGTCCTTGTAATTCCTTGCCTCTTGAATTTTAATTCAACACTCTAATCGAACTTGCATGACACGCAATGAAATTTGAAAAGGCGATGGTGCCTTAAACTCTAATAAACTCACATTTCACGACATCCAAATGAAGCTTACTTCTAAGCATAGTGCGCTTTAAAACTTAATCAAGTGATCTTTTAAATGAACGAACTTTACTTCAATTCTTAATTAAAACTAAACTCAAATTCCAAATCAATTTTCCTTTGCAAACAAACAGGAGCAACCAAGTTTTGATCATAATGAATTCTTTGCCTCATGTATTGTGTCATGCTTTGCGTCCAATCACCTTAACAATAATTCCTTCATGAATTGAAATTAGAAGCCAGACTTTTAAAGTTAGGAGTTGACTTATAACGTTTTGATAAATTTCAAAACCTTATGAGCATAATTTGACTCCGATCTTTGAAGTAATTCTCATAGACAATGTTATTTATGATACTACGCAAAAAGAATCTCCTCAGGTTGTTGAGAATTTAAGAAATTATGAACCTCGTAAATTGGGAAAGAGTTTCTTGTGAGTTTGTCAAAATTGCAAAATAATCTCTAAAATATTTGAATTTCTGATAATCTTTCGCACGTAATCAGCTCTTGAATTGTAAAGAGAATTGGAGATGATGTCAAGGAGAGTCGTATGTAAAAGAATCACTAAAAGATGTCGAATAATAAAGAAGTTACAATTGTTTGAATTTGATCTTGAAAAGGTCGACTTTTGATCCACACAGTTTATTTTTAGTCATCTGAACTAATCGACTGGGAAAACTTGCAATGCGAGGTTTGAAACTTGGCATGAACATCCTTGAGAATACATGAAGATCTATGAAGACCATTTGAAACCTTGAAGACTCAATTTTCTTTGAGAAATACCAAACCCTAATTGTTGACTTACTGCCTAGGAAGAGAATCTGTCTGATCAACTTCTGAGCCAAATTGAGTATTCGAGAAACCCTAGGATAGTATCTTGAATGAAAATGGGAGAGAAAACTTTGGGGTACAACCCCAAGCAACTAGGTAGAACCAGAAGCCACGCCTTGCTGCTGCCATGACCAATCGAAGGCCATGACTTGTTGCATGTTAGCCCCCAATCAAAGGAGGCCAACAGAAGTAGATTTGAAGGGCACTCCTCCCCCCAAATGAAGGAGCTATTTTTTCTTCTTTTTATCTTATTTTTGCCTTTATATTTCTATGCACTTAAATATGGTTGTAATAGTGTAGGATTTATTTTTTTCACTTTTTATTGCTTTTGTACAAATGCTACTAATTAGGTGTGTATGGCAAGATAAAACCAACCAGTAGACAACCCAAAAATCATAGACAAAATGCATGCAATTAAACACACTTTACACACATGCACCTCTAGGGTTAACTCCATTTGTTACCTTATAAAATGGTCATGTTATGCATGAGGGATATCTTAGAAAAAACTATCACAAATACAAGATCATAGTCCCGTGATGGCGATGCGAATGTTGTCTTAAAAATGATCTTATTCCCTCAAAGAGAAATGCTAAGGTATCTCACAACATTGCTATCATGACTATACGATGACCCACACCCGTCCCTTTACATCCAAATATAAGGCTTCTTACCAAATCAATGGTAAGATAGCAATATCAAAGGAAAGGAAGAAATGAACTAAGACTTTTGAGTAGGTAGATTGTTCCTAGTTGCTTCATCATTTTCAAATCAAACACTTTTGCTTATTTTCAAAACAAACACCAACACTTTCAAAACACTTTCAAAACCTTTTCCAAACATGA
Source organism: Vicia faba (assembly GCA_948472305.1). Classification (NCBI taxonomy): domain Eukaryota; kingdom Viridiplantae; phylum Streptophyta; class Magnoliopsida; order Fabales; family Fabaceae; genus Vicia; species Vicia faba. The sequence goes on from OX451735.1 coordinate 358,672,697, forward strand.
AATATTTTCAAAAGCTCAACACTTTGTAAACGTTCTTACGAACGAGAACTATTACAAAGTTTTGCCTAAAATGATGGCGCCTTTTCAAAATACTTTCAAAAAAACCACACAAAGCATATTTTCAAACAAAAGCAAGTGATCTAGCAAGCAACTAAGAGCCCATAGACAACTACAAATGGAAAGGGTGATAATACCTTCCCTTTCCATAATCTACCCCCCGAACTCAGAAATAATCTCAAAGGTCTTTCCTATTCTTTTTCAGCCTTTTCTTTTGGATAAAAGAAAAGTCAGTGGCGACTCTTGCTAACCGCAACATTTGCAATCAAACGCAAAACAAACAAGTTAGTTCTCCCACCGTATCACAAGCGGGAATGTAAAAATGTGGTATGATGACGTTCACCCCTGCCTCTTCAGCATACACAGGAATTACATAATCATTGTTAGAAAAGTCACCCTCATCTGAAGAAAAGAAATCACCAGCATAGACATATTCATCATCAAACACAGACTTAGCATAATAGTATTCAATCATATTAACTTTGTTATAATCATCTTTGTTTCTTATGACTCGAATAATACCTTCATCTAACAAACGTTGGATACCCCTCTTCATAATAGAACAACCATAGGAATCCTTATAACAGATTCGACAAGAACCATAATTATGCCTTTCCTGACCATCCATATAACAGAATGTGGCGTGCATTTGTACCAGATCATCTTCCATCAAGTTTACATCATAAATCAGAAATTCTCCAGGACATCTATAGACCATGTTCACTTTCTCCTCATATTCAACTCTGGGTATGATAATATGGATAAAGCCTTCATCCATCATCTCTTGGAGATCACCTCTCAGTTTATCACACCCACGAATATCTTCACTGCAGATGCTGCAAGCTACATGATCATGCATATAATAGCTAAATTCACAGAGACCAGCATGTATCTTCACCAAATCACCTCTTACCAGGTTTATATCAAATATCCTGAAATCTCAAGGAAATCCAGAAACCATATTCATAGCACCTCCACCTCCATGCTTGGGTAGTGGATTAGCTTTCTCATTGGGACCTACATCTTTAAAAGACAAGAGACCAGATATGACCATCTTCTGCACTTCAGCTTTCAACAGATAACAGTTTTCAATAATGTGCCAAGGGGCTCCTTGATGAAAATCATAAGTCTGCTTAGCTTTATAATACCATGGCAAAGTTGCAGGTACAACATGAGGAGACCTATTCTGCACCAGGTTCTTCTGAATCAAAGCTGAAAATAATTTTGTATAACTCATCAAGATAGGAACAAAAGCTTCTCTCTTTTTATTTTGCCCTTGATTACCTTGAGGAGGTGTTTTCTGATAGGCAACAACGGTCGAAGCCACATTGACAACTGGAGTTACTGAAGCAATTTGTTGTTGATGCTGATGATGTCTTCTCAGAGGCCTAATTCTTCTCCTGAATAACATCATTGGTCTCTCCTTATTTATTTCTAGAGAAACCATATGATGGATTCTTGGTTGAACTTGATACTTCATCTTTTGATAGTCATCCTTCTCTATCAGCTTCTTCCAAACGAACACCCATACTTACCATCTCAGTGAAATCACTTGGTGCACTTACCACCATTCTTTCATATTAAAACGAACCAAGGGGTTTTAGTAAGACCTTAGTCATTTCTTGCTCTCTCGTTGGGGGTACCACTTGGGTAGCAACCTCGTGCCAACGCTGCACATACTCCTTAAATGATTCCTTATCTTTCTTAGCCATTGCTCTCAACTGGTCACGGCCAGGTGCCATAAACATGTTGTATTTATACTTATTTACAAAAGCTTCACCTAAATCATTGAACGTATGGATGTTACTACTGTCCAATCCCATGTTCCATTTCAAGGCAACACCAGTCAAACTATCTTGGAAGAAATGGATAAGTAGACGTTGATTGTTAGTATGAGTAGACATTCTCTTGATATACATCACCAGATGGTCACGGGGGAAAGAGTTGCCCTTGTATTTCTCAAATTCTGGCACTTTAATCTTCGCTGGCACTTTCACATTAGGAACTAAGCAGAGATCATTGACGTCCTGTTTGAATAACTCCTTCCCTCAGAGGTCCTTTATTTATTTTTTCATTTCATTGAACTGATCCTGAAATAATCCATTCTATCATAAAATCCAGAGCTTTCGCTTGGTGGAGGAGCAACATGATAAACCTCATCATTAATAACGAGACAACATGCACCACATGAGGTGCAGAAACAACAACAGGTTGAACAAGTGGAGCGACTTGAGCAGTATGGTTGTATCCTTCTAGCATATAACCCTCTGACATTACCCACAGATAACTGCAAGGCATGCGGCATTGAGCAGCAGTAGTAACTGGAGTAACAAAAATGGGTATTGACAGAACTTCAGAACTAATGGTCGTCTGTTGTGGTTGAGTAGCATGAGCAAAAGGAGGGGTGGTGGCTGATTCTGAGCAGCCACCAACAATTCCACCAAAGAAGTAAGGTTAGCCATACCAGTCCTTAAAGAAGTCAACTCCTCGTGAAGCTCGTGATTCTCTTGTTCAAGATTCTCCATCTTCCTTCTAGAATTAGCCCGAGTGTTGTAGTGATGTGACAACTTGCTGACTGAACGAGGCAGAGAAACAAGTAAGACACCTGGAAAGGTACAGGAATGTAAAAATATGTGCAAAATGATGCATGATATGAAATGCACTTGATTTATTGTTGTTTAGTCATGGAACTTGAAGAATTATAAACAATTGAAAATATTAAAGGGACAACACATTTGGAAATACTGAATAATCTCATTTTAATAATAACTTTTGGAAGGGATTACAACTTTTGGTACAAGTTTCAATAATCCTAAGCACAAGAGACTAAAAGATAGAATCTAAAAGCTCTAAGGATCCAAAGCTGATGAAGATCTCTCCACACACTGACGCTTTCCCTTGAGTCTTGCAATCTGAGCCTTCAACTGCTTTTTCTCTTCTGCATACTTGTCAGCGACTTCTTTCCATCCAACAGAATCAAGAAATAAGTGACTAGGATCTGGTTGAATGCTAGAGGAAAATAAATCTCTTGCTTCTCCATCATCTCCATAACACGCCTCTTAATAATATCAATCAAGTCGTCTTTCTCTTTCAATTCCCTTTAGTAGGACACCTCCAAAGTCTGGTACTTATTCTTCCATGCTTCATTCTTTTGTTGTATCCTTACCACGACAAGTTGAAGTTCTTCCACATCATATAAGAGAGGAGGAGTAGTCATTATAAACATATCAACTATAGGTTCTTCGCGAGGATAAGGCATCTTCAATTGAATTTCCCTTGCTTGTACCCACTGAAGATGAGGCTCTAAGGAAACAACTCCCATTGTTACCAAATCCTTTCTTCCTTTCCTATGAATATGACGCCAAGCCTTTTCAATCTCTTCCTTAGATGACTTGTGATCTTCTCCTTATTTGAGAAAGAAACCACTCAGATTAATGTTTTTTGGTTTATCTCTCATCGGATATCCAAGTTGGTGATGTGCAAGAACAAAGTTGTAGTTAATACCTCCCTTTGTACCAAGAAGAGGCACATTGGGAAACTACCACAGCCGTCAATAATCTTCACATATTAGTAAGTTTGGTGATACCAATCAATGTCTGAATGAGTGAGAGTCATAATCTTTGATGCCCAACGTGGTTCCTTCTTGATATCCCAAAAAGCCGCATACTGGGGTAAGTGAGACATAAACCACTCATATAACAACAATGGTGTGCAACAAATGATCATCCCATCTTGATAGAACTTCCGAAGATGGATGGAATAATAGTTATCTCCTAGCAGCATAGGGACGAGATTCCCAGTCAGAAAGATGCTTATGGAATTAACATCCACAAATTTATCGACGTCGGGAAACAAGAACAACCCATAGGCAAGAAAAACAAAGATAGCCTCGAAGGAAAATGTACTCTTTATCTTGGCAAAGTAACGAGCTTTCTCAACCAAAAATTGAGCAGGTAAACCTCTAATTCCTCCTTTGGTAGTCATGTTATCCTCAATCTCAGACTTCCTCAAGTGGGTAATTGTTGCAATCTCATGAGACTTAGGTTCTTCTTTTAAGCCAGAGAAAGAAACATGATATGTAATAGGTAGAACAAGTAAATAACAATATCCTTTTGATGTGGGCATCAGCTGATAGTCAGGAAAAGTAAAACATTGATACAACAAACCATAGAGCTGGACCAACATAGAAAGAATACCCTCATTCATCTTGAGCTTCATAAGAGGCATAATGGCTCCATACTTCTTTCAAAAATTTGTAGGACTCTGGATCTCAGAATTCAAACCCCTCAGTTCCTCTATCTTATACTCCTTGAAACTGTACTTTCGAGTCTTTCTCATTCCAAAATCCATGGTCAAAAGAGTACCTAAGATATTTGCGAAGGTCAACCTTAAGTTCCTTGAAAAACTGTTTAAAGAATGCTCATGGGTGCATAAATGCATGATAATGCAACAATCACACACAACATCACAAACACGGGGGGTTCATAGGTTCGACGTCACGAGCATGAATTCAAAGGTACTACCCATAAGGTAAGGACTACTGGTTTATCACCTATTGAACAAGGTTCTAAGGAAATCCCAGAGTCTACATTCCTCCTTTGGATATTACCAACATCCCAATTGGCTCGGTAATTAGCAATATTCTCAAGAGAAACCCGTCTGAGTGCAATATCACGTGACAACTACTTCCATATTGCTCCATCATATTCTCGCACTAGACCTAAATGGCCAAGATGGGTTAAGGGTTCTACGGGTTCTCAACTTCTCGGGCTCCCACATCGAAAGCAGAAATGTCTTCTTGATTGCTCGGTAAATAAATACTACAGTCAAAGGGGCCTCCATTGAGCGGGGGATCTCACGTCTCCTTTTTCAGTATTACTCCCTCAAAGTTAACAAGACTATACCACCCATCCTATCTTAAGTTTGTCCAAGTCTGGTGTTGTACCCCAAAATTTGCCCTCCCATATTTCTCAAAACATTTCAAGAAAATTCACAAGTCCAATCCGGCGCGTTATATTCAGGTGTTCTTTTGCCAAGATATCTCTGATAACATATTCTCAATTTCAGGTTCGGCTCAAGAGTCAATTCTTTAAAGAAGGTATCCGAATGTGTGAGTTTTCTTGAAGAAATATAGTGAAAAAGTGTGCTGAAAGTGCAGTTTTTACGCGCTAAAAAATTCATAACTTGAAGATCGTGACTCGTTTTGAACCCGTTCCAGTGGCCAAAATTCCGTCTTGACATTATCTACGTTTTCATCTCTCACGGCTGGGAGCCAATTTCGATCATAAGGTCTTCAAAAATGTGGATTTATCAAGTATTTTCATACAGAAAATTTGTGACAGAAGTTTATTTGCGTCATGTTCAGAAAAATATAACTTGGTCGATTTTCATCGTATCGAGCTGGTTCCGGTGCCAAAATTTCACAAATTGAGTTGGCTACATTTTCACAGAAGGTATTGAGTTCAAACGGTATTCAAAAGGCCTTCGTTTTTTGCTCAGAGTGCGTGACACGCTGAAAATCCTGAATGCTGAATATTATTTCATCTGAGCCGAAACTTCGAAAATTCATAACTCGGTCAATTTTTATCGGATTGGACTCATATTTTTACACAAGGTCACTGACTCATAGATCTACAACTTTGCTTCAAAAGTCGAGACCGGATTATGCACCGATCAATACCAGTTTTTTATTGAAGAACGTGTCAGAGTCGACACTGAAGCCCAAAATAAGTTTATCTGAGCTGAAACTTCAAAAATTCATAACTAATTCACCGTTTATCTGATTGAGTCGATTTTCGGACAGGAGTTAGTTCTCGATATAGGATACATTTTGTTTTCACATTTCGACTTCAAAAAATGCACTTAAGTCCCTGCGATTTAGCCTGGAAAGTGACGAATTCAAGTGAATATTGGAGGCCCAATTGCACATTCAAAGCCCATTTGCTTTACCCTAATTTTCATTATATAATCACCTTCTTTTCACACAAACCAGAGAGGAGAAAAAGAGGAGAAAAGAAGAGAGAGAAAAAAACCTTGCCACAACACTGTTAGAATATCAAACTCTTTCAAGAACCCTAAAACCTTGAAATCCTTATTACAAATCCCTCTCTCACTACAAATAAGCCATCACAGTTACAAACCAACATCTTATTACTTCTTCAGTAAGGATAAGGCTGACCTGATCTCCATGATCCTAATTTTCCAGTAAGGCATAAAAGCATTCCGGTCACTAATTTTCCAGTAAGGGTAAGGTTGATTTGATCTCCATGATCAAAAGGGTATAATCATTCATACATGTCATATTGTGCCTAAACATTAAATTTCTTCATATATTGCCTTTATTTGCATTTTATGATTTTATTTAATGTGTTCGTGAGATTCAACACTGCAGATTTAGACAGGATCCCATGCAGGTTCATTAAGGAACGTTGAGGCCAAAAGCCAAATGGCCAAAAGCCAAAAGCCAAATGGCCAAAACAGAACATTTTACACATGACACCAATACGTGGCGAGACAGACATCCTGAGAAGATTAAGGAACATTGAGGCCAGAATACAAATGGCCAAAAGCCAAAAGCCAAAAGCCAAATGGCCAAAGTAGAACAACTTATGCATGAAACTCAATCCAACGGCCAAAGAATGCAGACCACGGTACTCAGGAGTCAATACTTCAAAAAACCTCCCCTTGGGCCAGACACCCCCTATGGTTTGCTCAATTTTTAATTTTTATTTGTTTTTCCTTTTTATTCTTTTAATTGTTTTTTAATTATTTTCTTTTAATTCCATAAAATAATTTTCATAATAAATATAAAATACAGAAAAATAAAAAAAATTGTTTATTTTATTAATATTAATTTTACTATTATTATTTTTGTAAATAAACTTTAAACAATTAATTAGATTAATTTAGGTTTCAAAACTTTAATATTTTTCTTAATAAATTAAATATGTAGAAATTAGGGTTTTTAACTTTTTCATCATTTTTTTAATAAATAATTTTCTCATCATTATTATTATTATTAACTACTAATTTATTTTGTAAATAAACATGTACATAAATTCTTTAGTAAATTAAGTTAAACTTTAACATTTTTCTCAAATAATTAAAAATAACTTAGAATTAGGGTTTCTCTTGAATTTTAATTTTCTTTATTTCATAAATACAAAAACCATCAAAAAACATTTCTTTTCTTTAATTTAATAATTAATTAACTTTTGATTCAATTTAATTCCAAAAGGGTCCAACGCCCTCGCTTCCAATTTTAATTCCAATTCGCGCATTTTATTTTATTTCGTATAATATTAATGTAATTCTCCCAAAGCCGTGTAATTTTATATTTCTCGCATTTTATTTCTTTATTTTATGTCAAATCGGGTCCTGGATTAAATTTGGCGATGTGGACCCGCACCTTTGTAATAGTTTAGGAATTTTATCTTTCCACAATTTTTTAACTGTTAAATAATGGCATGCAAGAATGAATGACGAAATAAAAACAAACGCGTAGATCACCTTTGACATGAATAAGACCAAATAACTGAACATGACACATAAATCACACACCACCCCTAGGGTACGCCTCACTGTTGCCTTGCCTCGAAAGGTGATCGTCGAGTAGAGGATATTTTAGTAAGTCCTCATGATCCGGGAACCTGGCATGAGGGTAGCTTCTAAGGTGTCTTCCTATTGCTCCGGTGATCACCATGTCCCGAACCTCGAATTGACCCGAACACCTCCAACGGTGGTGCTACCTACCTCTCAATGGTGGGATGGCACTACTTTAAAGGATATTTACACAGACGAATTCCTTAGGGTAGGTAGACGACTCTAGATACTTGCTCTAATTTCAAAAAACAAATTCAAAAATACTTTTCACACCGACACCTTTTCAAAAAACTTTCGAAAGCAATTTTTCAAACACTCTTGAGGACCGATACAAGAGTCGAACTGAGATTTTCAAAGAAACTTTTTTAAAACCCACAATTGAAAAGCAAATAAACCATTTTTGAAAACACAATGAGCAAGTATCTAAGAGCCCATGGATAACCATGGATAGAAAGGGTGCTAACACCTTCCCTTTCTATAATCTACCTCCCGAACCGAGAGCAATCTCTTTAAGGAATTTTTCTGTGCTTTTGTCCTTTCCATTTGGAGAAAATAAAAGACGGTGGCGACTTTTGCTTCCGCGACATTTCGCGAACCAGCGTTAAACAGTCAGTTCCAGATCCATCGATCACAGAACTGGCGATTCTGCTGGGGACTTCTTATAAAGTGAGGTGTACCTTAGGACTAAGATCACTGTGTTTTCAATTGCTTTCCTTGTGTGCTTTAAATTGTGGGTTGCTTGGGAGTTCTATAGATCCTAACCCGGATCTGGGGATACCTTCTTAGAAAGTAGCAACAAGGCTGTGAGGGAACTGTGCGGGGTATACCGACATGGTTGAAACAGTCTGCTACGTTGATGTGGCACTTTGGTGTGTACCGGTAACCCTTGAGTTCAGTCAAGGAGAGTACGGGGCCTCCGCGTGGTGTCGTGAAGCATCAATTGACCTTAGGAACCTTAATTGAACCATCTTGGCCTCTTTAGGGTAGTGAGATAACTGACTTTGGTGCAGTCCGAGGTTGGTTGATACTCGATACTACACTCAATTGAGGGTTGCTTTCCTTGAATATTTCGGTCGCCGGTTCAGTGGCTAAATCGAAACGATGAACAATGAAAGCAATCCAGTGATATTGGGACCCTTAGAACCCGGTTACTTCTAATAGGACAGGTTGAGCCCACCAACTTCAAGAGGGTAATACCCCAAACTTCATGCTGGCCTAAACTCTAAGTGCTCTTTTGTGTGACTTGTGTGCCTTCAAACTTGGATTACTCGCATGCTTGTTATCTGACATCTGAACTTCTTGCAGGTTTTGTTTATAGTCCTTAGCTAGGACTCATAACTGAATTTCTTATAGGTTTTTGTTTTAGCCCTTAACTAGGACTCATAACAAGGCTTACTAAGTTTCTTGCAGGTTTTTGTTTTAGTCCTTAACTAGGACTCATAACCAGGTTTACCGAGTTTCTTGCAGGGTTTGTTTTAGTCCTTAATTGGGACTCATGACAAGTATATTGAATCTCTTGCAGGGTTTGTTTATAGTCCTTAGTTGGGACTCATAACAGGGTTTACCTACATTACCCCATGCATAGCATGACATCATACCATTGCATACATCCTAACCCATTTCAAGGAGCTCAAGGGCTTGTGATGCAGGTCATGATAAATCAAACATCTAGCAAGGAGCAAAGAGGATTTATTTTCCTCTAGACAAAGTTGTCAGGGGCTATGACCCACTGGATATGGTGAGCCTTTGACCCTTGGAAGAAAGACTCTCAACAAATATGAAGTTCTTTCAATCAAGCTACCGAATCCAAATGCTAACAAATTTTCTTGTTTACCCTGCGAGGTCCTTGAAAACATTACATGCATGTCATACTCCTCATTGCATAACAGGTATCCTTGTTGCAGGTCACTTACCTTTCTCGTTGTTTATTTCAGCAATGGCTTCACGACAAGATAACCAGGACTTTCACGCTCAAGAGACTCAGTTCAGGGAAATCTTCCTAGGCCTATCCAAGGGGCAGGAAGAGTTGAGGACACTCCTCATGGGGAATCTGGCCAAGAAAGGTCCCGAAGATGACAGGGACGAACGACTGAAACGTCTACAAGCTGAGGTAGATACATTGAAGACCCAGATGCTGGGGCAAAGGGCACTCATTCAAGGTTTAGCTCAGGAGCAAGGAGAGCTGAGGGCCATGATCAGTCAACTCCGCCAAGACAGATCCAACATGAAGCAACCAGTCCGAGCCAGGGGCCAAGTCTTTGTTCAGCCTCCAAGAGGACAAGAGTCTGGTATGGGGAAAAATAGACCTCTTCAAATTGCTACCACTTCACAGGTCCAACCACAACCTCGCCCGGAGCAAAGGGTTGATCAGAGTGAGCCAAACAAGCCCAAGAGGCAATTTACCCAGCTCAACACGTCGCTGTCTCAAGCCCTACAACACTTGTTGAGACTAAATCTGACTACATTAAGGGACCCTCCTAAGAATCAGAATACAGCGTCACCAAAGTATAATCCCAACGCCCGTTGCGCTTATCATTCCGACAGCCCGGGGCATAATACAAACGACTGTTGGTCTCTGAGGAACAAGATTCAGGACCTGATTGACGAAGGAGCAGTGAAATTCACCCAAGATGGTCAGGCCGAGTTCTTCTACTACCCCTGCAAGACTCACCATTTGAAGTGACAAATCCTGAGACTGGAAAACTTTTATTCATTCGAATGTTCAAGTTGCAGTTTTCTTTTGTTCAAACATTTACTCATGTTAAACATTGTTATTTCATTAATGCATCGCATATGTCTGTTTTGAAGCAATATATTCATATTCACTAAATGCAAATTATCTTCATATTTTTTCTGATGTCAGCTCTTGATCTAAAATTCTAAGCCTCTTGAGGGAGGATGACGAAAACGATATCACAATCTACAGTATGCTTTTGAACAGACCCGGCTGATGAGGTACAGGCATTGTTTCAAATCCTAAACACTGGAGTTATAAGGAAGATAATCCCTCGTCAACCCCTCTGAGCCAAAGAAGTAGGAGTTTTTCTTTTCGAAATTTAAAACCCTTAATCATAACCTGGGGCAGGGTAGTCTCTCAGTTGATCCAAGTGCATAACAAATGGCACCAAAGAAGTCCTTACAAAACGAAGAAAGACAGTGATGGTTCCGAATAATCAATAAAGAAAGGCAGTCATTATCTCAAAAAATAAAAAACCCATTAAGTTAAAACCCATGAAGGAGACTTACCAAACTGGGGCATCCCGCTGACTGTAATTCCAAAAACAGTTCAGGAAAAAAAAAAGGGATAACAAAAATCAAAAAAAAAAAAAAGAAAGAGGTCTTACAAACCCTCGACAAAAAATGACTGCCTATTCAAAATAAATTGCCAACATCCGAACCATCACCGGAAAATCAGAGCAAAGACTCAAACAAGGTCTAACGTATGATCAACTGAGTTTAGGTTTGGAGAACATCACGAAGAGCGGGTGGGTACAAATAAAATTTGAGCCTTTATCCTTTGTTTCTTAAACCGTGAACCAGGCCACGTTATAACCCTTAAAAGTCCTAGCTGAAGCACGGGTTAGTTCGAAAGCATACTGTTACGAAAGGTATCCTGACTCCTTAAGGCTTGCGGTAAAATAACGAGTTGACATCACGTTTTACAAACATTCATTTGTTTTATGAAAAAAGAATGCATTTTCAAAATCTTCAAGACAGACATAGGCTTTGCATTTTTAACATAACTTTGTTTGCATATGACTTTTTGTTTGAACAGCAGAGAAGTTCGCACGACGAATATCTTATGAACAAAAGTCTTCTCCATAAAAGAGTCACCTCAAATGGAAGAAAGCATCTCCTGTTAGAACAATGTTTGAATCTACTACCCTATATTTAAGTTTTGATGATAACAAAGTGAAAAGATATAGTATTTATATGTTTCATGTTTGAACTATATGCTGCCTAAAATTACTATGCTCTGACTTGCAGATACGCTGATTAAAATAAGCAAGATCACTTCTTCAGCATCAGAATTTGATTTCATACACCAGCATCAGAAGTTGCTGAATCAGAACGTCAAGATCAGATGACCAACTCTCGTACATGCTGAAGCTTGATGAACAGAACTGCGCGTAAACACTCTGATACAAAAACAATAGTTCATCAGCAGCGAAGCAGAATCAGAATGAGCCAAGCCAGAACGTGCATTGAAGAAGCAACGGTACTGTGCATTGAAAGCTAATTAATCCCAACGGCCTCATTCCAGACAAGATCTGCTCAAAAAGGAAAGCTTGTTATTAGCATTGAAACAAGAATATTGCATTCAACGTTCATCTTCTCAAGTGCTATATAAACAAGGCTTCGAAGATTATAATGGCTAATGCTCTCCAAATCTCTACACGCACAAAGCTGAACAATAATCTTCATCTACCAGTTTTGCTAAACCACAAACTCTGATACTCCATTAGTGTTTAGCAATCTAGTTTCTAAGCTTCATTTTGTGTATACATCACAGTTGTGATAAAGTTTTGTAGAAAACATTCACACACATTATTTTATACCTTTGTAAGAAAGTGTTGCCTTGACAAACCGGATTGTGGTTTGAATCAAGAAGGCTTTAGCAGTTGTTAAAGCAGTCTGTAATATTCAGTTGAATATAGTGAATTAAGACCTCGTTGGAGAGAGGCGAAATCACCTTGACGGGTGGACTGGAGTAGTTTGAGATCAAACGAACCAGGATAAAAATATCTTGTCAATTGCTTTAAGATTTCAGTTTTACAATTCAACCCCCCCTTCTTGTGTTTTTCACCCCTTCAATTGGCATCAGAGCGCCTGGTTCTGAGCTAAAACACTTAACCGTGTCAGTACAAGATCCAGCGTCAGAAAAACACAATGGCAGGAAACAACTCTCACTTCAGCAATGACAATAATGAGGACAGAGACAGATTCAGCGGCAAACCTCCAGTCTTTGATGGAGAAAACTTTGATTACTGGAAAGACAGAATTGAAAGCTTCTTTCTAGCACATGATGCTGATCTGTGGGATATGGTGACAGATGGATACACGCACCCTGTGAATGCAACTGGTCAGAAGATTGAAAGAAAATCAATGACTGATCAACAAAAGCGTGACTTCAAGAATCACCATAAGGCCAGAACCATCCTCCTCAGTGCCATCTCCTATACTGAGTATGAAAAGATCTCCAACAGAGACACAGCTAAGAACATCTTTGATTCTCTCAGAATGACGCATGAGGGCAACGTTCAAGTCAAAGAAACAAAAGCTCTGGCGCTCATTCAGAAGTATGAGGCGTTCAAAATGGAAGAATCTGAATCCATTGAAGCTATGTTCTCTAGATTCCAGATTCTGGTAGCTGGTCTCAAAGTTCTGGACAAAGGATACTCTACTGCTGACCATGTCAAGAAAATAATCAGAAGTTTACCCAAGCAGTGGAGGCCTATGGTTACTGCTCTGAAGCTAGCTAAAGATCTCAACAAGATCACTCTGGAGGAACTTATAAGCTCCCTCAGAAGTCATGAGATAGAGCTAGAAGCTGACGAGCCTCAGAAGCAAGGTGAGCCTTTAGCTTTAAAATCTAACAGAAAATCTGAGTCTAAAGTTTTGCAGGCAGTTGAAGAAACATCTGATGGATCCTCATCAGAAGAAGACGAACTTTCCCTTCTCTCCAGAAGAGTAAATCAACTGTGGAAGCAAAGACAAAGGAAGTTCAGGAATCCCAGAAGATCTGATCAGAACGAGTCTTCTTCCAGATACAGAAGGACAGATTCTTCCTCTGGATACAGAAGATCTAAAGGCTCCTCCAGTAGCAAGAAGCCAAACACAAAAGACATCATCTGCTACGAGTGCAATGAGCAAGGACACTACAAGAGTGACTGCCCAAAGCTTCAGAGGGAAAAGCCCAAAAAGAAGTTTGGAAGAGAGAAGAAGAAAAGTCTCATGGCCACATGGGATGACTCTGACTCGTCTGAAGCTGACTCAGAATCAGATGATGAAAGGGCAAACATAGCGCTCATGGCTAACATTCCAGATGATAGTGAAGCTTCTGAATCAGACTCAGAATCAGACACAGAAGAGGTATTCCCTAACTTCGCTGTTAATTTTACAAAGGCTGAACTTGCTGAAAGCCTCAATGAAATTCTGGAACGTTATCAGCAGATTAGAGCTAAATTCAGAGACCTGAAAAGGAATCTTGAATCTGACTCTAATAAGTCTGAGAGTCTCAAATTGGAAAACTCTGAGCTGAGAGATAAAATTTCAAAATTAGAAAACTCTTTACAAAACTCTCAGAAGGAACCAATCTCTGAAACTCCCAGCAACGCTGATGAGATCATCAAGGAGTATGATCACAGTTTCCAGAAGTTCCTTGCTAAAAGCATAGATAGAAGCAGAATGGCTTCAATGATCTATGGAGTTAGCAGAAACGGCAGGAAAGGAATAGGATACCTAGGTAAGGTTCCTACACCTAAAAATGTCATGGATTTAACCATTAAACACACTCCTCTAAATTCACACTTTGTGTATGGTCACACACATGATATCAAATATACTAGCAGTAAGCACTCTGTGAAACCAAAATTCAACCAGAGTTTTGGTAAAACTAACAAATCAGGACCCAAGAAGATCTGGGTACCTAAGGATAAAATAATACATGTTGCAGATATCTTTAGCAGCAAGTCAGAAACACCAGTCATGGTACCTGGACTCTGGCTGCTCACGACACATGACGGGAAGAAGGCATATGTTCCAAAGCCTGGAACTTAAGCCTGGAGGCCACGTTGGCTTTGGAGGCAATCAGAGGGGAAAGATAATTGGCTCTGGAACTGTAGGTAATGGAAATTTTCCCTCTATTAATAATGTTCTGCTTGTTGATGGATTGATGCATAATCTGTTATCCATAAGTCAATTAAGTGATAACGGTTATGATATAATCTTTAATCAAAAATCATGTAAAGCTGTTAGTCAGAAAGATGGGACTATCCTGTTTAATGGTAAGAGGAAAAACAACATTTACAAAATCAAACTTTCTGAACTAAAGAGTCAGAATGTAAAATGTCTTCTGTCTGTTAACAACGAGCAGTGGATCTGGCACAGAAGATTGGGGCATGTTAGTATGAGAAGAATATCTCAGATTAAGAAACTCAATCTGGTCAGAGGACTTCCTAATCTGAAGTTCAATTCAGATGCTCTGTGTGAAGCATGTCAGAAAGGCAAATTTGCAAAACCTTCTTTTAAATCCAAAAATGTTGTTTCTACCTCTAAGCCATTAGAACTTCTGCACATTGACTTATTTGAACCAGTTAAAACTGCTTCAGTCAGTGGTAAGAAGTATGGGTTAGTAATCGTAGATGACTATAGCAGATGGACATGGGTAAAGTTCTTAAGACACAAGGACGAGTCACACTCTGTGTTTGTTACCTTCTGTAACCAAGTTCAGAATGAAAAAGATCTTAGAATCGTTAAAGTCATAAGTGATCATGGTGGAGAATTTGAAAATAAAGATTTTGAGTCATTCTTTAATGACAAAGGCATTCTGCATGATTTCTCTTGTCCTAGAACTCCCCAACAAAATGGAGTTGTAGAACGAAAGAACAGAACATTGCAAGAAATGGCCAGAACCATGATCAATGAGACAAACGTTGCTAAGACTTTCTGGGCAGAGGCAATAAACACAGCGTGCTACATTCAGAATAGAATCTCAATAAGACCTATTCTGGAAAAGACTCCATATGAATTGTGGAAGAACAGAAAGCCCAACATTTCGTATTTTCATCCATTTGGATGTACTTGCTTTATGTTAAATACAAAGAATTATTTGAACAAGTTTGATTCTAAGGCACAGAAGTGTATTATGTTAGGATACTCTGAACGCTCAAGAGGGTACAGAGTATACAATACAGAAACACAGATTGTGGAAGAATCAATCAGTGTTCGTTTTGATGACAAGCTTGACTCTGAAAAGTCAAAGCAGAATGAAAATCTTGCAGGTATAGAAATTGAATTTGTAGGTTCTGAAGACAAGTCATCAGAAGCTCTCAACACAGACATTCCTTCAACGTCTGAAAGGAGCAATGCTAGAAATCCTACAACAGCTGCTGATCAACCTCAGAAGAGATTGCCCAGAAGCAGTTTGGATCACCCAGAAGAGACTATTCTAGGAAGAAAGGAAGATCCAATCAGAACAAGAGCAAGCTTCAGAAACTCTGAAGAAACTCTTATGGGACTTGTGTCTCTGATTGAACCTTATTCTATTGATGAAGCACTTCTGGATAATGACTGGATTCTGGCAATGCAAGAAGAGCTGAATCAATTCACCAGAAACGACGTATGGGATCTCGTTCCCAGACCAAAAGGATTCAACGTCATTGGAACAAGATGGGTGTTCAGAAACAAGTTAAATGAACAAGGTGAAGTCATCAGAAACAAGGCACGACTGGTTGCACAAGGTTATATTCAGCAAGAGGGGATAGACTATACAGAAACCTTTGCCCCAGTCGCCAGGTTAGAATCTATCAGACTTTTAATCTCATTTGCTGTTAATAGAGGCATCACTCTGTATCAGATGGATGTCAAAAGTGCATTCTTAAATGGTTATATAGAAGAAGAAGTTTATGTTCACCAACCCCCAGGTTTTGAAAATACAAAACATCCAGAACATGTTTTCAAACTAAAGAAGTCACTGTATGGTCTGAAACAAGCTCCCAGAGCTTGGTATGAAAGGCTAAGTAACTTTCTGCTTGAAAATGAATTCACCAGAGGGAAAGTGCACACTACTATATTCTGTAAAACAGTTAAGAGTGACATTTTAGTCTGTCAAATTTATGTTGATGATATTATTTTTGGTTCTACTAATCCTTCTCTTGGAAGAAAATTTGCTAAGTGTATGCAGGCAGAATTTGAGATGAGCCTCATGGGGGAACTGAAATTCTTTCTAGGAATTCAGATCAATCAAACTCCAGAAGGAACTTACATTCATCAGAGCAAATACATCAGAGATCTTCTGAAGAAATTTGACCTCTCAGAATGTAAGCCATCAAAGATTCCAATGCATCCTACTTGCATTCTGGAAAGAGAAGAGGTAAGCAAAAGTGTAGAACAGAAAGTCTACAGAGGTATGATTGGTTCTCTCCTCTATCTGACTGCTTCAAGACCTGATATCTTATTCAGCGTATGTATTTGTGCTAGATTCCAATCAGATCCTAGAGAATCTCACTTAACAGCTGTTAAGCGAATTTTCAAGTATCTGAAAGGTACTACTAATCTGGGTTTGTTTTATAGAAAATCTAGTGATTACAGCTTAGTAGGCTACTGTGATGCTGATTTTGCTGGAGACAGAGTGGAACGTAAAAGTACTTCTGGAAGCTGCCAGTTTCTTGGAGAAAATCTGATCTCGTGGTCCAGCAAAAGGCAATCAACAATTGCTCTGTCAAATGCAGAAGCTGAGTACATAGCAGCAGCAGGATGTAGCACACAAATGCTCTGGATGAAAAGTCAGCTTGAAGACTTCCAGATTTTTGAGAGTAACATTCCTATACTTTGTGATAATACTTCTGCTATTTGCTTAAGTAAGAATCCTATTTTACATTCTAGAGCTAAGCATATAGAAATAAAACATCATTTCATTAGGGACTATATTCAGAAAGGTATTTTGAACTTGAAATTTATAGATACAGACCATCAATGGGCTGATATCTTTACTAAACCCCTTTCAGAAGATAGGTTTAATTTCATTCTGAAACATCTCAGCATGAAAGTATGCCCAGAATGAAAATGTTTTAATTCCATATATTTATCTTCAGAATGTAATTATATTACTGTGAACTTCTGATCAATCTTCTTTCAGAAAGATAGAACATGCAGATTGTATCAGATGCAAGTCTAAAGATCTGAGAGTCTAATCTCAAAGACAGACGTGCTGATCACTACATCAAACAAGTGTCATCCAATCATCAGCAAATCTCTGAAGCAGAACGCGTGCACACTTCTGAGAAGGCAAAGCGCTGATTGGGTGCATTGAGACACATGTCTGGTAACCGTTTTTAAGTATCTTTCTCAAATCCCCCAAAATCAGCAAGCATTTAATGAAAAGTAATCACGCTTGTTAAATGGCAATCATTATTTTTTTCTCTCTCTTAAAAACGTTTAATTTTTCAAAATAATTTTGAAAAACTCTATTTAAGCACATTAATCCTTCATTCTTATTCTTTACGCTTTCTCATAATCTCTCAAGCATTTTCTGCATATTTCTGAGTTTATCTCCTACAAACCTTTTTCTCTCAAATCATTCTCAAAGCTTTTTTAGTGTGAACAATGGCATCCTCCAGCACTTCTGCAGGCAATCAGAAGAAAGAAGCCTCTGAGCAATATCAGGTGCCCCTCAGAACTCTTCTCACACCGGTAAAGAACCTTGAAGTTCTCTCTGAGTTAATCATCGACTTTGAAAGTTTGAAGGAAAATGGATTTGACCTAACTGAAGAAATTAGGGCTCAAAAGTGGGAGAGGTATTTCGATAGGTTGGTTGGACCAACATTCCCAGCGCTTGTCAAGGAATTTTGGATTCACGCCAAGGTTTCCAAACATCTAGTCATCTCTTCTGTCATGGGAAAGAAGATTGTAATTTCTGAAGACCTCATTGCTAGGCTAATCGGTCAAAGTGGTGGTGGAGTCCGTTGTGTGGACATGGCTGAAAGATGCCCTGATGTAGGTGTGGTAGCCAACAGAATTTTCACTCTTGGATTGCCCAGCAGCAAAATTAAGGATCTGAAGGATCACTGCAGAGTATGGGCCAAGATTGTTCTGGGATGCTTCAACCACAGGAAACCAACAAGTTCTCCTGATTATATAAACGTGGATCAGCAATTTCTGATCTACTTTATTGATCAGAGGGTAAAGATCAATCTGGCACACTTCCTGTTCAACCATCTCAAGACCAGTGTCAAAGAAACAAGAGAAGAAGAAAGGACCAAAAGGGACTGGATACCGTTTGGAAGGCTTATATCAGATATTCTGACAGAGAATAAGCTGATAGAGTATCTGAGCGAAGCTCAAGTGCTGAGCACTATTGAACCAACTGTTGGAAAACCGCTGAACGCTAAGAATCTGAAAAAGATGAAGCTGATAGAAAATATTCAGAAGGAACCCAGAGCTACTTCAACTGCTGATATCTCCAGCAGAAGAGTGCCTCTGAGTGATTTTCCGGTATTTTCTGAAATGGAATCCAAACCAGAGTTGTTTCTCAGGTATCCAGATTCATACAAGGAAGAAGATACAGGTTCAAAGCTGAAGATCAAAGATCTGAGTCAAATCCAACCAGAAGTGACTCAGAAGAAGACAAAGAAGAGGAAAGCGCCAGCAGAAGGATCATCTCATCAGACTCCAAAGAAAAGAGGTATTTCATCTGCTGCCCCTGTTTTAATTTCATCTACTATTCCAACATCTGCTGCCCCTTCTCAAACCTCTCACAGAATATCCATTCCAATCCCTACCATTGATGAAACCATACCAGAAGACCCTTCTGAGGCCTTACAACTCAAAAGAACCAGAACTAAGATTCCCAAACAACCAACTGTTTCAACAACACCAGCACTTGATCGAGTGCTAGCTGATATTGAGCGTGAACATGCTTCTGCTCAACCAATTTCTGAACCACCAAATATTCCTCCTCCACAACCAGAACAACAACCTGAACCAGAACAACAACAACAACCAGAATCAGAACCACAACAACAACAAGAAGAACCTCTGATCCCTGAGCAATCAGAGATTCCACCTCCTCAACCAGAAAATAATCCACCTTCACCACAAACAGAGTTCCACCATTCCAAAACCCCTTCTCATCATAAATCTGACCCTCACTCACCTCAACCTTCACCGCTGGCAATCCAGTTGCCATGTGGAACCACTATTGTCATGCCACAGTTACCATCCTCAGAGGAATCAACACCTCCAAATACTCCTAAACCACCATCCACTCCAATTGAAATATCTGACTCTGATTCTGATACCCTTCCTCCAAAACAAACAGCCTCTCAGCAAACCTCTGAAAACCCCAGCAGAACTTTCATTGACTTAACAAGTCTTGAACGTCTTGCTGATTTAAGACACAAAATTGCCATTCCCAAACCAAAGCAACCAGATGTTGGCTCTGGTATTTTGAATTTTGAAACAGGTGTGCTGCAATGGATTGCTTCTTTGAAGCAAGTCTGTCCTGGGATGATTGACCCAGCTGCTTCTGATCAGCTCTGGTCACAGTTCAGATTATGGGTACGTGCTGAAGCCCTCAAGTTGCAGGATGTCAACTATGAGCAGGCACAACAGAACTTCAGCAAGCTGCTGAAGGAAGTTGAAAGTCAGCTGCCTCAGGAAGTTGTGCTCCCTCTGGACAGTGAATCTTGGTCTGAGAAACAGCAAGCTGCACAGGTGCAACCATCAGAAGAAGACAAGACCATTCAGGCTGAAAGTCAAGCAGAAGATGTCGCTGAAAGTTCTGAGAAGCCTCCTCCTTCTGATGCTTCCCAAGCTGCCTTGGATAGGCAGACTCTGGAAGAATTAAGGCTGAATGACATTCGTCTGCAGCAGCGGATGGATGACAATGATCAGAAGATGAAGGCAAGAATGGATGTACAGGACAGCAAGATTGACACTGTTGTCAACATGGTTCAGAAGCAGAATGAAACTTCTGAAAAGATTCAAGCGATGCTGGAGAGCCTGTTCTCACGCATGCCCCCTCAACCTTAAATCTTTTACATGCATAATCATTTTAACTATGTTCTGATGTCTTGTTTTGACTATGTTTTTGTAATGTTCTTTTGCTCTGAACTATTTTAATACAATTTGTTTTTCTGATCTAAATTGTTTTAGCACATCACCAACACTTTTTGATTGCTGACAAAAAGGGGGAGAACAAGAATGATATTTAAAATCAATAACGGCTAACTAGACAGAAATTCTCAAACATTCTAACTCTATTACTTGAAATGTTTTTCTGTTTTTGTTTTAAAGTCTACAGGCACAAGGAAGCTCCTGAACACTATGAAGACTAGAAGCTCTGATCAAATGTAGAAGCTCTGATCAATGTTGCTCTGATCAAATATGAAGTTCTGATCGACCTAATACTCTGATCCAAAGCAAAGCTCTGACAGGAAAAGCTCTGAAGCTCTGCTCTCTGATAAGTCAAAGACTCTTATAATCTGATGTTCAAAGAAAGAAAAAGATCTGATTCTGAAGAACACGTATCATCAAAGGGAAGTAATCAACTCAGGGGGAGTATCTCTTAACTCCGATTTCTCCTTACTTCTTAACTCTGAAACATTTCCCAGACACCTTTTTCACGTTATTTTTCATTTAAAATATCTAGTTTTTGTCATCATCAAAAAGGGGGAGATTGTTAGAACAATGTTTGAATCTACTACCCTATATTTAAGTTTTGATGATAACAAAGTGAAAAGATATAGTATTTATATGTTTCATGTTTGAACTATATGCTGCCTAAAATTACTATGCTCTGACTTGCAGATACGCTGATTAAAATAAGCAAGATCACTTCTTCAGCATCAGAATTTGATTTCATACACCAGCATCAGAAGTTGCTGAATCAGAACGTCAAGATCAGATGACCAACTCTCGTACATGCTGAAGCTTGATGAACAGAACTGCGCGTAAACACTCTGATACAAAAACAATAGTTCATTAGCAGCGAAGCAGAATCAGAATGAGCCAAGCCAGAACGTGCATTGAAGAAGCAACGGTACTGTGCATTGAAAGCTAATTAATCCCAACGGCCTCATTCCAGACAAGATCTGCTCAAAAAGGAAAGCTTGTTATTAGCATTGAAACAAGAATATTGCATTCAACGTTCATCTTCTCAAGTGCTATATAAACAAGGCTTCGAAGATTATAATGGCTAATGCTCTCCAAATCTCTACACGCACAAAGCTGAACAATAATCTTCATCTACCAGTTTTGCTAAACCACAAACTCTGATACTCCATTAGTGTTTAGCAATCTAGTTTCTAAGCTTCATTTTGTGTATACATCACAGTTGTGATAAAGTTTTGTAGAAAACATTCACACACATTGTTTTATACCTTTGTAAGAAAGTGTTGCCTTGACAAACCGGATTGTGGTTTGAATCAAGAAGGCTTTAGCAGTTGTTAAAGCAGTCTGTAATATTCAGTTGAATATAGTGAATTAAGACCTCGTTGGAGAGAGGCGAAATCACCTTGACGGGTGGACTGGAGTAGTTTGAGATCAAACGAACCAGGATAAAAATATCTTGTCAATTGCTTTAAGATTTCAGTTTTACAATTCAACCCCCCCTTCTTGTGTTTTTCACCCCTTCATCTCCAATCAAGGGGCATGGCATGATCATGGTCTATCATCTGGGGCAGTCAAGTCAAGACTCGGAGAATCTCTCAAAAGCCTATCAGCTTGGGGCAGATCTCCGCCTGAGTCACTTGGGGCATTCCAACAACGAATCTTGCCTGATCAAATACCTTCTGGTGGCATGACAAAACACTTCCAACAGGGGCAACTCCCTACATTCCCTGAACGCGGACATAGTCGAGAAAATACTACGCAAAATCAAAGACCCGCTAGGTTGACATACCTAGGCAAAAATTAGGGCTTCCCGGTGAACCAAAAGGGTTCGGGCAAAATGAAGGGATGAAATGAAAAAAAAATCTATACACCCGGCAAGTCGAAAACCTGAAAAGGCGGCTTGGGCAAAAATGGGTATCCCGATGGACTGAAAACCCGAAAGGGCGGTCCAGGCAAAAGTAAGGGATCAAAGCGTACGACTATGCCCTGTCATCTTGTCACCTGCCTACCAGAAGAAGATTGGTCCATCAACAACTATCAGCCCCTCACAGGTCTTCCTCTCCCACCTTAGAGACAGGGGCAATAAAGAGTTGTCTAGACGGTCTAATTGTTCTGTCCTCCAAGGTATCAAGGTGAGTTCAGCGGAAGAACATAACCGGCATATCTTAATTCCCCAGAGAGTGAGCCATCAAGTCAGTACACTCTTCTCCAAGCAAAGTTATCAAATCTTTAAGAAGTTGGGTATCCTCCAGTGGATCTCAACATCTCCCCAGCACATACATATTCATAACAAGCATCCCCGGCAGTCTTGGTCTAAAGATTGTTCCCCGGCGGCATACAAACATTCAAAGGAATCACTTCCCCCGCAGTTCAAAACTTCCCCAAGAGAGTCCAATCCAATTTCCCCAGGGAAGTTGGAATCCATCTCCCCAAGCAGTAAGCTTATCCCCAGTAGATTCTGGAAGCTTATCCTCGCAGAACACGAACGCGTCATCCGGCTTTATTCAAAGAGTTATTTCCTTAACAGGATATAACTGGGTTATCCTCAGCCAAAAGCCACGGAAAGGTCGTCGTCAACACAGTTCTTTCTTATCCCCAGCGAAGTCTATTCACACTTCCAATACAGCAAAGATATCCTCAGCAAGTTACTATCAATAATTCAGCAAAAAGTATCTCTCTCCCCACCGAGTATTGCTTCTCAGCAAGATCGTTAGAGTACTTTCCTCCCCGCAGAGTTATTCCATTCGCCAAGTTTATTCCCCAACGGAGTTATCTTCTCCTACCGGTATTCTTGCAAACAACATCCCCAGCGGAAGCAAAGATCTACTTGCCAACATCAGCCCAGGAGTGACTTCCCGGCACCCGTCAAGGATTTACTTTCCTAGACGAAAACATACATAAACATCACATACATCATTATAGCATGCATGCACGCATCATATCTTACAAATCTCACTTATGTTGAGAACATCATTGCTTGGTCCATATCATGCATTGCATATGACTGACCTTTACCTTTCAGGAAAGATTCAGCTAAATTCTCAATCATATTTCAAGACTCTAAGACCTTATCTGGTTCAGTTAAATCGACTCCAAAGATTTCTCTGGTTATTATCCAGTCAAAGGCCTTCTCTGGTCCAGTCAAATCGACCCCAAACAGATTTTCCTGATGAAGACTCAGTAGAAGTTATCAGGTTTTTCTCAAACGTCCGCTTTTGAGATTATAATTTCCTATGGTTCTCTCTCCAATGTTGTGGAGATGATAGTTCCATTCCAGGTTTTTCTCAAACGTCCACTTTTGAGATTATAATTTCCTATGGTTCTCTCTCCAATGTTGTGGAGACGGTAATTCCATTTCAGGTTTTTCTCAAACGTCCGCTTTTGAGATTATAATTCCCTATGGTTCTCTCCCAAATGTTGCAGAGATGATAATTCCATCCCAGGTTTTTCTCAAACGTCCGCTTTTGAGATTATAATTTCCTATGGTTCTCTCCCCAATGTTGCGGAGATGATAATTCCATCCCAGGTTTTTCTCAAACGTCCTCTGTTGAGATTATAATTTCCTATGGTTCTCTCCCCAATGTTGCGGAGACGATAATTCCATTCCAGGTTTTTATCAAACGTCCGCTTTTGAGATTATAATTTCCTATGGTTCTCTCCCCAATGTTGCGGAGATGATAATTCCATCCCAGGTTTTTCTCAAATGTCCGCTTTTGAGATTATAATTTCCTATGGTTCTCTCCCCAATGTTGTGGAGATGATAATTCCATTCCAGGTTTTTCTCAAACGTCCGCTTTTGAGATTATAATTTCCTATGGTTCTCTCCCCAATGTTGTGGAGATGATAATTCCATCCCAGGTTTTTCTCAAACGTCCGCTGTTGAGATTATAATTTCCTATGGTTCTCTCCCCAATGTTGCGGAGATGATAGTTCCATTCCAGGTTTTTCTCAAACGTCCGCTTTTGAGATTATAATTTCCTATGGTTCTCTCTCCAATGTTGTGGAGACGGTAATTCCATTTCAGGTTTTTCTCAAACGTCCGCTTTTGAGATTATAATTCCCTATGGTTCTCTCCCAAATGTTGCAGAGATGATAATTCCATCCCAGGTTTTTCTCAAACGTCCGCTTTTGAGATTATAATTTCCTATGGTTCTCTCCCAAATGTTGCGGAGATGATAATTCCATCCCAGGTTTTTCTCAAACGTCCGCTGTTGAGATTATAATTTCCTATGGTTCTCTCCCCAATGTTGCGGAGACGATAATTCCATTCCAGGTTTTTCTCAAACGTCCGCTTTTGAGATTATAATTTCCTATGGTTCTCTCCCCAATGTTGCGGAGATGATAATTCCATCCCAGGTTTTTCTCAAATGTCCGCTTTTGAGATTATAATTTCCTATGGTTCTCTCCCCAATGCTGCGGAGACGATAATTCCATTCCAGGTTTTTCTCAAACGTCCGCTTTTGAGATTATAATTTCCTATGGTTCTCTCCCCAATGTTGTGGAGATGATAATTCCATCCCAGGTTTTTCTCAAACGTCCGCTGTTGAGATTATAATTTCCTATGGTTCTCTCCCCAATGTTGCGGAGATGATAGTTCCATTCCAGGTTTTTCTCAAACGTCCGCTTTTGAGATTATAATTTCCTATGGTTCTCTCTCCAATGTTGTGGAGACGGTAATTCCATTTCAGGTTTTTCTCAAACGTCCGCTTTTGAGATTATAATTCCCTATGGTTCTCTCACAAATGTTGCAGAGATGATAATTCCATCACAGGTTTTTCTCAAACGTCCGCTTTTGAGATTATAATTTCCTATGGTTCTCTCCCCAATGTTGCGGAGATGATAATTCCATCCCAGGTTTTTCTCAAACGTCCGCTGTTGAGATTATAATTTCCTATGGTTCTCTCCCCAATGTTGCGGAGACGATAATTCCATTCCAGGTTTTTCTCAAACGTCCGCTTTTGAGATTATAATTTCCTATGGTTCTCTCCCCAATGTTGCGGAGATGATAATTCCATCCCAGGTTTTTCTCAAACGTCCGCTTTTGAGATTATAATTTCCTATGGTTCTCTCCCCAATGCTGCGGAGACGATAATTCCATTCCAGGTTTTTCTCAAACGTCCGCTTTTGAGATTATAATTTCCTATGGTTCTCTCCCCAATGTTGTGGAGATAATAATTCCATCCCAGGTTTTTCTCAAACGTCCGCTGTTGAGATTATAATTTCCTATGGTTCTCTCCCCAATGTTGCGGAGATGATAGTTCCATTCCAGGTTTTTCTCAAACGTCCGCTTTTGAGATTATAATTTCCTATGGTTCTCTCTCCAATGTTGTGGAGACGGTAATTCCATTTCAGGTTTTTCTCAAACGTCCGCTTTTGAGATTATAATTCCCTATGGTTCTCTCCCAAATGTTGCGGAGATGATAATTCCATCCCAGGTTTTTCTCAAACGTCCGCTTTTGAGATTATAATTTCCTATGGTTCTCTCCCCAATGTTGCGGAGATGATAATTCCATCCCAGGTTTTTCTCAAACGTCCGCTGTTGAGATTATAATTTCCTATGGTTCTCTCCCCAATGTTGCGGAGATGATAATTCCATTTCAGGTTTTTCTCAAACGTCCGCTTTTGAGATTATAATTCCCTATGGTTCTCTCCCCAATGTTGTGGAGATGATAATTCCATTCCAGGTTTTTCTCAAACGTCCGCTTTCGAGATTATAATTTCCTATGGTTCTCTCCCCAATGCTGCGGAGACGATAATTCCATTCCAGGTTTTTCTCAATGTTTGCTATTTAGATTATAATTGCCTATGGTTCTGTCCCCGATCCTGCGGAGGTGGTAATCCCAGATTTCGCTCAATGATTGCTGTTGAATTGAAGTTATCCAAGATTCTCTCAATGTTTGCTGTTGAGGTTGTAGTCTCCTGTGGTTCTCTCCCCGATACTGCGGAGGTAGTAATCGTCCCCAGATTCTCTCAATGATGCTGTTGAGGTAGTAATCGTCCAAGGTTCTCTCACCGTTCCTGTTGAGGTAGTAACCATCCCTGGTTCATTCATCACCTTTTGAAGATCCAGATCCAGCTCCTGTAACCAGTCAGGACACATCTATACAAAGCATCTGAAGACCAGCTCCTGCAACATGTCAGGTAATCATTTTCTTTTGCAGGTACGCAAGTTCTCGCTAAGGAATCTCTTACGCGATCATCACCCAGATGGCATCTATAAGCCCACCCACCTTCCATCATCTCTTAGCATGGCATCTATAAGCCCATCATCCTATCCATCAATCTCCAAATGGCATCTATAAGCCCATTCCATCATCACACTGCTACTATGTGAGCGCAAATTTCTGAGCACTCTAGTGTTCAATCATCTTCCACCTTCGGATTACGAAAGGTACGTCAGCCAATCTGCATCCTCAGGTCTAAGAAGATTGAACAGGGGCAACTGTTGTACCCCAAAATTTGCCCTCCCATATTTCTCAAAACATTTCAAGAAAATTCACAAGTCCAACCCGGCGCGTTATATTCAGGTGTTCTTTCGCCAAGATATCTCTGATAACATATTCTCAATTTCAGGTTCGGCTCAAGAGTCAATTCTTTAAAGAAGGTATCCGAATGTGTGAGTTTTCTTGAAGAAATATAGTGAAAAAGTGTGCTGAAAGTGCAGTTTTTACGCGCTAAAAAATTCATAACTTGAAGATCGTGACTCGTTTTGAACCCGTTCCGGTGGCCAAAATTCCGTCTTGACATTATCTACGTTTTCATCTCTCACGGCTGGAAGCCAATTTCGATCATAAGGTCTTCAAAAATGTGGATTTATCAAGTATTTTCATACAGAAAATTTGTGACATAAGTTTATTTGCGTAATGTTCAGAAAATCATAACTTGGTCGATTTTCATCGTATCGAGCTGGTTCCAGTGCCAAAATTTCACAAATTGAGTTGGCTACATTTTCACAGAAGGTATTGAGTTCAAACGGTATTCAAAAGGCCTTCGTTTTTTGCTCAGAGTGCGTGACACGCTGAAAATCCTGAATGCTGAATATTATTTCATCTGAGCCGAAACTTCGAAAATTCATAACTCGGTCAATTTTTATCGGATTGGACTCATATTTTTACACAAGGTCACTGACTCATAGATCTACAACTTTGCTTCAAAAGTCGAGACCGGATTATGCACCGATCAATACCAGTTTTTTATTGAAGAACGTGTCAGAGTCGACACTGAAGCCCAAAATAAGTTTATCTGAGCTGAAACTTCAAAAATTCATAACTAATTCACCGTTTATCTGATTGAGTCGATTTTCGGACAGGAGTTAGTTCTCGATATAGGCTACATTTTGTTTTCACATTTCGACTTCAAAAAATGCACTTAAGTCCATGCGATTTAGCCTGGAAAGTGATGAATTCAAGTAAATATTGGAGGCCCAATTGCACATTCAAAGCCCATTTGCTTTACCCTAATTTTCATTATATAATCACCTTCTTTTCACACAAACCAGAGAGGAGAAAAAGAGGAGAGAGAAAAAAACTTTGCCACAACACTGTTAGAATATCAAACTCTTTCAAGAACCCTAAAACCTTGAAATCCTTATTACAAATCCCTCTCTCACTACAAATAAGCCATCACAGTTACAAACCAACATCTTATTACTTCTTCAGTAAGGATAAGGCTGACCTGATCTCCATGATCCTAATTTTCCAGTAAGGCATAAAAGCATTCCGGTCACTAATTTTCCAGTAAGGGTAAGGTTGATTTGATCTCCATGATCAAAAGGGTATAATCATTCATACATGCCATATTGTGCCTAAACATTAAATTTCTTCATATATTGGCTTTATTTGCATTTTATGATTTTATTTAATGTGTTCGTGAGATTCAACACTGCAGATTTAGACAGGATCCCATGCAGGTTCATTAAGGAACATTGAGGCCAAAAGCCAAATGGCCAAAAGCCAAAAGCCAAATGGCCAAAACAGAACATTTTACACATGACACCAATACGTGGCGAGACAGACATCCTGAGAAGATTAAGGAACGTTGAGGCTAGAACACAAATGGCCAAAAGCCAAAAGCCAAATGGCCAAAGTAGAACAACTTATGCATGAAACTCAATCCAACGGCCAAAGAATGCAGACCACGGTACTCAGGAGTCAATACTTCAAAAAACCTCCCCTTGGGCCAGACACCCCCTATGGTTTGCTCAATTTTTAATTTTTATTTGTTTTTCCTTTTTATTCTTTTAATTGTTTTTTAATTGTTTTCTTTTAATTCCATAAAATAATTTTCATAATAAATATAAAATACAGAAAAATCAAAAAAAATGTTTATTTTATTAATATTAATTTTACTATTATTATTTTTGTAAATAAACTTTAAACAATTAATTAGATTAATTTAGGTTTCAAAACTTTAATATTTTTCTTAATAAATTAAATATGTAGAAATTAGGGTTTTTAACTTTTTCATCATTTTTTTAATAAATAATTTTCTCATCATTATTATTATTATTAACTACTAATTTATTTTGTAAATAAACATGTACATAAATTCTTTAGTAAATTAAGTTAAACTTTAACATTTTTCTCAAATAATTAAAAATAACTTAGAATTAGGGTTTCTCTTGAATTTTAATTTTCTTTATTTCATAAATACAAAAACCATCAAAAAACATTTCTTTTCTTTAATTTAATAATTAATTAACTTTTCATTCAATTTAATTCCAAAAGGGTCCAACGCCCTCACTTCCAATTTTAATTCCAATTCGCGCATTTTATTTTATTTCGTATAATATTAATGTAATTCTCCCAAAGCCATGTAATTTTATATTTCTCGCATTTTATTTCTTTATTTTATGTCAAATCGGGTCCTGGATTAAATTTGGCGATGTGGACCCGCACCTTTGTAATAGTTTAGGAATTTTATCTTTCCGCAATTTTTTAACTGTTAAATAATGGCATGCAAGAATGAATGACGAAATAAAAACAAACGCGTAGATCACCTTTGACATGAATAAGACCAAATAACTGAACATGACACATAAATCACACACCACCCCTAGGGTACGCCTCACTGTTGCCTTGCCTCAAAAGGTGATCGTCGAGTAGAGGATGTTTTAGTAAGTCCTCATGATCCGGGAACCTGGCATGAGGGTAGCTTCTAAGGTGTCTTCCTATTTCTCCGGTGATCACCATGTCCCGAACCTCGAATTGACCCGAACACCTCCAACGGTGGTGCTACCTACCTCTCAATGGTGGGATGGCACTACTTTAAAGGATATTTACACAGACGAATTCCTTAGGGTAGGTAGACGACTCTAGATACTTGCTCTAATTTCAAAAAACAAATTCAAAAATACTTTTCACACCGACACCTTTTCAAAAAACTTTCGAAAGCAATTTTTCAAACACTCTTGAGGACCGATACAAGAGTCGAACTGAGATTTTCAAAGAAACTTTTTTAAAACCCACAATTGAAAAGCAAACAAACCATTTTTGAAAACACAATGAGCAAGTATGTAAGAGCCCATGGATAACCATGGATAGAAAGGGTGCTAACACCTTCCCTTTCTATAATCTACCTCCCGAACCGAGAGCAATCTCTTTAAGGAATTTTTCTGTGCTTTTGTCCTTTCCATTTGGAGAAAATAAAAGACGGTGGCGACTCTTGCTTCCGCGACATTTCGCGAACCAGCGTTAAACAGTCAGTTCCAGATCCACCGATCACATCTGGGTATAGGACTTATAAAAGATCACCAAGCACCCTGAAAACCAGAAAACTCCAAACTTACAAACATATATACAACAAATAATATACAATAAATAATAACACATACACAAATAAACAAAGATAGGCTCAACCCACTTAGAGATGTAGTCCCCTGTGAAGTCTCCAATTTTTTGTAGCGGCAGAAATGTCGAGACTAAGCCATTAGATTGACTTAACTCACAAAATATCAATGAAGTCTCCACCACACATTTATTTTATCCAAGGGACTAAGAAAAGAGCAAAAAAAACCTAAATTAAAAGAGAGAATATAGGTATGAGGGTTGGTTATGCAAAGGGAAGGTATTAACACCCTAAACATCTACAGTACTCCGCAAGAACCTCTTTGAAAATTTGTGTGTGATCGGTGGGAATGAGAACTGACTTTTTTTGGAATGCTGGTACGCGTTTGCGTTTGTTTTTGCAAAATGTCGCGGTAAGCAAGAGTCGCCACCGTCTTTTATTTTATCCAACAAGGAAAGAACAAAAGCACGGAAAAATTCCTTTTTGAGATATTTCTCGGGTTTGGGAGGTAGATTATAGAAATGGAAGGTGTTAGCACCCTTTCTATCCGTGGTTATCCACAGGCTCTTAGGTACTTGCTCATTGTGTTTTCAAAATTTTGCTTTTCTTTGTGTTTGTGGGTTTGAAAAGAGTTTTGTTTCGAAAGGGGTGTAAGTGCGAAAAGTTTTGTTTTGTTTTTTAAAAGGAGAAAGTATTTAGGAACCATATACCTACTCAAAAAGGAATTAAACTGTACAAGTGTCCTTTAGACAATGCTATCCCACTATTGAGAAATAGGTAGCATCGTCGTTGGAGTTTTCGGGTCAATTCGGTTAAGGGGCGTGTGGTCACCAAAGCAATGTTAGGACGCCTTAGCGGTAACCCTAATGTCTTAGATCATTTTTATCCGAGGCAACCGTTTCGAGGCAACTTATGATCTTCGAACAAGAGGGCTACCTCTAAAACTTCCTATACTCAATGACCACGCTCGAGGCAACCAAGTGAGGTGTACCCTAAGAGTGCACATGTGCGAGTGTGTTATTTCGGTTAATTTTTATCTGTACATGTTAATGGTGAGCTACTGTTGATTTTAGGTTAAAGATCAATCTTGTCATGCATTGCCTATTATTCAAACATCTAACAGTTAATGGTTGCGGAAATTAAATTGCGGAAAATAAATCTAGGCTATTACAAGGCGTCGGATATTTACATCGCCAAAGACAAACCCTTTTAAAATTAAATTGCGAAAAGTAAATAAAAACGATAAATAAAATCCTAATTAAAAACCATTACATTCTCAAAGCAGTTACAATATTGAAATATGGATCAAAAAATAATACGCGCGCGAGAAAATTAAATCGAAGTGTTTTAGGGTTTTGACCCCTTTTTTTATTGAATAAAGCATATTTTTGTTATTTTTGAATTAAAAATTAGCCTAAATTAATAATTGAATTAATTAATTACATGAAAAAAAAATTTGGTTTTTTATTATTAATTAAAGATATAAAATAAGAATGGTTAAAAGATATTAAAACCCTAATTCTATGTTAATTTTAATTTAATGCAAAAGATATTAAAGTTGTTCCTAATTAAACTAAATAAATTAATTAATATTTATTTACAAAAATAATAAATGAAATTAATAAAAATATTATTTTTTAGGGTTTTCTGTTTTTATGAAATAAAAGTTAATTGGTTAATTTTTTAATTAAGATAATAATAATAAAATACAAAAAGAAAAATGAAAAGAAAATAAAATGAAGAACAAACTCAGGGGGGTGCTGGGCTTGATTTGGGTGTGAATCAGCAATTAGTTGGCCCATATTCAATCAGCCTGTTTGACCTTTGGAATCCAGCGCATGCTTGTTGTTGTACCCCAAAATTTGCCCTCCCATATTCTTCAAAGTTTTGACAGGCGTCATCTAGATTTGCTCAAGTCTCCTCAAGGGTTGCACAGTCAAACCATCCTCCTAAGCCAGTCAAAATTAGGGTTTTGGTTCTTGCAAGGAAGTTGAGGTTTTCAAGGGCTCAATCAAGTCCCATATGCTCATATACATTGTCAAGCACCTACATGTCAAGTTTCAAGGCTCACAAGGTCAAGTTGCACAGTCAAAAACCCTAATTGCCCCACAGTCAACTGCAGGGGCAAAATGGTCATTTGGCAGTCAAAAGTCAAAAATTTTGGTCAACATCTTATTTTGAAGCCACAATCATCATTGGATCAAATCTTGATCATGATTCCACAAGAATGGCTCAAAAATCATCAAGATGCAAAAGTTTCTATTTTTGGACAGCTGAAAAGTCAACTGTAACTTGACCAAAGCATAACTTTTTCATGGTTCATCATAAAAATCCCATCCAATGCTCATTTTGAAGGGGATGACATTTCCTACAACTCATCTTCACATTCCAAGTCCAAGAAATGCTCTCACAAAAAGTTATCAATTTCAACATTATAGGTCATTTTTAAAAGTCAACAAAAAGGCACTTTAAATCAAAGACCATAACTTGAGATTGGTAAATTCAAATGACATGGGACCAAAGGAAATGGTTAGAGGACTTCAAGACCTTTCCAAAATGTCCAAGAACATGTTCATATGATCAAAATTGAGCAAGATATGCATTGGAGAAGTTGGGAAATTTTTGTGAAATGGCAAAAGTCAACTATCCTTGAAACTTCAATTTTTGACAAAAGGGCCCACTTTTTTCCACTTGGTTCAGCCTTGTCATGCCACCCACGTGTCCCATGACCCATTACAAGACCAAACATTTATTTTTTCATTTGTATTTAATTTTAATGGATTTAATTCACTTTAATCCATAATAATTCAAATAAAAACCAAAAAATGAATTAAATGGTATCTTTGAGTTTTGAATGACTTTTATATGTCATGAATCACCTACCAAATTCGTGCCAAGCCTATTATGAGCATGAAATTCAAATTTTGAACAAAAATGGCATGTTTCTTTAATGGTGGTTATGAGAAAATCCAAAGCTTAATGGCAATGGTTAAAAGCTCCTTAATGTGACTTATTCTCACTCATTACTATATATACAAGCCTTGCAAGCCTCATTCACAACCTAGAAAAAGTGCACAAACGGCCAGAGCAAAGTTCAAAATTTGTCAAAAAAAGTGTGAGATCAAAAGGAGTTTTTGCAAGCATTTTCAGGCCAAGAGGAGAACATGACTCTCTTCTTTTCCATACCCTGAAGCTAAAGCAACCCTTGCCACGTCCTAAGGTCCATTATCAAGCACTGTAAGTATTCCCAGGTCCCCCAATTTCCTTGTTTCCATTTTTTCTCAATGTATTCCTGTGCAGGTTTCTAAAAGTGGTACACCATGTGCCCTGACGCTTCAGTATGCCAAGTGTCTACAAACAACAATCCAGTGGCCAGGAAATGATGAGCACCATGCTTTTCAGTCAACCATACGCACATGATTCCAGGAGTCAACGTGACTTTGTGCAAATGGGCCACAGCAATGCTAAACAAACCCTCAATTTTGGCCCAACACCCCTATGGTTCTATTTTATTTTCTTTTGTTTTCTTTTCCTTTTTTATTTTCTTTTAACTAATTTTTTAATTATTATCATTATTGTTAATTAACCTAACATAATTAATATTTTTCATAAAAAAATCAAAAAAAGAAAACATTTTATTATTTATTAACTTATCTTGTAAATAAACTATAATTAATTAATTAGTTTAAATAGGCAACTTTAATCTTTTTTTTTAACAACTAAAATAAATTTAGAACTAGGTTTTTTTCTTCTTTTAATCTTAATCCCTTTTGTTTTATTTTCATTAAAAACATAAAAATACAAAAACATTTTTCTTTCAATTAAATTAATTAATTAGTTATTAGTTAGTTTTAATTTCATTTCAATTACAAAAAAGGACAAAAAAAAATTCAATTCTTATTCAAAAAAGGGTCAAAACCCTCATGACGTTCCAATTTAATTATAGCGCGTATTTATTTATTTTGATTATTTATGTAACTATCTCCAGATATGTAATAGTTAAATAGGAATTTTACCGCTTTATTTAATTTCTCGCACTTTATTTCCAAACGGGTTTTTGTTTTTGGCAATGTATAGACCCGCGCCTTGTAATAGCTAGATTTACATTTCCGTAATTTACTTTCCGCACCCCTAACTGTTAATATGCCTGCAAGAATGTATGTAAATAAAATTAATCCGTAGCTCACAAATAACATGTACAAAGACAATTAACTGAAAAACAACACACAAAGCACATGCCACTCCTAGGGTACGCTTCACTCGTTGCCTCGAAACGTGGTCATCAAGTATAGGACGTCTTAGAGGTCACCCTTTGTCTAAAGATCCAGTTGCCTCGAAACGGTTGCCTCGGATAAAAGGATCTAGGACATTAGGGTTACTTCTAAGGTGTCCTACCATTGCTTCGGTGACCACACTTTCCCGATAATCGAATTGACCCGAACACCTCCAACGACGGTGCTCCTACCTCTCAATGATGGGATAGCACTATCTAAAGGACTCTTACACAACTTAATTCCTTAGAGTAGGTAGATTCTCTTAAGTACTTGCTCTTTTCAAACAAACAAAAACAACTTTTCGCACCCGCACTTTCTAAAAAGTTTTCAAACAAATTTTTCATACACTCTTGAGGACTGATACAAGAGTTACTTAGAAATTTTTCAAACGAAACTTTTTTCAAAACCCACATACACTTGAAAAGCAAACAATTTTTGAAAACATAAGAGCAAGTACCTAAGAGCCCATGGATAACCATGGATAGAAAGGGTGCTAACACCTTCCCTTTCTATAAATCTACCTCCCGAACCGAGAAACATCTCGAATAAGGAATTTTGCTGTGCTTTTGTCCTTTCCATGTTGGAGAACATAAAACACGGTGACGACTCTTGCTTACCGCGACATTTCGCGAACCAGCTAAAAAAAACAGTCAGTTCTCATTCCCACCGATCACACTTGTTGACTCTAGTCCATGGTGGTCCTCCCACTTTGGCCAATGGATCTTGGCCTGAAGCCACTTGGCATTTGATGAGATGGGAAGCATGATGATCCACGCTTTGGGGCGCTACACATGAGTACCTGAAATAAAATTGCATAAAGTTTTAGGGGACCTGGGATTCGAACCCAGGTCCCAAGGGGTTTTGACATAGCGCGCTTACCAACCCAGCTGGCTTGTTCCTTTGTTATTGGTATATGCAACAAATATTATATGTGAAATAAAACATTATGCCTGAAAAAATAAAAAAAAATGCGCAAAATTTAAATGAACCAATGGGAGAGAGAAGCCTGGTCGTTTTCTCCAACAGAACCCTGGTTTTATTACCTGCGGATTTTTATCCGCAGGAAGATTCGTGGGATGCTTCAAAAATCCGTCCTAGGTCACAAAAATGCAGGCTACGACCATCATTGGATTCGTCTCACTCCCCTGAACACAAATATGACCATGGTTTGCCTTGATTGTACCTGTATCCAAAACGCCTAAAAACAAGAACAAGAACCCTAGGTTCTGGATACGGGGTTAGAAGCCACGAAAATAAAATCAAACAATGTAGAATGCTTGGAAATTATGCAAGGATCACAAATATATCAATATTTTGGCAAGAAAATACAAGAATCCAAGATTACAGATTCGTGCACAGGGCTATGTTCAGGATGACTTACAATGCGTTTCAAGTGGTCTCAAAGCCTGGTTTTGATTGCTTTAGCTCCACTGGATATCAGGCAAGGGAGTAGCGTTGAGATCTTGGGTTGAATCGTGCTCTAACCAAGATTTTGATCTCACACTTTTGCAAGCTTTTTTCAATTCTTGTCTGGCCGTTTCAATAGAGCTTTGTGCGTCTTCCAGGTCTGCCTCACTTGTGTGCATATAATGGAATGTGTTTAGGTCAAAATTTGGGCCATAATCCTTATGCACTGAAGATGGAATATTTGATATGATCACCATTGATAAGCTTTCCATAATTGCATCAAATCTGAGATTTTGTGCATGTTTTGACTTGGCACGAGTTTGATTGAGTTGCACATGATATTTGCAAGCTGTTATGATCACAAGAATCTTACCACATCAATTTTTAGATTTTATTTGATTTAATATTGATTAATAATTAATTAAATCAATAAAAATGAAATAAAATAGAAAAATAGATGAATGTCCATGAAATTAAATATGGAACACGTGTGTGGCATGACAAGACCATATCAAGTGGAAAAAAGTGGGCCTTTTGTCAAAAATTGGAGTTTTGAGGATAGTTGACTTTTGGCAAATTTGGAAAAATGCCCAACTTCAACAATGCATAACTTCCTCAATTTTGAACTTTTGGAGGTGTTCTGGGACTTTTTAGAAACCTTGAGATTTACGCTAATCAACCTTTTTGGTATCATATAATTTTTATGTACCATGCTCAAGTTATAGGCTTTGGCAAAAAAGGTGTTTTTGTTGACTTTCAAAAATTACCTATAATGTCCAAATTTGTAACTTTTTGTGAGAGCATTTCTTGATCTTGGGGTGTGAAGATGGATTGTAGGGAATTGAATCCTCTTCAAAATGAGATTTTGATGGGTCATTTCTCATAAAGTATGAGAAAGTTACGCTTGGTCAAATTTGAGTTGACTTTTCCTACAAAACCCTAATTTAGCAACTTTTGAATTTTGATGAATCTTGAGCAATCCTTGATGAATCATGATCAACCCTTGATAAAATGATGAATTATACTTAAAAATGATAATGTTGACAAAAAATCTTGAGGTTTGACTGTATTTGGGACACAATTGACTTTTGCCCTAGCATAGTCGATTTTTGGACCTCTTGAGCAATTGACTGACCAAACTTCCTCTGTAAGGCTTGAAATTTGACATGGATGAACTTAATAACATATTAATACATTGGGAAGAACTTGAGGCCATTTGGATGTGAGGACCTTGATGCAACACAAAACCCTAATTTTGACTTGACTGCCTTAGGAGGTGATTTGATTGTCCAACTCTTGAGTCATCTTGAGCAACTTGAAGATCATTCTTGGCAAATATTGAGAAATATGGGAGGGAAAATTTTGGGGTACAACAGTTGCCCCTGTTCAATTTTCTTAAACCTGAGGATATAGATTGGCTTTCGAGCCTTTCGTGATCCGAAGGTGGAAGATAATGGAACACTAGAGTGCCCAAAAATTTGCACTCACACGGTGTAGTATCAGCATTGTGATGTCGGGAATGGGCTTACAGATGCCATTTGGATATTGTTGGTAGGAGGATGGGCTTACAGATGCCATCTGTAGGAGTGTCGATCGCATAAGAGATTCCTTAGCGAGAACATGCATACCTGTTGTTGTAAAAGATTCCGTTGGGGAAGTCTAACCTTTGTTGAGATTTAGGAACTTGCTTGTACTTCAACTGAGAGAATGCCTCGGATGATTCTTAAGAACCTGTCCATAATTCAACTGGGGGGAAACATCTTCATCAAGATCTAGGGATTGTCTCGTGCTCAATGGAGTATACCGTTGAGGTTATAGAACTCGTCCACACTGTGACGGAGAAAAAACATCAAGATCTAGGAACTGTCTCGTGCTCAATGGAGTATACCGTTGAGGTTATAGAACTTGTCCACACTATAACGTAGGGAAACATCTTCATCAAGATCTAGGAATTGTCTCGTGCCCAATGGAGTATACCGTTGAGGTTATAGAACTTGTCCACACTATGACGGAGGAAACATCTTCATCAAGATCTAGGAACTGTCTCGTGCTCAATGGAGTATACCGTTGAGGTTATAGAACTTGTCCACACTATGATGGAGGCAAACATCAAGATCTAGGAACTGACTCGTGCTCAATGGAGTATACCTTTGAGGTTATAGAACTCGTCCACACTATGACGGAGGAAAACATCAAGATCTAGGAATTGACTTGTGCTCAATGGAGTATACCGTTGAGGTTATAGTACTCGTCCATACTATGACATAGGGAAACATCTTCATCAATATCTAGGAACTGTCTCGTGCTCAATGGAGTATACTGTTGAGGTTATAGAACTCGTCCACACTATGACGGAGGAAAACATCAAGATCTAGGAACTGACTCGTGCTCAATGGAGTATACCGTTGAGGTTATAGTACTCGTCCACACTATGACATAGGGAAACATCTTCATCAAGATCTAGGAACTGTCTCGTGCTCAATGGAGTATACCGTTGAGGTTATAGTACTTGTCCACACTATGACGTAGGGAAACATCTTCATCAAGATCTAGGAACTGCCTCGTGCTCAATGGAGTATATCGTTGAGGTTATAGAACTTGTCCATACTATGACGGAGGAAAACATCAAGATCTAGGAACTGACTCGTGCTCCACGGAGTATACCGTCGAGGTTATAGTACTCGTCCACACTATGACGTAGGGAAACTGTCGATATTGAGGACCTTATCTGAAATTCAACTGAGGATAAATCAATTGAGGTTTAAGAACTGGTTAGGTCTTTGACTAAGCTGGGGACTTAACTGCATCTTTCCTGAAAGGTAAAGGTCAGTCATATGCAATTCATGATATGGATCAAGCAATGATGTTCTCAAAATAAATGAGATTGTATTCGTATGATGCGTATATGCATGCATCATCATGTATGGGGATATAATGTTTTAGCTGGGGAAAATAAGTGCCGGAGCTGCTGGAGAATAGAGTTGAATTCTTCGTTTCCGCTGGGGGATGATGAACGAAGATGATAAACCTGCAGGAGAGAAAAACTTCGTTGGGGGAATAAACTGATGAAGAGATTACTCCGAGGGGAATTACTCTGTGGGGAAGAGACGTTCTGCTGAAGATTTTAACGATAACTCCATTGGGGATTCTGTTGATAAGCTCTGCTGGGAATTTTAATGATGAACCCCGCTGGGGATAGAAAGAACTTCACTGGGGATGATCTTTCAGTTGCAACTTGCTTAGGATAACCCAATTAGACTCTTGTGAGGATAACCTTCTGAATTTGGCTGGGGAGATTTATTTGCGCTTTGCAGGGGATAAGCTTCCAGAATCTACTGGGGAAGATGATTCAGCTCTGGTGGGGAAGCCTTTTTTAGACTGCGCTGGGAAATATTGACTCCACTGGGGGGTATCTTGTATTCTGCCAGGGATCATTCTTATATTCCGTTGGGGAATATTAAGACTTCCAGGGACACTCTTATACTTGCTGGGGAATATCTTTATACTCCACTGGGGAATATTAAGACCTTTCGGGGATACCGAGCCTTTCTAGTGCTGCTGGTAGACTAACTCTGCTTGGGGAGAGCATTGATGATTCGTTCATAGTTGCAAGTCTCAGTGGCGAGAGCTACCATTACTGTTTTACTCTGCGGGGAGTGATGGTATCTTGGTCATATTCTTCAGCTGAACCTACCTTGGTACCTTGGTGGACAAAGTAACTACACAGTTTGGACATTTCTTATGCCCCTGTTTCTGATATTACCCGTAATTCGTCCTTTGTTTCACATGTAAATATTTATGAGCAGCAATTAATGTCAAATGCATATATCAAAAATGAACATTGGACGTTCTTTGCAAAACAAAACAGATAAAGGAAAAATAATTTGAAATTTGTCTGAAAATGAATTTGTATTGATTTTGAAGTTTGGCCTGTAAATAGGCTTTTTTGTACAAGAGGTTGACGTCCTAGTAAGAGGACGCCGCCGAAAAAATAGAATTTATACAATTTGTGAAAAGAAAACAAAACAGCTATGTGAATAATCCCACTGGGTTCCAACTCCGCTATTGCCTTTATATCTTCAAGCGTCTCATCACTTTGCTGCTTAGTTGAAGATGGATCTGATTGATTGGTGCCGTCCGAGCCTGATAGTTGATACCGAAGTCTGGATGCGAGGTGATCCAATGAGACATAGTGTTACGCTTTAATCCCTAACTTTTGCCTGGACAGCCCTTTCGGGTTTTCAGTCCACCGGGATACCCTTTTTTGCCCAAGCCGCCTTTTCAGGTTTTCGACTTGCCGGGTGTACAGATTTTTCATTTTCATCCCTTATTTTTGCCCGAACCCTTTTGGTTCACCGGGAAGCCCTTAATTTTTCCTAGGCCAGTCAACCTAGCGGGTCTTTGATTATGTGTAGTATCTTTTCACTATGTCTGCATTGACGGGGTGAGGAAGGTCGTCACCATCCATGGTGGTTAGAATCATAGCTCCTCCTGAGAAGATGTTCTTAACCACAAATGGCCCTTCGTAAGTAGGGGTCCATTTTCCCCTGGGATCACCTTGAGGTAAGATAATGCGCTTGATTACCAGGTCCCCAACTTGATACTCTTGCCGTCTGACTTTCTTGTTGAATGCCTTGATCATCCGTTTTTGGTACGTCTGACCATGACAGACAGCAGTAAGTCTTTTTTCGTCGATTAGGTTCAGTTGATCAAGCCAGGTATGGACCCAGTCATCTTTGCTCAAACCTGCATCCTTCATGATCCGAAGAGAGGGTATCTGAACTTCAATCGGCAAGACTGCCTCCATGCCATAAACCAAGGAATATGGTGTTGCCCCTGTTGACGTCCGTGCTGAGGTACGGTACCCATGAAGAGAAAATGGTAACATCTCGTGCCAGTCTTTGTATGTCACTGTCATCTTCTACACAATCTTCTTAATGTTCTTATTTTCCGCTTCAACATCCCCATTCATCTTCGGCCGGTAGGGAGAAGAGTTGTGATGCTCTATCTTGAATTGCTCGCAGAGCTCAGTGATCATCTTGTTATTAAGATTGGTACCATTGTCCGTAATGATCCTCTCTGGTACACCGTATCGATAGATTAGGTTATTCCGAATGAACCGTGCCACGACGTTCTTGGTTACCGTAGCAAAGGAAGCCGCTTCAACCCACTTGGTGAAGTAATCAATCGCCACCAGGATGAAACGATTCCCGTTGGATGCCGTAGGTCTGATCTCGCCGATAATATCAATGCCCCACATTGCAAAAGGCCAAGGTGCTGTCAGAACATTCAGAGGAACTGGAGGAATGTGCACCTTATCAGCATAAACCTGGCACTTATGACATGTCCGAGAATGCTGATAACATTCAGCTTCCATTGTGGACCAGTAATATCCTGCCCGAAGGATTTTCTTTGCCATGGTATGTCCACTGGAATGAGTTCCGAAAGTACCTTCATGCAGATCTGCCATGATCCTTCCTGCTTCAATCTTATCCACACAGCGCAGTAAGGTTGAATCATGGTTACGCTTGTAAAGAATGTCATTGCTGATGAAGAACTTCGTCGCGAATCTCCTCAGAAACTTCTTGTCATTAACAGATGCACCCTCGGAGTACTCCTGAGCTTCAAGATACCTCTTCATTTCATGATACCAGGGATTTTCTGTTGCCTATTCAGTCTCAATATCACAGCAATGTGCCAGTTCGTCCAATCTTTCAATGATGATCCGGGGAGCTTCGTTGTCCCAATTGACTTTGAACATATAAGACATTGTAGCCAGCGCATCCGCCAACTGATTCTCCTCTCTAGGAAAGTGTTCAAAGGTGATCTCCTCGAAATGGGTAAGCAATGTCAATACATACTCCTTGTAAGGAATAAGATTTGGGTGTTTCGTATCCCACTCGCCTTTGATCTGACTGATCACGAGAGTGGAATCTCCGAAGACACTTAGAAACTTAATCCTTAGGTCAATTGCAGCTCAAAGACCCATGATGCACGCTTCGTACTCTGCCATGTTGTTGGTGCAGTTGAAGCATAGTCGGGCGGTAAACGGAGTATGAGAGCCTTTAAGAGATATGATCACGGTGTCAATGCCATTACCCAAAGCATTCTAAGCTCCATCAAAGTACATAGACCATCGGGATCCTTCCTCAGGTCCTTCATCCGGTCCAGGTGTCTCACAATCAGTTATCAACATGATATTCTCGTCCGGGAATTCAAAGTTCATAGATTGGTAATCATCCACTGCCTGATGTGCCAAATGGTCTGCCAATACACTTCCCTTGATTGCTTTTTGAGTTGTGTACTGGATGTCATACTCAGTCAAAATCATCTGCCATCTTGCTATTCTTCCGGACAAGGCAGGATTTTCGAAGATATACTTGATTGGATCCATCTTTGAAATCAATAGAGTAGTGTGAGTCAGCATATACTGTCTCAGCCGACGAGTAGCCTATGCCAAAGCGCAACAAGTTTTCTCAAGTAGTGAGTATCGGGTCTCACAGTCGGTAAACTTTTTGCTAAGGTAATAAATAGCATGCTCTTTTCGGCCATACTCGTCATGCTGCCCCAGCACACACCCCATTGAGTTGTCAAGTACTATCAAGTATAAAATCAAAGGTCTCCCTTCAACTGGTGGCATTAGAATAGGTGGCTCTTAGAGATAATCTTTGATTCTTTCGAAAGAGGCCTGACATTCATCATTCCAACGTACCACTTGATCTTTCTTCAGTAACTTGAAGATTGGCTCACAAGTAGCAGTTAGGTGTGAGATGAATCGGGCAATGTAGTTCAGACGTCCCAGAAATCCTCTGACCTCCTTCTCTGTCTTGGGAGCTGGCATCTCTTGTATGGCTTTCACTTTGGCAGGGTCCACTTGAATACCTTTGTCGCTCACGACGAAACCCAGTAGCTTACCAGACCTCACCCCGAAGGTGCACTTGTTCGGGTTCAATCTCAGCTTGTACAACTTCAATCTGTCAAATAGCTTCTGTAGATGGTCAAGGTGTTCTTCCTCGGTCTGGGACCTTGCAATCATATCGTCGAAGTATACTTCAACCTCATGATGGATCATATCATGAAACAAAGCAACCATGGCACACTGATATGTTG
This sequence comes from Vicia faba, assembly GCA_948472305.1. Classification (NCBI taxonomy): domain Eukaryota; kingdom Viridiplantae; phylum Streptophyta; class Magnoliopsida; order Fabales; family Fabaceae; genus Vicia; species Vicia faba. The sequence continues at coordinate 358,715,767 of OX451735.1, forward strand.
CCCTAACATTCTTCAATCCAAAAGGCATGACCTTGTAACAAAAGGTGCCCCACTGAGTAACAAAGGTCGTCTTCTCCATGTCTTCGGGAGCCATCTTAATCTGGTTATAACTGGAGAAACCATCCATAAAGGAGAAAACCTTGTGTTGAGCAGTATTTTCAACAAGAACGTCGATGTGAGGTAGAGGGAAGTCATCCTTGGGGCTCGCCCTGTTCAAATCCCTGTAGTCAACACACATTCGAACCTTACCATCCTTCTTCAGCACAGGAACCACATTGGCTACCCACTGAGGGTAAGAAGTAACTGCTAAAAAACCGGCGTCAAACTGTTTCATAACTTAAGCCTTGATTTTCTCGGACATCTCTGGGCGCATACGGCGAACCTTCTATTTTACCGGAGGGCAGTCTTCCTTGGTAGGCAGGCGATGAACCACAATGTCAGTATCCAACCCAGGCATATCTTTGTAAGACCAGGCAAATATCTCAACATAGTCATGCAGCATCTGAATCAACCGTTGCTTCACACTAAGCTCCAAATTTGCACCGATCTTGACTTCCTTCTTGTCTGTTTCAGTACCCAGATTCACCGTTTCCACTGGCTCTTCGTGTGGCTGAATGGCCCTCTCTTCCTAAAGTAGCAGTCTTGCAAGTTCACCAGGCACTTCACAATCATCTTCACCTTCGTCTTCAGCTAAGTTGATCGGATTTTCAAAGTCATAACTGGCAGTAGCAGAGTCGTTACCAGTGAGATCCAGAGTGGATTGAGACCTGTATATGTGAGTGTGTGTAAAATAGCTGTTTTGCAATATATAATAAAGAAAAACAAGGAGCGCAAATTTTGAAATGCAAGAAACGTCCAATGCTTTTATTAATGATATATGAAAATGGCACACAAAAGCCCTCACAAATGAAGCCACGGTGCCCCAGGTAAGACACCGGGCCATAAGGTTTCAAAACATTGTCTATTACATATTCAAAACAAAAAGTTTCATTACTGGGTAACAAAAGTAATAGGGATGAAGTCCTTTGCTATCCAGTTTCTTGGTCCACCGTCGGTCGTAGGATAGATCCAACTGTCGAATTCAGACTCTTCCACATCATCTTCAATGGCATTTACTCCCGAGTTGCTGATGAACACGGGAGGTCTTCCAATCCTTGCACTCCGAACAGCCCTCTGAGCTTCTGCAGTGAAACCCAGACCAAACTTGTTAGTCTTCTGAGAAAAATCAGGGAGTCGGCCCCAGTTTGCACACTCACCCTTCTCAATAACAGCCCGGGCATCTTTTAAGGAAGCCATCCTCATAGGAGAATCTTCAACCACAGTCTCTGCTGACGCCAATGTCCGGGGAACCTCTTCAAAGTGCTGAAATGGGGTCTCAATGAACTCCCCATCCATTTCTACGTATCTGAACGAGTTGAGGTGGTTGACCATGTACTCTTCCTCCCCTTGTACTGTCACAATCTTCCCTTTGACCGGGTACTTCAGTTCTGATGGAGCATTGAGGTTACGGCCCCAGCTTTATGGATCCATGGACGACCCAGCAAAAAAGAATAGGATGGCCGAATGTCCATCACGTAGAATGTAGAATTGAAGACCTGAGAACCAACTTTAATTGGAATATCAACCTCACCATGCACCATCCTTTTAGACCCGTCAAAGGCCCTGACAATGATGTTACTTAGCTTTAGCTCCAACCCTTTGCAATCCAACCGGTCTAGACCTTTCTTGGGCAAGACATTCAAAGAGGAACTAGTGTCAACCAATACATGTGCAAGAGTAGTGCCCCTGCATTCAATGGAGACATGCAGGGCATCATTATGGTTCTTCCCTTTAGCAGTCAAATCAGCTTCAGAGAAACCCAAACCATTATCATCAGTTAAATTGGCCACACAATCGGTAAACTGATCAGCTGATGTCTCTTGTGGCACGTGGGCAGTCTTCAGGAAGGTAATCAGAGCCTTGGCATGAGCCTCTGAACACAAAAACAGTGACAACATAGAAATCTTGGATGGGGTTTGCCCCAGCTACTCAACTACGTTATAATCACTCTTCTTAATAATCTTCAGAATCTCTTCCATCTCCTGTTTGGAAGCTTCAACAGTAATAGTCTTCGGTGCCTCCATCTGGGCAGGCATATCAGTGGTGATCCCTTTGCCCCGAGCGTTAGATGACTCGGCGACAGGGGTAAGGATAGGAACTTGATCAGGAATGGAAGTAGGTACACTTGCAGGTGTAATGACAACAGGTCTTTGGACAGTCGGTGGAGCGATATCAGGTGAGAAAAGTCTACCGCTGCGGGTGACTTTAGCAGGTCCAGTAATTTTGCTGACGCCGGTATCAACATCCAACTCTTGCTTAACTCCTAGAACATAAACATCTTCCCCATAGTGCCAAGGGACAACTTTGTCAGAGGTGTAGGGGATGGGCCCCGGAACAGTGATGATTACAGGTGCGATCTTCGGAGTAGATGTAATCCTAACAGGCTTCCTCGAGGGAGCCTTGGAAGAATTGTTGAAAATGGTAATGATGGAAACTTCTTCAGAATGAACGGAAGGAACAATAGTCTTCTCAAACAGGATCTCCTTATTATCCATCAGGTTTTGGACACCTGACTTCAGAAATGGGCAACCAATAGGTAAAACAGAACACATATGACAACCTTCGTCGCAGCCTGGAAATAAACCGGCTAGCAACAGGTTATTCTTGACAATCATCAGACAGGGTAACAATATCATCCACGGAAACTACAAACAAGTCTTCCTCTACAACATTTACTCCATGTTTAGGCATGAAAGCAGTCACAACATTAGGCCTCTCGGGCGCCTCAAACTCAATCTCCTTTGCATCAATTAGGTCTTGCACCCTGTTCCTCAAAACCCAACAATCATCTGTGTTATGCCCCGGGCTGTCAGAGTGAAAAGAGCAGCGGGCATTAGGGTTATACTTTGGTGATGTGGTACTTGGATTCTTCGGAGCTTCTTTTAGAGTCACTAGATTGGTTTTCAGCAACTGTGGCAGAATCTGAGACAAAGTCATCCTGAGACGAGTGAATTTCCTTCGAGGTCTCTTGTCCTTTTGTTGATTGTGGTGCTGAGGGGCACCAGCAGGTTTTGAAATAACAGCCGCATTGACAGCTTGGCGGTGTTCAGGTCTATTCTGTCTTCTTGAATTGTAGATGGAACTAGACTCTTTCTTAAACAGTTTCTTCTCGGTGCTCGATGAGGTACCCTTCTGTATCTTCCCAGCCTTAATACCAGCTTCAATCCTCTCACCAGTCAAAATAAGATCTGTAAGCCCAGCTGAAGAGCTTCCAATCAGATGGTTAAAGAATGGACCAGACAGGGTCCCCAAAAACATGTCAACAAGCTCACGATCAGCCAAAGGTGGTTGTACCCTTCCAGCAAGGTCTCTCCACTTCTACGCATACTCTTTGAATCCTTCACTCGTTCCTATTGACATACCCTGGAGTTGGGTACGCGTAGGAGCAAGGTCGGAGTTGTACTGATACTGCCTATAGAACGCAGTAGCCAAATCTTCCCAGCTACGGATACTGGCTCCGTCCAACTGATAGAACCACTCGAGTTGAGTCCCTGAGAGACTGTCTTGAAAGAAATGGATCCATAAGTTCTTATCAGCAGTGTAAGGTTGGATCTTCCTCACATATGACCAGAGGTGCAGCTTCGGACAGGAAACTCCGTCATACTTGGAAAAGGCAGGTGCCTTGAATTTATGGGGAATCACCACCCCAGAGGATAGACCTAGATCTCTGAAGTCCAGACCGAGCACTTTCTGAATTTCCATAGCGCTCAAACGGTCTTCCATTTGTTTGTACTTATCCTCAGCAGGAGGATACTGTTCTTCATCATAGTCCATCTCGTTGTCGGATACCATAGGGCTAGGAGCCCTCCTTTCTTGTGGAGTATCTTTCCCTCCGGATGAGGTGGTCAGATCAACTTCATTCTGCAGCCCGTTTCCAAACCTGCGTCCAGTGTTGAACAAGATGGTCCTCTTCTTCTTCTTCTTCTTCTCTTTCAGAATCAAGGTCTTCAGTGTAATTGCAAGCTTCTCAAGTCATATTTAAAGCATTTGTTTTGATGAAGACAACATGGATATCAACATTCAAAGGATGTGCAAAAAGCTTATCAACATCATATAAAAGTCTTGAAGATTAGAAGAAGAATTAATTGAAGAATCATCAAATGTCAAATGGTATAAATAATTCTTAATCTTGAATATAGATGTTCACAAAATTGCATTCATAATCATATACATATCCCACATGTTTACATTTAAGAAAAACTATGTTTGATATATTTTTCAAAAAGAATTTGTGAAAATAATCTTTCAGGAACCGGTTCCTCCCTAACAGGGAACCGGGTTCCAAACTTTTTCAAAAAACATGTCCCTGGAATTTGTACCAGGAACCGGGTTGTACCAATAGGGGAACCGGTTCCTGCGTAATATTTTTTGAATCCTGACTTATAACGTTCACTAAGAACCGGGTTCTGTCAGTGTCGGAACTGGTTCCCAGCGAACCAGTGCAGCTTTTCTTTTGGTTCTTGAACATTTTTCAAATAGTACTCTTTCATGAATGCATTGCAACTTTTCATATGAATTGGCATGATTGAAGAGGTTCTTGTGACTTTATAAATATGCAGTTTTTCAGATTTTAAAATATCAATCAATAACTTTCAAAATCAATACAAAACAAAAAACCTTCTTCATATTAACAATTTTCTCATTCATTCAAATTTGCACTTAAACTTTCATGTGTTCATAAATTTTGTGAAACTTGCCATATACATTTTCATTTCATTACAAGTTTCATACATACATTGTGAACATTTATAATCATTGGTTGAGAATTGTTTATATCTTGAAGAAGAAGATCAATTGAAGATTGATAGTGCTATCCATCTATTTCAAATAAATCATTGTATTACTTAAAGAAATTATTCCCTTACTATCCAGGATTGTTGGAAGTAAGTGTTGTGTTTTGAAGAGGATTGTTCTTCATTCACATTAGTGTTTGTTTGGTCTTAAAGGTGTTAAGAACCTTTGATCACCCTATAGGTTAGATAGTAAGCATAGGTTGTACAATCATTCTAACTATAGTGAAATCTCTTTCGTGTTGGAAAGGGGACTGGAGTACTCTCGGATTGTGAGGGGAACCAGGATATATCATCATGTTCTTTACTTTTCCGCATTTATCGCTTTCATCACCATAATCAGGAAAAGAAAAGATATAATCAAAACCTTCAAAAACTTAACCAAAAAATTACTTCAATTATTCTCACTAAAAACCGAATAAATTTTTATATACCTAATTCACCCCCCCCCCCCCACCCCCCCCCCCCCCTCTTAGGCACTCTGAGACTTACAATTGGCATCAGAGCAAGTTATAGGTAACTTGTTCCTAAAGATCCAGAATGGCTTCCGCAAATCCAAATCCAGTTTTCAAAGATGGTGGTAGTAACAACAAGCCTCCATTGTTTTGTGGTGAATACTTTGACTTTTGGAAAATTCGCATGAAGGCTCATCTTGAAGCACAAGGAGAAGAAATATGGAATGCTGTTGAGAATGGTCCATTTACTCCGGTGTGTGTTGTAAACGGTGTTGGGTCATCAAAGCCTAAAGCATCATGGGATGATGATGACAAGAAAAAAAGTTCTCTTTGACAAAAAGGCAATCAAAATTCTCCAAAGTGCTCTTAGTATGGATGGATTTTTCCGAGTATCGGCATGTACAACGGCAAAGGAAATTTGGGATACTCTTGTAGAAACTCATGAAGGAACCGTCGAAGTCAAAAGGTCTAGATTGAACACTTTGAGTCAAGAATGTGAATTATTCAGAATGCTGCCCGGAGAATCCATCCTTGACTTGCAAAAGAGATTCGTTCACTTGACAAACCATTTAAAGGCACTCGGTAAGACTTTAACTAACGATGAATTAAATCTTAAAGTGCTTACGTATTTAACGAGGGAATGGCAACCAAAAGTGACGGCAATATCCGAAAAGAAAAGCCTAGCAACTATGATTTCCGCAACACTTTTCGGAAAGCTTCAAGAATATGAGACGGAACTTGGAAGACTTGAAAAACATGAGAATCATGAGAAGAAATCCAAAGGCATTGCTTTGAAAGTTGATTCAAAAGAAAGTCAAGATAAATATGCATCAGAGGAAGATGAAAATCTCTTGCTTCTTATAAAAAGGTTAGGAAAATATTTTGGTCATAAAAATAATCTTCATAATGCTAACTTTGTCAAAAGAAAGAAATTCTATAAGCATAAAGATAAAGAAGCCTCCACATCAACACAAGATGTCACATGCTATGAATGTGGAAAGCAAGGTCACATAAAGCCGGATTGTCCAAAAATCTCCAAGAAAAATGGATTCAAAGGCAAAAAGGAGTTCAAGAACAAAAAGGCTTATGTTGCATGGGAAGATAATGAGATAAGTTCTTCATCCGATTCGAAAAGCGACGAATGTGCAAATGTAGCATTGATGGCTTCACATCACTCTGACGATGAAGAAGAGGTTAGTAATGAATTTAATCTTTTTGATGATGATGTTCAAGGTGCTATTGATGAACTCTTGGAAGAATGCAAAAGTTTATACAAAAAGGTGTCAAATCAAGAAAAAGAACTTCTAATTTGTCTAGAAAAAATTGACACCATGACTAAAGATTTTGATCTCAAAAACAAAATTTTATTAAAGAAAAGGAAAACTTTGCATGCTCCAAGTGTGAATCAAATGTCTTTCAAATTGTTCAATTGAAAAGAGTCATTGAACGATATTAAAAAGGACAAATAGGATTGGAAGGATTACTAAGCCAACAACGTTATCCAAATGATAAAAGAGGTCTTGGTTATGTGAATTCTAAGAAACCAAGTAAAAATCCCACTGTTTTTGTAAAGGCTAGTAATAGTTCCAATCCCAAGAAAGTAGAAAAGAAGCAAGTTGTTCATAATCATCAAAAGAAAAAGGCTAATGTATCGAAAAAGAAAAAATTTCCTAAGAAGAAATCTTATCCTTCTAGATATAGAAGTAACTTTGAACCTACTTGTTTTTATTGTGGTATTAAAGGCCATACACCTAATGCTTGCTATGTTAGAAACTTTAGTATGGCAAGTGGGCATTATGTGTGGGTGAAAAAGGGAACTAACTATGAAGGACCCAAGGCAACTTGGGTACCTAACAAAGAATAATTTGTTTTTGTAGGTATGCTTGAAATCCACATAAAATGTTTGGTATCTTGATAGTGGATGTTCAAAGCATATGTCAGGAGATGTACACCAATTTTCATATCTAGTACATAAAGCCAAAGGGTATGTCACCTATGGAGACAACACCAAAGGAAAGATTCTTGGCGTTGGAATAGTTGGCACACCTCCATCCATTCAAATTGAGGATGTTCTCTATGTTGAAGGATTAAAGCACAATCTTCTTAGCATAAGTCAACTTTGCGATAGAGGGTTCAAGATCAAATTCAACAAAGAAGAATGCCTTATTATGGACGAGGCAACCAATGAGGTAAAACTCAAAGGTATAAGAACTAACAATATTTTTATGATTTCTTTAGATGATTTGTCTATGAAGGTACAATGTCTTATGGTAAACAACAATGACGCTTGGCTATGGCACAAGAAGATTGCTCACATTCACATGGAGCACTTGAACAAATTGGTTAAGCATGACTTAGTTATTAGTCTACCAAAGATGAAGTTCATCAAAGACAAATTATGTACCGCTTGCCAAAAGGGCAAACAGACCAAATCAACTTTCAAATCTAAGAATGTGGTGTCTACTACAAGACCACTACAATTGTTACACATGGATCTCTTTGGTCCATCAAGAACAAAAAGCTTCGAAAAGAACTTGGTATTTTGGATGAAGGTGATCTCTAATTATTTCTCATAAGATGCACGTCTTAATTTTTCTTCAACAAAAATTTTATGTTTCAGTACACTCTGCTTCTACTCCTTCTTTTATATGTTTTTACGTATTAATTTTTAAATGAATTTGTTTCACTTTTTTTCCCCATCCTTTTTTATGTTAACAAAGGGGGAGAAGAATATGCATATGTGTTGTTTTGTTTCAAAGAAATTGCAGGCCCACAATAACTATCATACTCACTCCAAAATTCAAAGAATCATGGACTTAGGGGGAGCCTTGAATTTGCTCAACATGTTTGCTACACAAAACAACATAAAAGTTTCAAGAATTGTTTTCAAGACTTGGTTGTCATCATCAAAAAGGGGGAGAATGTAATTGCAAGCTTCTCAAGTCATATTTAAAACATTTGTTTTGATGAAGACAACATGGATATCAACATTCAAAGGATGTGCAAAAAGCTTATCAACATCATATAAAAGTCTTGAAGATTAGAAGAAGAGTTAATTGAAGAATCATCAAATGTCAAATGGTATAAATAATTCTTAATCTTGAATATAGATGTTCACAAAATTGCATTCATAATCATATACATATCCCACATGTTTACATTTAAGAAAAACTATGTTTGAGATATTTTTCAAAAAGAATTTATGAAAATAATCTTTCAGGAACCGGTTCCTCCCTAACAGGGAACCGGGTTCCAAACTTTTTCAAAAAACATGTCCCTGGAATTTGTACCAGGAACCGAGTTGAACCAATAGGGGAACCGGTTCCTGCGTAATATTTTTTGAATCCTGACTTATAACGTTCACTAAGAACCGGGTTCTGTCAGTGTCGGAACCGGTTCCCAGCGAACCAGTGCAGCTTTTCTTTTGGTTCTTGAACATTTTTCAAATAGTACTCTTTCATGAATGCATTGCAACTTTTCATATGAATTGGCATGATTGAAGAGGTTCTTGTGACTTTATAAATGTGCAGTTTTTCAGATTTTAAAATATCAATCAATAACTTTCAAAATCAATACAAAACAAAAAACCTTCTTCATATTAACAATTTTCTCATTCATTCAAATTTGCACTTAAACTTTCATGTGTTCATAAATTTTGTGAAACTTGCCATATACATTTTCATTTCATTACAAGTTTCATACATACATTGTGAACATTTATAATCATTGGTTGAGAATTGTTTATATCTTGAAGAAGAAGATCAATTAAAGATTGATAGTGCTATCCATCTATTTCAAATAAATCATTGTATTACTTAAAGAAATTATTCCCTTACTATCCAGGATTGTTGGAAGTAAGTGTTGTGTTTTGAAGAGGATTGTTCTTCATTCACATTAGTGTTTGTTTGGTCTTAAAGGTGTTAAGAACCTTTGATCACCCTATAGGTTAGATAGTAAGCATAGGGTGTACAATCATTCTAACTATAGTGAAATCTCTTTCGTGTTGGAAAGGGGACTGGAGTTATCTCGGATTGTGAGGGGAACCAGGATATATCATCGTGTTCTTTACTTTTCCGCATTTATCACTTTCATCACCATAATCAAGAAAAGAAAAGATATAATCAAAACCTTCAAACACTTAACCAAAAAATTACTTCAAGTATTCTCACTAAAAACCGAATAAATTTTTATATACCTAATTCACCCCCCCCCCTTCTTAGGCACTCTGAGACTTACATTCAGGACCTGTTGACCCTTAGCTAGATTCATGAACAACTCTTGAAATTGGGAATTATGGGCCTGGAGGGCCTTAATAGCTTGCTTAGTTATAGGTTCAGCAGACATGGTGATTGCTGAAATAAACAGCGAAGAAGATAAGAGACCTGTAAAAAGGGTACCTGTTTATGAAGTGCATGGGATGAAATGCGTATGATTTATGATTTCAAAGACAATCGGGATTCAAATTTGTAAACAAGAAAGGAAACACACTTTATTAGATTTAAACTTCAAAATTTAAATTGTTCAACAAATTGCCCTTAGGCGTTACAAGAATGGAAATACTAAAAAGTAAATAAAAATTGTAAAAGAAATCATCAAAGGTCCATCAATGCTCCCATGGTCTATTCTTCTCAGTGCGGACATAATCATTCAGGATCCGCTCGTTCTCCAGTTGCCTAGTCAGCTTCTGGATCTTCTGCTCCTGTTCATTGAACCTCTCCCGATAAGAATCCCGTTCTGCCCGCAGTTGCATCCAAGACCTCTTCAGTGTCCCAATATCATTGGGCATGTAAGGGTGTAGAATAGTTGGAAGAACCCCCTCCTCATTAGCAACTTCAAGGGTAACAGGCCTGACAGCTTCATATGGCATACCTAACTTCTCGGCACGGATGCGGACCCATCTGAGATATGGCTCCATTGGCAGAGAAGTCTTTGGTCTCAACTCATGTGGGTCAGATTGGTGAACTCTGTCCCAAGCCCTTATGAATCTACGACGCAGCTCGTCGTTATCTCCCTTAAAATCAAAGATGATATGGGGCATCAGCATCTCATGAGGCCCTTCTCTTTTGGCTCTTTCAAACTGACGGAGAGTTAAGCATGGGTTGTAAGAAATCCCTCCATGGGTTCCGATCAATGGAACATTAGGATACTCTCCACAGCGATCAATGACAGCCACCTCATCCATACCTTTGAGAGTCCAGATAATGTCATTATTAGAAAGAGACATCACCCTATAAGCCCAACCCATTCCTTCTTTGTTCTTCAGCACGAACTTAGGGAGGTGCAAAATAAACCACCTCGATAATAAAGGAGCACAGCACATCAAAGTTCCCCGCTTTCGGGCAGTACGAGCATAGAGCTGATGAAGGATGTCACCCAAGAGAGTGGGTACAGGGTTTTGAGAGATGAAGATCTTTATGGAATTAATATCAACAAAAGTATCAGGATTCAGAAACAATACCAAACCATAAATCAGAAGAGCCAAAATGTCCTCAAAGGCCTTAAAGTCTAGGCTATCCCAGAAGTAGTTAGCCTTGCCGACCAAGAACTTAGTCAGAAAACCCTTAGCTCCACTTCTAGTCTCCCAGTTATCCATTACCTCTTCTTTGGTCAAGTGAAGGGCTGCATCAATTTCTTCGGGCTTAAGAGTCTTTTCCCAACCAGTAAACGGAGTCTGCTCCAAAACAGAGATACCGAGCAGCTCAGAGAACTCTTCTAGGGTAGGAACTAGCTGGAAGTCCTGGAAAGTAAAACAATGGTACAACAGATCATAGAATTGGACCAGGACACTTATCATTTGTTTGTCCAATCTTGAGGTGACCAAACTGAGAAGAGAACCATGCCTTCTGATGAAGGAAGTAGTGTCCGGAATCCTGACAACCAACTCTTTAAGCAAGGTAGGGACTTGGACAAAGTTAATCCGGATAGTATTCTTACGCATGGGCATCATAATGACCTACAAAACAGAGCAAAGATGAAACCCTCTTGTCTTTGAAATAGGTTAGTCCTTATGCAAAATGTATGCAATGTTATGATGTCATGATGTCATGGTAAAGGCACACCACAAGTATCCACACAAAGCAAACATGGTAAAGGCACACAAGTCACACAAGAGCCCTTAGATTTCAGGCTGGCATGGAGCTTAGGTACTACCCTCTTTCAGTTCAGTTGGTTTAAACCTGTCCTACAAATAGTAATCGGGTTCTAGAGGATCTCAATATCACTGACTACCCTCAATTGGTCATAATTCTAGTTTAGCAACCTTTTCTTGCGGCCGGAATCATCGCGAGAGTTTAGTCTCAATGAGTGTAGAATACTGCTACTGTTCTATGGCCAAGTTGGTCAATTTAAGGTTCTAAGGTCAGTTGGTGCTTAATGACTCCTTAGAAGATCCATATTCTCCTCGTTCCAACACAAGGGATACCGGTACAGACTAAGGTGCCACACCAACGTAGCTACTGCTTCATCCATGTCGGTCTATGCCAAACAGATCCCTCACACTTTATTGCTACTTACCTAAAGGGTATCCCCAGATCCGGGTTAGGATCTATAGAACTCCGATACAAGCCCACAAAATTAAAGCATACAAAGCATACAATTGAAAACATAGTGATCTAATCCTAAGGTATACCTCACTTACAAAATCCCCAGCAGAGTCGCCAATTCTGTGATCGGTGGGAATCAGAACTGATTGTTTTTGGAATGCTGGTTCGCGTTTGCGTTTGTTTTCGCAAAATGTCACGGTAAGCAAGAGTCGCCACCGTCTTTTATTTTATCCAACAAGGAAAGGACAAAAGCACAGAAAAATTCCTTTTTGAGATATTTCTCGAGTTCGGGAGGTAGATTATAGAAAGGGAAGGTGTTAGCACCCTTTCTATCTGTGGTTATCCACGGGCTCTTAGGTACTTGCTCATTGTGTTTTCAAAAGTTTGCTTTTCTTTGTGTTTGTGGGTTTGAAAAGAGTTTTGTTTCGAAAGGGGTGTAAGTGTGAAAAGTTTTGTTTTGTTTTTTAAAAGGAGCAAGTATTTAGGAACCATCTACCTACTCAAAATGGAATTAAACTGTACAAGTGTCCTTTAGACAATGCTATCCCACTATTGAGAAATAGGTAGCATCGTCGTTGGAGTTTTCGGGTCAATTCGATTAAGGGACGTGTGGTCACCAAAGCAATGTTAGGACGCCTTAGCGGTAACCCTAATGTCTTAGATCATTTTTATCCGAGGCAACCGTTTCGAGGCAACTTATGATCTTTGAACAAGAGGGCGACCTCTAAAACTTCCTATACTCAATAACCACGCTCGAGGCAACCAAATGAGGTGTACCCTAAGAGTGCGCATGTGCGAGTGTGTTATTTCGGTTAATTTTTATTTGTACATGTTAATGGTGAGCTACTGTTGATTTTAGGTTAAAGATCAATCTTGTCATGCATTGCCTATTATTCAAACATCTAACAGTTAATGGTTGCGGAAAATAAATCTAGGCTATTACAAGGCGTCGGGTATTTACATCGCCAAAGACAAACCCTTTTAAAATTAAATTGCGAAAAGTAAATAAAAGCGATAAATAAAATCCTAATTAAAAACTATTACATTCTCAAAGCAGTTACAATATTGAAATATGGATAAAAAAATAATACGCGCGCGAGAAAATTAAGTCGAAGTGTTTTAGGGTTTTGACCCCTTTTTTTATTGAATAAAGCATATTTTTGTTATTTTTGAATTAAAAATTAGCCTAAATTAATAATTGAATTAATTAATTACATGAAAAATATTTTTGGTTTTTTATTATTAATTAAAGAAATAAAATAAGAATGGTTAAAAGATATTAAAACCCTAATTCTATGTTAATTTTAATTTAATGCAAAAGATATTAAAGTTGTTCCTAATTAAACTAAATAAATTAATTAATGTTTATTTACAAAAATAATAAATGAAATTAATAAAAATATTATTTTTTAGGGTTTTCTGATTTTATGAAATAAAAGTTAATTGGTTAATTTTTTAATTAAGATAATAATAATAAAATAGAAAAAGAAAAATGAAAAGAAAATAAAATGAAGAACAAACTCAGGGGGGGTGCTGGGCTTGATTTGGGTGTGAATCAGTAATTAGTTGGCCCATATTCAATCATCCTGTTTGACCTTTGGAATCCAGCGCATGCTTGTTGACTTTAGTCCATGGTGGTCCTCCCACTTTGGCCAATGGATCTTGGCCTGAAGCCACTTGGCATTTGATGAGATGGGAAGCATGATGATCCACGCTTTGGGGCGCTGCACATGAGTACCTGAAATAAAATTGCATAAAGTTTTAGGGGACCTGGGATTCGAACCCAGGTCCCAAGGGGTTTTGACATAGCGCGCTTACCAACCCAGCTGGCTTGTTCCTTTGTTATTGGTATATGCAACAAATATTATATGTGAAATAAAACATTATGCCTGAAAAAATAAAAAAAAATGCGCAAAATTTAAATGAACCAATGGGAGAGAGACGTTTGGTCGTCTTCTCCAACAGAACCCTGGTTTTATTACCTGCGGATTTTTATCCGCAGGAAGATTCGTGGGATGCTTCAAAAATCCATCCTAGGTCACAAAAATGCAGGCTACGACTATCATTGGATTCGTCTCTCTCCCCTGAACACAAATATGGCCATGGTTTACCTTGATTGTACCTGTATCCAAAATGCCTAAAAACAAGAACAAGAACCCTAGGTTCTGGATACGGGGTTAGAAGCCACGAAAATAAAATCAAACAATGCAGAATGCTTGGAAATTATGCAAGGATCACAAATATATCAATATTTTGGCAAGAAAACGCAAGAATCCAAGATTACAGATTCGTGCACAGGGCTATGTTCAGGATGACTTACAGCGCGTTTCAAGTGGTCTCAAAGCCTGGTTTTGATTGCTTTAGCTCCACCGGATATCAGGCAAGGGAGTAGCGTTGAGATCTTGGGTTGAATCGTGCTCTAACCAAGATTTTGATCTCACACTTTTGCAAGCTATTTTCAATTCTTGTATGGCCGTTTCAATAGAGCTTTGTGCGTCTTCTAGGTCTTCCTCACTTGTGTGCATATAATGGAATGTGTTTAGGTCAAAATTTGGGCCATAATCCTTATGCATTGAAGATGGAATATTTGATATGATCACCATTGATAAGCTTTCCATAATTGCATCAAATCTGAGGTTTTGTGCATGTTTTGACTTGGCACGAGTTTGATTGAGTTTCACATGATATTTGCAAGCTGTTATGATCACAAGAATCTTACTACATCAATTTTTAGATTTTATTTGATTTAATATTGATTAATAATGAATTAAATCAATAAAAATGAAATAAAATAGAAAAATAGATGAATGTCCATGAAATTAAATATGGAACACGTGTGTGTAATGACAAGACCATATCAAGTGGAAAAAAGTGGGCCTTTTTGTAAAAAATTGGAGTTTTAAGGATAGTTGACTTTTGGCTAATTTGGAAAAATGCCCAACTTCAACAATGCATAACCTCCTCAATTTTGAACTTTTAGAGGTGTTCTTTGACTTTTTAGAAACCTTGAGATGTCCTATAATCAACCTTTTTGGTATAATCTCATTTTGATGTTCCATGCTCAAGTTATAAGCTTTGGCAAAAAAGGTGTTTTTGTTGACTTTCAAAAGTTACCTATAATGTCCAAATTTATAACTTTTTGTGAGAGCATTTCTTGATCTTTGGGTGTGAATATGTATTGTAGGGAATTGCATCCTCTTCAAAATGAGCTTTAGATGGGTCATTTCTCATAAAGTATGAGAAAGTTATGCTTGGTCAAATTTGAGTTGACTTTTCCTATAAAACCCTAATTTAGCAACTTTTGAATTTTGATGAATCTTGAGCAATCCTTGATGAATCATGATCAATCCTTGATAAAATGATGAATTATACTTCAAAATGAGAATGTTGACAAAAAATCTTGAGGTTTGACTGTATTGGGGACACAATTGACTTTTGCCCTAGCGTAGTCGATTTTTGGACCTCTTGAGCAATTGACTGACCAAACTTCCTCTGTAAGGCTTGAAATTTGGCATGGATGAACTTAAGAACATATTAAGACATTGGGAAGCACTTGAGGCCATTTGGATGTGAGGACCTTGATGCAACACAAAACCCTAATTTTGACTTGATTGCCTTAGGAGGTGATTTGACTGTCCAACTCTTGAGTCATCTTGAGCAACTTGAAGATCATTCTTGGCAAATATTGAGAAATATGGGAGGGAAAATTTTGGGGTACAAAACTGTGTATTTTGGCTATAAAATGTATATACAACAATAGTTGGTGGTGATGAGAAAAGAAGTGGTTTTTACAATTTTGCACCCACCGCAGTTGTGAACCTTTAGTGCCTAAGTACCACCTTTCATGCAATAAGGGATCAGGGTAATCGTAGTTCACCTCAAAAAAATTTAAAACACATGTATGTTGGTTAATTTTAATAGAAGAGACATATTGTTATATCCAAGAGGAAAACATACTTACTACCCACAATTATGAGAAATGAGCATTTGCATCATCTCAAAGTGGAGGATATAACTTGGATTTAAAATCCATCACTCAACACCCAAGTGGAAAATGTCTCACTTCACTACATATTATAGACGTATAATACATTACAAAAAAAACGTTATTTGCCAGGGGCTTAACCCATCAAAAAATGGCAAAAATCCCTCACAAAGAGGAAATTTGCGAGGGGACTGGTCCCCTAGCAAAACAGGGGGTCACAAATTTATTTGCGAGGGGCTATACACGTGGGTATTTTTCCAAGGGGTTAACCCCCTCACCAAATGAAACTTTATTTTTATAAGCCTGCAACTGCAGGCGTAATGCGCGGGAGCTATGGCAACAGATTGCGTTAGAAAATTTGCTTGGGGTAGAAGCCCGTGGCAAAACGTAAAGGCTTTATCATTTCCGAGGGGATAAACCCCTGGCAAATTGTCAAAATATTTATAAAAAAATTGATATTAATAAATTGAAAATCAGTAATGATAGTTTTATAAATTATATTATTATAATAAAATTAATATAATAAATATAATGATTAAAATTCAATCAAACATAATAGAAATTAAATTAAAACTTCATACGAATTACAATAAAATAAAATTATTAAGTTCAAAATAGTTAACATAAATTATTTCATACAAATTAAAATAAACATCAAATTTTCAAATTTAAATATTTTATTCTTGTTCATCTTGTTCTTCTTCTTCCTCTTATTCTTCAACAATTCCTCCATATCCACTAGTTCCTCCAAATCCACCAACAGAGTTTTGTTAAGGAGAAAAAGTGATCAAATCTTTGAACCCGCTCATTTGCAATCCGCATTTCTTATTGATACTCATGTGTTTTCCTCCTCATTTCTTTCCACAACTCCGTTTCTCTTCTCTGCATTTCTTGTTGCATCTCTAATTGTTTTTTCTTTATCTCTTCAATTTCTGCATTTCTTACTGCTACTTAGATTGCTGCCTCGGTATTCGCCAAGTTTCTCACAGTTTCAAGCATTTCGACGGTTAATATAGGTGGAGTTGATGTTCCTTCTCCATCAGCAAGTCTCATTTTAAAACTCCTATCACGCCGCTTGATAGTTTTGGCGTACCTTCCAACACCATACACTCTCCCATTTTTCTTCTTTCCACCTGAAACATCATACCATGTCTGAAAACCCACAACAGGATCAATAGGATATCCTGGTGGTGGTTCAAGTTCAGGATGCTCTGACAATTGTAGGGCAAGTTGTCTATCAAACTCCTCCTACAAAAAAAATTAGTTGTTATAATATTTCAAATAAGCTAGGTCCATATAAAAAGAATTAAATAAAATGTTTTTAATATAAGAAAAACTTACTTGAGTGTTTCTTACACGCTCGTCAACAAACTCTCCATTTCTCTTGAGATGAGTCTCAGGATGAACTCGATCAAATTGTTTCCATGCCTCGCCATCAGATGGATGTCGCATCATGCAGGAACTAATTTTGTTTGTATGGTGCCATGTCATTTGGCTTGCAGTGTGAATTGATGCAAACATTATTTGCAACCTAGGTACTATTGGTAGATAGAACATGGACTTCACTACAACTCGTTTTTGCTTTCGATCAACTCCTTT